>JAMWYP010000091.1:622500-1078413 GCA_025563575.1 Acacia pycnantha
AATAGTTTAATAAAATTTTAAAATTTTATTCATATAAATTTTTATAATTAAAAAATATATGCACTAATTAAGTTATGTCCAATGATGCATCGAAGGTTGAAACCTACTTGAGAGTGGAGACCCATTCTAAAAGAGAGGGCCTCAAGGGAGAGGACCCCCTCCTTTTCCTCTTTCACATTTTCTTCTGCATCATCACCCTTAATTATGAATTGAATGGTTTAGATTTAATATTTTATAAAATTATTATTATTATATTTTGTAAATTAAAAATTATTTATTTTTTCTATATTACAATTAAGAATGGTATAAATAGGATTTTAAGAGTTTAAATTTATTTATTTATCTTTGTATTAATAATTTTATAAAATATTGAATCTGAACCATTTTTTAATCTAACTGTAGATATGAGATTATGAGAAAAAAATAAGAAACAAGAAAATGAGGGAAACCCAACCGGGCGTCAAGGGCTGCAACATATGATTATTATAAAATGACAAAGAAAAATTCCTCTTTTTAATTCCCAAAGAGAAAAATTCAACATGTGCTTTTGGAGAAAAAAAAAAAAACGCATCTTCATCTTTTGAATATAAACACTGTTAATGTTTTTTCCTTTCCCCTCAAGCGATAAAGTTGACTTCTAACATCCTGATTGAATTGGCGACATTGTCATTAGCTTTTATAATATTGGGTTAAGTAACAATTTTGTCTCGGAAGTACACCCGTTGGAGAAATTTTGTTTTGAAAGTTTTTTCGGGTTCAATTTTGCCTCAGAAGTTTTTTTTGGAGCAATTTTATCCCTTCGTTAACAAACCTAACGGTCAATTGTTAGTAGACCATTAGGGTTGTTAACGGAGAGGCAAAATTGCTCAAAAAAAAACTTTCGAGGTAAAATTGCTAAAAAAAAAATTCCAAGGCAAAATTGTTACTTAACCAAAAAAAAAAAGTTAAAACTACTATATATGATATCATATATTTCTAATTCTTATTTATATAATATCTAGGGGGTGGAAACAGGTCAGGCCAACTCAGGCTTCACCCTTAACAGGCCAAACCTGTTCGGCAACAAAGTGGCCTGAGCCTAGCCTGTTATAGGCCATTTTTTCAGCCTGAGCCTGACCTGTATACAGGCTTGGCCTGACTTGTGCCTTGTTAAGGAGGCCTATATTTTTAAAAATTTTGTAATTAGGCTAACAGGCCACAGACCTCACTGCAAAACAGACCTACTTCAAACAGGCCAAAAATAGGCATACTTTAAACAGGCCGAATTACATAAATCAGCGAAAGCAGAGATAAAAAAGGGTTGCATTTTTATTAACGAGTCATTATTGCAAAATTAAATATTAAATATAAAAAATATATGGCCAAAAGCAATTTTTCCCTAAAAGTTTTTTTTTTTGAAGTAATGTTGCCCCGGAAGTTTTTTTTGGAGCAATTTTACCTCTCTGTTAACAACCATAACGGTCAATTAACAGTTAGTTTTTTTTTGGAGCAATTTTGCCTCTCTGTTAACAACCCTAACGGTTAACTAACAGTTGACCATTAGGGTTGTTAACTGAGGGGCAATATTGCTAAAAAAAAAAAAAACTTTCGGGGCAAAATTGAACCTGAAAAAACTTTCAGGGCAAAATTACTCTTTGGGGTATACTTCCAGGGCAAAATTGTTACTCAACCCTATAATATTTCAACACACCCACTAATTACCCGAATTATTAATATTCTAATTGAAGCGACATTTTCCACGCACATCACTACTTGTCATGCAAATTTTATTATTACTATACTATATACCTTGTTAATTTCCAAAACAGAAAATGTTTCCTATGATGATCTTTGCCTCTTTGGGGCAGCTTCAAGAGAGCGCTTAAAGAAAAAGGTCTTGTTTCATTAAAAATGAAATAAACAATATGGTTGCATAGAAGAATATCACGGCTAATAAAGGTTGGTACAGATACTAAAAGGGCTCATAACTATAAGGTTATGAGTTCAAATCTCACCGATACAAAGACTTTGTTGGTAAGTGATTGTAAGCACTTATATGAACACTTTTTGAGTTCAGAGACATATCTTAACCCTAGTGAGCCCTCAACACCCAATTCACCTAGACTTTTTTGTATAAAAAAAATACAAGAAGAATATCACTTATATGTTCTGCATATGTTAATTTTAACACACAAAAAGAAAAATTTATTACCATAAGTATATATTGTCCTTGTCAATATAATCGAGACACACAAACATCAGTTTTACGACGCAATATACTCACATTTTTGCAAAAACACATGTAGATAATCGATTTATTATATATGTATATAGTGCGCTAATATTGACGGAAAGAAGCTTTTTGTTCAATATATATATATATATATATGGAAAAATATTTCTCCCATCACTGGAGATAAGTTATTTCCAGTGACCCCTAAAACTACGTCGTTTAAAATTAATGAATGGTGTGTTTGTAATTTTAGGTGAATTAATGAAGGGTGTTTTGGTAAAATTTATATGATAAAAAAATAAACAAAATTACGGAAACACCATTCATTAATCCAAAACGACGTAGTTTTGGGGGTCACTGGAGATAATTTATCTCCAGTAACTGGAGAAATCCTTTACCTATATATATATATATATATATATATATATATATATATATATATATATATTACTTGTCTTTTTGATTTATGAATCTCTAAGTATAAGAGACGAGGCGTACTTTTACATTAGAAAAATCTCTAATTCTCTATGGAGTTTATAGTATTCTCATGTATTCATACGAAGCATCATTAGTAACTTTTTAAACTAAAATTTTAAATAAAATCATTAAGCTAATACGTTGTTCTCATCAACAAAAGTCCAAATGAAAAGTTCATCCCAAAAGACTAATTCATTTGGGAGCTGACTTCATAAGAGGACGCATTCCCTAATAAATAATGTAGGACTTATAGCTTCGGTTTGAAAGTAGACATCCCATAGGATTTTTCTCTCAATGAATCAATGAAAGCACCAATATTGTTAGCTTAAATTTAAAAATACTCCACTAGGTGAGAAAAACTCTTATCATAACAAGTGACAGATTATAAATATATATATATATATATATATATATATATATATATATATATATATATATATATATATATATATCCTAATTAAGACGCATAATATCTATCTATTAAATAAATAAAAAATTGTGCATTTGAATCCCTCATGTGTTAATACGAATGGTTTCTTTAATTTATGTTATCACTATTCATGTTTTTTAAACTTGGGTCCTGTAGTTCAACCAGATAAATTTCACTTTTTCATCTCTGTCCCTCTAATAATGTCATCGAGTGTAAGGAAAAATGGTAACTCGATATATATATATATATATATATATATATATAATTCCAGTAAATTTAAATAGCTCCGGACCCACCTGTTATGCACCCCAAAAAACAAAATACCCACCAAAATTGAAAGATGAGTCCCAGTCAATGCAGCCAGAAGAATATCTTTTACTTTTCATAAATATTGCTATATATACGTAAATACCAATAACTCGCTACACACGCCTTGTACAGAAACCAGGAAGTGATCCTTATTATATGATATTGCAAGTTGAAATAATTGATTAATGCTACCTCCATGATCAAATGAAATAAACAAGAGCTAATATGACTATATGAATTTACTCATATCTCACAAGGTTTCAGCGCCTTGTACGCTCCAGTTACGCCATAATTAAATGCCCCCCACAAGTACAAGACTAAATCAGGTTGTTTGAACCTTTAGGCTAAAAAAACTGATCTCATATAGAGTAATCTAGAGAAGATAGAGAAGAAGCTAGCAAGTGTGAGCCCCGGCATACAGAATAATGATGATGAATATGATATTTCTCTTGATGTTATGTTGCTATATATCAGGTGCCCACCTTTATCCAGCAGTGTTAAATGCTGCCATTGAGCTCAACCTCTTTAAGATTATTAATGAAGGAAGCCCTATATATATAGGCAAATATGCCTGGGATATCTTGTAGGAAACCGGAACGATGGCGTCCCCATGGAGCAGAACTGTCGTCTTAGTAGTACTAAGAGCGATCTACATCCAGACCCAGGGCGCTATCAAAGACTGGTTGGTCGGCTCTTGTTTCTCAGAGTCACGAAGCCGGATCTCACATATGCAGTACTCAAGTAATGGAATGAAAGCTAGTAAGTAAGTGTGGCATATAAAATGGGCGGTGCCATGAATAGAGGCTTTAATTAGAAGCGGCTTAATTTAATTAAAAGAGTATTAGTGGAGAAAAGGCAAACCATATCAGAATTGGACAAACTGCTCGCCTTTATGTGATTCCTAATTAGCTTAGTAACTTGGCAAAGAGCTTGAAAGGACCTTTTATTTTTGTGCAATGATCAAAGAATGGGATTAGATCAGACAATCCATTCAGACTTGATAGTTGCTCAGTTCCAACTAGAAAATCTTTTTCATGACTGAATTGGGTTGGATTGGAATTAAAAGTCATTACAAAACAAGGAATTAGATCAATATCAGAATGGTTTTGAGAAAACTGAACGGGTTTTGGCCAATGAATAAAAAGGACGACAACTTTTATAAGAAAACTATTTAAAAAAATTAAAAAATTGAACCTCTCTAAAAGACCAATATATTTTTAGACTATTTATGGTTATATAATGTTATTTCATTAAAAAAAATTCATATATTATGTTATTATTATAGTTACAAGTACACCCGGTATACATTTATTTCTTTTATATACATTACATGCATATAATTTTATTTGATTTTTACACAATCAATTTGACCGCCATAGTCTAACTACTGGTCGAAATGATTTTTTCAGTTCAACGTTAATTTAAAAATATTGATTTTGTGTATGTATTCAAATTCAATTCTTTGAGATGAAATTCAAAAACGGAGGCACTAATTAGTCAAATGAACTGTACGTCAAATGGATTGAATTACATAAAGCATGAGAAACTGAGTTGCATTGTCAAGTCAAATTAGATTATACAAAGTAAATTCTACACTTAAATAATCTGATTTATGATTTAATTACGTATCTTATTCCTTGCTTTCGCAGGTGAACGGGTGATCTCGTCATTCCAAATAAAATAATTATAATTCTGTTACAAAGTCAAAAAAATATTATTAAGCAGGTGTCAATAATCGTTGATTCAATCTCTATCCCTCTCAAAAAAAAAAAAAAAAATCCTTGATTCAATGAATGTCTAAATAAAAAAATAAAATTCAAACTTTGCTAATTTGATTTTTCCTTTTATCGTAATACTATAGCATGAATTATGCTTCTAAATGCAGCGTAACTCGGCCGGCAAAGTATGATTCGGGATTTAATTTACATTTTTATCAAATTAATTATGTTAATTTTTGTTTTGGAAAAAATACGAGCATAAAGCGTCACAATGTGTATTAATTAAAAGAAAAGGCCCCCATCTTATCAAAACAAAAAAAAAAACAAAACAAAAGGAAGAAGAAGAGAAAGAAAAGGCATAAAAAATCATATGCTTTCCTCATTAGTCATTTAGAAGGAGTCATCGAGTTTAGAGCAAAATGGTAAATTATCTACCAAGAGTCCCAAGTTCAATCTATGAAAAAAAAAAAATACTTACATATTTCAAAAATACCACATCATCTGAACTTTCACTACTAGAAAATGTAATATTTGCGACGGAATTTGTGAGGGAAAATATTTCCCTCACAAAATTGGGTTAATTTGCGAGGGAACCTTGGTTCCCTCGCGAAATGGCGGCCAACCCCTAATTTTTGCGAGGGAACCATGGTTCGCTCGCAAAATGGTGGCCAAGTCCCCTCATTTTCGAGGGAACCAGGGTTCCCTCGCAAAATGGGTGATTTTTGCTAGGGAACCATGGTTCGCTCGCAAAATGGTGGCCAAGTCCCCTCATTTTCGAGGGAACCAGGGTTCCCTCGCAAAATGGGTGATTTTTGCGAGGGAACCCTCGTTCCCTCGCAAAGTGGCGGCCAATTGGCCCCTCGGCTCACAAAAATTAGTGATTTTTGCGAGGGAATCCTAGTTCCCTCGCAAAATGGCGTAAGTTTGCGAGGGAAAATGTTGTCCGCCACAAAAAACCCTAACCTATTCCTTCTCAATTTCGCGTCAAATCCGCCATTTTGTTCAACTCCGCGGCTGCTGTCTCCCTCGATCGGCCTCATCTTCTCCCTCAGGCCACGACGACTTCGCTCGTTGTGCGCAACCGCCGTTGACCTCCTCTAGTCGTCCCCCTCGGTCCGCCGGTCTTCGTTCAGGTCTGTTCCCTACTCCGGCGTCGCGAACCACCGGTCCACCCCTCCTCTTTGCTCCACGGTTTTGCATCTCCGGTACGTCATCCTCCTTTTCTTCTTTTTTGTAGCAAGTTTAACTTTCTCAGGTAGCAAAGATTAGTTTTAATACTCAATGATCAATTTATAAGGAAGGAGAGATTAAAGTGCTTCTTATCTTGTATATTAAAAAGAACAACACTACTTCTGGTTTAGAAGACAGAAGAATGGTTCCTACAGGACCTAATCCATTGCACAACAGGTAGAATTATCATCAATTCAAGTACAATTTAGGTCCCCTCGAGTAATTTATGCTTTTATACGGTGTGACTTTTGGTTCAAAATGTATAAATTTTTTTTTTCTAGTTCAACTTCATCTTTGTTTATTAGATACATTTTAGATACATTTTTGTTTATTAGCTATTATTCCTTGTAATTCTACACATGGTTCTGATTTAATTTGGTTTCTTTTATTTAATTCTACAATGATAAGTTAAGTAGTCATATTGTTGGAATCCCCACATCGCATTCAGTAGTTAGTGAGATGATGATTTAAAATAAGAATTAGTTGACCCACCAAAATATTGAACTGCATGAATGTCACACTAGCACTGTATTGGATTAGGAGTATGTCATAATCAGGGGAAGGATTCTACTAAGCTCACATCACACAAGGCCCACTTTGATAACAGGATGGAATAACAGAGAAGAAAACTATTATTATATCAACTATTAGTTGTTTCTGTAATATAAGAAAGTATTGTTTGTACCCCTAGATGAGAAAATAAAATATAGTAGCAAGTAAGGCCTACTACTATAACATTACTATTACAGAGGAAAAAAGGGTTATGACAATTGACAGCTACACCCAAATCAACTGATTCTTAAATTGGTATTTTCCCAAAGCCCACCAAGGAACTATCAAGAAAAGAAGCAAGGAGAAGGTAAATTGGAAGAAAGCGCAAGAGGTAGTAATTCTTTTCCTTTTATGTGATTGTGTATTGATATGTTGCATGTCTAATTGTGCCATTATGCTGATTGAGCATAAGAATATGTAAATTGTCTTGCATGAGATTTGCCATGGCAATGTGCGGTAGTTAATCATTCATTTAATTATGTATGCATACCAGTTAGCTATTGGGTAAGTTATCTATATGATGTATGGGCATCATTGATTATACAATAGTTGTAAGGTATTGTTCTCTATGGCTTATTTTGCATGATTAGTTGTGATCTTGCATGATTAACATGAAATTTGTTATTACGGAGATTTCTTCAAATGTTACCCATTTCTTTTATGCAATATAATAAAGGCAGGTAGGGGCATAGTGATTGGTAAAGATTGAAGGTGGATGAAGCTGAGGAAGTTTGACCTTTGTTATTTAAGTCTATAAATTTATGTTCATATATATTTCTCTTTTGATAAAGTTATTTATATTAAATATCTCTATAAGGAGGAAAGCTAAGGCTGTAATAGCCTAAAGGTAAGTGCCATCTGTGGTGAGGGCAAGAGTATATCTATATATAATTATTAATAGATGCATGCTTAATTAGTGATATGACGTAGCTTTGTTTATAAAACAGGAAAATTGTATGATCGAGACCCCAAGATGTTTACATGCCAAAGCTATAAGTTTTATGTTTTGAAAAGGGATAGTAATTAATTTAGTACTTTTGATCAAATAGTTCTGCACTATGCAGTATGTTATTCATTATGATGAACTTAATCCCTTTACTTTATATAGATTCATTCCATCTACCTAAACTTAATTTTCTTAAAAAAAAAACATTATCTGTGTTCTTCTTGAGAGGGAGTAAAAGGTTTTACAACTTGTGCTTCTTTGTGCTTACAACTGTTCATGATATATTCATCAATTGCTTCTAACTTATCAGAATTTAAGTACACAGAATCAATTGTAATTCTATGTGCTAAGTGATTTCTTGGATGTCTATTATTGTACTGGTCGCCAATGCATTTTACTGGTCATTCTGCTTAGGACCATAGAGATAGTGACTGAAGATGGTTCTGGGTTTTTGTTTCTTAGGCTTCTGCGGCATCAAAAAAGCTTGAGGAAAAAAATTAGAAGGTGATTTCTTTATCCTTTCTTAGAAGGTAAATTCTTGAACTTTGAATAATCTCTAATGTGTAGATCATGTACTATGAAAACAATAGGGAAGCTTCTGTAATGGTCTTGTTATTGGGTTAAATATTGTTGCCATGGCCATTTTGAAAGTTTGTAGTTGACTGAATTATTCGTTTGTAGTTGACTGAATTATTTGTTTGTAGTTGACTGAATTATTCATGTTTGCCTCATGCCCCCTCCACATGCATGTCCCCATCTTCTAGTGTACTATCCTCATTCTCTGGTTGCTTGCTGGCATCTGTTCTTTATTCACTGCATGTGTTTGTTTGCCACTTTCTTGACTAAGTGGCAATTGTTTGGTATAAGTGGCCAGTTGTATTTACAACTTAGGTTAGTAGCTGAATTAGTTAGTATCACTGTATTATGTTCCAAAAGTATTTGTGTAGGGTTGGGTTGGGGAAGTATGGAAGGCGATCGTGATAAGAGTTGAATGAACAATCGTCTAACTCAGAAAAAATAACTTACTCGAGTATTCTTAGCGGGTTTGAAAGAGTTCATCCAATTTGCTTTGGCGCACACAACTAATTCAAGTACCTCGATTAGTTGTCCGTGTGTGAAATGTAGGTTTTTGCAATTTCAAGATTTGAGCACGGTCAGAATCCATTTGTATAAAAAATGATTTGTTCTGGTGTAGAACACAAATGTCCAGCCTGACAGGCTGATGCTTTGATATTGGATCAATTGGCTCTTCCTGAATGCTTATGAGGCAAGCACCCAGAAGAACGTAGGATCACTATACACAACCAGGCTCTTCGCCAAGGGGGTGGGGTGTGTGCACAGTGTGACAAAATGTAAATAGTTCAGAGATTAGAATGTGTGTACCTTAGGACTTGACCTCTGTATTTATAGAGTGTACCTTAGGTTGGATATTGTGGACCTCGCGTGATCTTCGGTCCAAGCCTCCTAACTGCTATATCATATTTGAAGATATTCCTTGATTATGGGTGAGTTAGGATCCTCCTTTATATTAGATAGGTTTTGATATGCCTTATCTCTATTATTGGGCCTCATTGCCATTGGGCCTTGTACAGGTTCGTAACAATTTCCCCCAGCCCGGTAGCTCAAGTGTTTGAGCTGTCGAGGTGTATTATGCTCTCGGGCTGGTAATCCGAGATAGGTTGATGTGCCCTTGGCTCTCTTGCGACTATACCATGTCCCGCTGGGTTAGGTTTCGTCGACCTCGGCTTCGGCCCTAGTCTCGCCGGGGGCTCGAGGTTACGTTCTCGAGACCCAAGGTTCCGAAGTAGTATCAAGAGGTTTGAGGATCCGGGGTACTTGCCATTGGCCCCACGTGACTTCAGGGTAGTGATCCCTCTGCATTTGCCATCATTGCCCTCTGACACCTGGCTCAACTGGATTGGCGACGAGTTACAACCGCCACGCCTAGCCGCCTCCGATTTTCGTGTGCATTTAATGCACCTCTCGCATACCGTACGTCACCCCTGCTTTAAGGGTGAATAGTCTCTTATACCCCTGTCGCTTGAGTATCATTTCATATTTCCCTCCATTCTCCTTACTTCATTTGTGTTTTGGCATTCTCTACTTCATTTCTGAAAACCTCTGGCCTTCTCGCACCAGAAATCTCTCCACGACTCTCGGATTCCACGACTTTGCATTCCTCAGATTTTCAGCTATTCAGGTATGTCCTACTCTCCCCTACATGCATATGATTTTACTTTGAGGTTACGCTTATTTCTGTGATTTTCGCTTTTCCCCTCCCCTACCGTTAGTAGGCTTGTCTTTGGGTTTTCTGGGTGAGTTTTGGGTAGTGTTTCATGGTAACTTCTGGGTTACTGTTCTGCTTACGTTCTCATAACCATATGCCTTTATTCGCGGGGGTGTATGCCACCTAGTTTTACTTATTTTGGTTTTCCCCCTCTTTATCAGACATTTTATGTCTCTCTAGGTTTGAACCTCCGGTGTTGATGGGTAAGGTTAACCATCCACCTTCTTCGAGTCAGCGTTTAACCCCAGAAGAAGAGGAAGCACTGCGTGCGCGTTATCCTCGAACTAGTTTTTGGCTACTTGGCTCTCCCCTATCCGAGGAACAGAAACTAGCCGCCATTCTCCGAGGTGGGTCTGGTAGGAGGAATACTGAGGGGGCCCCGTCGGTTGTTCCTAGGTCTCATCATCCTGATTCCACCCCCATTAGGCCTTGTCCCGAGAATCCGGATGAAGCCGAGGTCATCTCGGCAAAGCCCATAAATTTTTATGAGGCCCCCCCGCGTAGGGTTGGAATCACTTCCTGACGGATAACTTGGTCCCTACTGGGATTGTATTGCTTTAAGCTCCCAGTATATCGCGAGCAACAACAATTCCATGGCCAATAGCACCTTAGGTTCCTGTCGTCATAGGTCGTCCTCTGAGCCTAGCCCGGCTATTGGGAGTCGACGTTTTCCGGGTCCACCCACTCTTCCTTCTTCACGCAGTAGCATGCATCTGTCAGGTATATCCCTCCATGCTGATCGTAGCTTTTTGCTTTTTGTTATAGGTAAATGGAGTTGTCGTCCTCTCCCCATAATTCCCGATCCGACGCCGGAGAGTCAGATTCTGCCAGTCCTCCCAAGGTTCTACTTGAAAAATATCCTTGGGTGACGCATGAAGTCCTGATGACGCGTTCCTTAATGACCGCCTCCGACGTGGACCACCTAGGTGTGACAGATTTAAACGGATGCTTCCTGAGTCCTCCCGAAGACGATAAACCGATCTGCTCTACTCGGGAGCCGAGACGCACCAACTTCTATTTCTTCTATAGGGATTACATGTCCCGACTCGGTATTCACTTTTCGTTTACCAAGTTCCAAATTTCTGCTCTCAACCACCTTACCTGGCCCCCTTTCAGCTTCACCCTAATAGGTGGGCTTACCTTGTGGCTTTTGAGCGCTTGTGCGGCTCCTTCGAAATCCCCATTCCTTGTACATCCGCCCTCTTCTTCTATTTCTTTTGTCCCTTCACCCCTCGCTCGGGTAGGGAGTCTACCAAATTAAAGGGGTTGACTTCCCTCCGGGGCGATCCCGAAAGGAAACTTTTGACCGCCTATTCCGAATCCTTCAAGCACTTCAGGAACAACTTCTTCAAGGTAGTCACCAATGCCGGGGAGCAACCCTGGTTTCTGAAAGGGGCCGAGAGCAAAGATGTGGAATGGTGGTTCCCATTATACTGGACTATCGACCATCACAAACTTGCTTCCTCTTCTTATCAAGTCAGCCCTGATGATCTCCCGGCCGAGGAGGTTCCCTCTGTAGCCCGGCTGGTTTCTTATGTTGTTGACCATGGTGTTGAAAGCACAACCTTTTTCATTAATCGGGTTGGTGTTGGCGCCGAGTTGGGGTCGGCAGCTAGTATTCTTTTGTCACTTGTCACAGACTTGCTTTTATGCTTTTGCCTATGCTTGTGTTTATTCCTTTGCTTATCCAACATTAGTTCTGACCTGTGTGTCTGTCTTGCAGGTCGAAGTATGGAGGGATTGCCACGATATTTGTCCTTCGTGAACCCGGAGGCCGGAGCGCCGAGTAAGAAGGTAACTCGGAAACGAGCTGCTCCCGAGCCCAGGAAAGGCAAGGTTGACGTTGCGGCCGTGGCATCTCAAAGAGCTGCGGCCAAGAAGGCTAAGGTCTCAGAGAAACAAGGAGCTCCTCCGTCTCATCCTACTGGCTGGACTTCTCGAGCAACCGATTTGGGGAAGGAGGTCGTCCTTTCCGACTCGCAGTGTCCCCCGTCCCCGCCCAGGATTCCTATTGCTCCTCCTCCTGCCTCGTGTAGTTTAAGGACCTGGGCTCGTTGGCCCCGGTGTTAGCTTTGTACCCGTGGTTGGAGTATGACTGGGTTGAGTAACCCGAGTCTTTGTCCATTCCCTTGTACATATGTGGCACGCCGTTAAATAATCTTGAAATTGAATTTTCATTAAGGAACTCTTCATTAATTCAAGAAATAATTCGCTCCAAAGAGCTAACAACTTTAAACAAAGAACTTGCACGATCAGATAAACCAAAATTGAAATGGAAATAATAAAAACGAACTAACTCGGACATGGTTTGACCGGCATAAGAGGCATGCCGTAACTAGGTCTAGCTGTAGTAGGCCCTTAGTTTGTCGGCGTTCCACGTCCTTTTGATTGGCTTTCTTGCCAGGGTCTCGAGAATGTAGGCTCCTTTGTCAAGCTTCTCCTTAACCCGGTAGGGGCCTTCCCAATTTGCGGCCAATTTTCCATCCCTGGCGTTTTTGTTTCCAACGTTAGCTCGTCTGAGAACTAGATCGCCCCTGTCGAAAGAACGGGGCCTCACCTTTCGATTGTATTTAGCTGCGACGAGCTGTTTGGCTGCCATATCTCGGCAATGTGCTGTGATCCTGACCTCGTCCACCAAGTCTAACTCCGTCTCCAGTTCCTTGCTATTTGTCCCCTCACCTTCCTTAAGGGTCCTCATCCTTCTCCATGAGGGTTGGCCTATCTTGACGGGGATTATGGCCTCGCATTTGTAGGAAATCCGGATAGGGGTTTCTTGAGTCAACGATTGAATGGTGGTCTGGTAGCCCCATAAAACGTTATAGAGTTGTTCGACCCAACTGGATTCCGCGTCCTCCATCCTCTTTCTTAAACCGTCGATGATCACTTTGTTTGCCGCCTCGGCTTGGCCATTTGATTGAGGATGTTCGACGAAGGCGAAGTGGTGTTTGATATCAAGATCCACCATCATGCCTTGGAAATTCCTGTTAGTGAATTGGGTGCCGTTGTCCGTGACGACCTCGGCCGGGACTCCGAACCGAGAAAAAATGTTTTGTTGTACGAAATGTTGCACTCTAGCCAAGGTGATTGTTGTTAGGGGTTCGGCCTCAATCCATTTTGTAAAGTAATCGACCACCACCACTAGCCATCGCAACTATTCAAGGGCCGTTTTAAATGGCCCTAGGAGGTCCATCCCCCACTTGTATAATGGCCAAGGGGCCGGGATACATTCCATGTCAGACGTAGGGAACCAGATTATTTTTGCATGTTTCTGGCAGTTATTGCACTTTTGACGAACTCCTTGGAATTGGCCTCCATGGTCGGCCAATAATAGTCAGCCTGCAACGCCTTTCTTGCCAAGGCTTTCGCCCCCATGTGCTGCCCATTAATTCCTCCATGTATTTCTGCCAGTACATGCTTTCTCTCGAGCTCAAGCATTTTAACATTGGGGAATGTAACCCTTTTCGGTACAGGTGATCTTCTACCATCGCGTACACAGTCACCTCCCAAATTAGCTTCTTCGCCTCGGTGCTCTCAAGGGGGAGGATTCCTCGCTCCAGGTTATCTTCAATTGGCTTCCTCCAATCAGTGGATGTGGATATCGTCATGATACAGCTTGGTTCTTCTAACTTTTGCTGGACCACGGTTCTATGGTTCGCCGAGCCCTTTGTACTCGTGAGCTTTGATAAGATGTCGGCTCAGACGTTTTCTCCTCTGGGAATGTGCATGATTGTTACTTCTTCAAAGCCAGAAAGCACGTCCTTTACTTTATTTAGGTACTTTGCCATCAGTGGGCCCTTAGCTTGGTAAGTTCTGTCAACCTGGGCGGCTACGAGCTGCGAGTCGGTAAAAACCGTAACTCTCTGGGCTCCAAGCTCCTTGGCCTGTTGGAGCCCAGCCAGAAGTGCTTCATATTTGGCTTGATTGTTTGACGTAGGGAAGTTTAGTTGAAGGGAGTGTTCAATTGAAACCCCTTCCAGCTCTCGATGATGATTCCAGCCTCACTTCCCTTGGTATTCGACGAGCCATCCACATACACTTTCCAGAGGTCGAGGTCATTCTTGTCATATTTCTTTGCCGGGGTCAGTTCTTGGAGGAAGTCCGCCAACGCTTGCGATTTGATGGCATGCCGGGCTTTGTAGGCGATGTCGAATTCAGATAATTCTATGGCCCAACTAATCATCCTCCCGGCCAGGTCGGGCTTGTGCAACACTTGTCGGATCGGTTGACTGGTCCTAACGACAATTTGGTGTGCTTGGAAATATGGGTGGAGTCTTCTTGCCGTTATCAGTATGGCGAAAGCCACTTTTTCAAGCTTTTGGTACCTGAGTTTCGAGCTCTGCAATGCTTTGCTTACGAAGTATATCGGTTCCTAGCCGTTCTCAGTCTCTCGGACAAAAACCACACTTACTGCTTCTTCCCTGACTGACAGGTATAGGAACAACGTCTCACCGGGCTGAGGTTTGGATAGAACTGGCGCGGTTGCCAAGCATTGCTTGATTTTTTCGAATGCGGCGTCGCAATCCGAGTTCCAGTCCCCCTTCGTCTCCTTTTTCAACAATTTGAAAAAGGGGAGGGCATTTTCTGCCCATCTCAGTAAGAATCTGGTTAATGCCGCCAATCTTCCCGTTAGCTGTTGGACCTCTTTCTTGTTCCTCGGGGCTTGCATGTCTAGTACGACCTTACATTTGTCTGGGTTGGCCTCAATTCCGCGACTGGTTAACAGAAAACTGAGGAATTTCCCGGCAGGGACTCCGAACGCGCATTTGGCCGGGTTCAACCGGATTCTGTACTTCCTTAATTTGTTGAAAGTTTGTTCTAGATCTCGGATGTGGTTGTCGCGATCGTATGATTTGTCGATCATGTCGTCGATGTAAACCTCAATGTTTTGACCGAGCTGGTCCTCGAACACTTTGTTCATCATTCTTTGATATGTAGCCCCGGCATTCTTTAACCCAAACGACATCACGTTATAGCAATAATTTGCTTTTTCGGTGATGAAGGCTGTCGCCTCTTGGTCGTCCGGGAGCATAGCGATTTGGTTGTAGCCGGAGTAGGCATCCATGAAGTAGAGCAGTTGGAAACCAGATGAGTTATCCACTAGCTGGTCGATGTTGGGCATCAGATACGAATCTTTCGGGCATGCCTTATTCAGATTCGTGTAGTCCGTGCACACCCTCCACTTTCCATTTGGTTTCAGGACCATCACCACGTTGGATAGCCATGTGGTGTATTGTATTTCTCGAATGAATCTTGCTTCTAGCAATTCGTCGACATGCTTTTCAAGGGTTGTTGCCTCTCTGGTCCTATTTTCCTCTTTTTCTGCGCCACTAGTGATGATTCCGACCGTATGGCCAATTTATGACAGCAAAAAAATGGGTCAATCCCATGTATTTTTTATGGGCTCCAAGTGAAAACATCTCGATTCATTGTTAAGAATTCCTCCAATCTTATTTTCAACCCCAGACTTAATGTTTTGCCTATCTTTGTGATTTGCGTTGGCCCATTTCCCACTATCAGATCCTCCAACTCTCCTTCTGGTTCTGGACGTGGGATCTCGGATTCTTCTCGTAGGTCCAATTCGACCATAATGATTGGCTGGCTTGGCCCCCCTCGGTCCTTCGCGCAGCTCTGGCTTTTGCGAGCCTAGGGAGGGGATGAGGCTACGCCTTCGCCTTCCCGGACTGTCTCGAAATAGTATTAACGTGACTCTTTTTGATCTCCCTTAATGGTGAGAACTTTGTTGTTATTACTCACCATTTTTAGCTTTTGATGCTTGGTGGACACTAACATATCCAGTTGTGGATAGTCGGCCTCCCTAGTATCACATTATACGGGGAAGGGAACTCGGCCACGATAAACCTTACTCGTTCTGACTTGAAACCTTCCTTCGTCCCCTGTGAGAATATTATACATTTATTATGATTATTATCTTATTATTATGTTTAGATATAGCTATATTCTATCTTAGGATATTTCCTATTATATCTCAATCAATTTGATTGATTTTGATTTGATTAGATGTTATGAGATTCTAGGGTTAGGTCTAGGTTTGCCTAAATAAAGGCCTTTGTGTACTCTTTCTATTCAGAGATTAAAAGAATAATATTTATCTCTCAAGTTATCAACATGGTATCAGAGCTGTGAGGTTATTTTCCCCTTCAGTTTGTGTGGTAGTCTGGTCGACATTGCAACAATGAGGAACACACGCCAGCCCATCGTCTTCCCCAACTCCCGATCGGCAGACGCCCAAAATTTTGTGGTCATCCGAGACCTCCACGACGGCGCGTGGTGTTCACGCGCTCTCCGGCACCTACTTCCTAAATCTAACTAACAATTCTACTAACTAATAAACTAAAAACTAAAGACTAAAAGACTTACCCGTTGAAGACTTTCCGGACAATTCTACAGGGCTTCGCTGCACAATTCCCCCAGAGCTCCTTTCTCTTCTTTCTCAACCAAAAATTTCGCCAAGAGAAGGAAGAAAAGGTGTGAAATTTCTCAAGGGGAAGGCATCTATTTATAGGCAAAAACAAGGGCCTTGTTTGGCAAATTTAAGGCTTTGTTTGGAAAATCAAAGTTGTAATAACCCATTAATTGCAACTTGTTCAACCATTTCCCCGATCGGTACCCGATTCGCGTGATTTCTGAGAAATCTCAAAATTCTGGATTTACAACTTTGAAAGCATTTCCTCACTTATTAGAAATGTCCAAATTAACCTAAATTTTGATCCCATCAAACTACTCGTAATTAACTTCCGCAAGAGTCTAACGGAAGATAAAAACCCACCGATTAATATTTTACCTTGACCTTGGCATTCCTATTTCTAGATCTCTAGATAGGATCCGTTTCCTAATTTAAAAATTACTATTCATACTTTTTCACTTTAATTAATTATATTATATTTTAATATCAAGTTGCAAAACCTTTATACATATATATATACATTCTTTCTCTTTTCTTTTGGCCCAATTCGGCTGGCCCTATATTAATTTTAATAAATGTTTATTTTGTATTTAATTAATTATTTACTTATTTACTTATTTAATTTTTTTTTCCCAAAATTCCACAAAATTACCTAATTGGTCCATTCTTGTATTTAGGCTTAAAAATTCCTAAACTCAACTATTTTTCTCCAAAATTTCCAATTAATTAGTAAATATATTTTTACTAATTTTCAACCCTTTTCCACTAATTTTTGAGCTTTCCATAATTATTACCGAATTTCTTTTGCTTATGCTTAAGTAATTAGCCATTAATTGCTTAATCACTCTTTTAACCATGGTTGGTATTTTCTTAATTAAGATGCCTTATTACCTTCATATTCTTGCATTAACCTTAGTATTTCCATGCCTCTTACATTATTCTATAATTTGTAAGGGTATTTTGGTCTTTATTACTTTTGGCACATTCTTGTACAATTTCTCCAATTTCATAATTTATTAAATTACCGTAATTAGAGATATTATACTCTCCTAATTCAATTGATCATTATACTGTCTTTCGTGATTTTTCATGAATTTTCTAAGTTAACTACCCTTTGCAGGGGTATTTTGGTCATTTTGGCACTTTGGCCCTTAAACTCCCTAATTTCACGCAGAAATCCTACTTAGAAAATATACTATAATTATACAAGACCGGAGATTGAAATTTCACTTATCAGAAATATCCAACTTTTATTTATAATATTCCAGATAAAAATCCGGGTATTACAAACAAATAGTAGAATTTACAATTGTTGCGATGGGTTAAAGGTGTGAAATTCTCGGACGATTATGCATCCAACTTGTCAAGATGTGTCGACATGAACGAGGCGAAGTTATTCGGGATGAAGTCTCATGATTGTTATGTTTTCTTTCAGAGATTGTTGCCGTGAGCCTTCAAAGCACTACAAAATCATATTTGGACTATTCTAACAGAATTTTCCTTGTTCTTTAGAGAAATTTGTGCTTCTGAGCTTAATGTTGATAAGTTACGACAGCTGGAGGAGAGCGTGCCAATAATGCTATGCAAGTTGGAGATGGTGTTTCCTCCCAGCTTCTTTGACTCAATGGAACATTTGCCTGTGCACTTGGCCTACGAAGAAGGGTAGGAGGTTCGCAACAATATAGGTGGATGTATCCATTTGAAAGGTAATATATATATTTTTCTTCTGTCTGTGATTAAATGAAACACATTGTGCTATAGGTTATAAATGCCATTATCCCCCTGAAGTTATATCAAGATGGAGAGGGGTACCTTGCAACGATGATGGCGGTGTATCGAGTGGTCAAATATCAATATTCAATTATCCTGGCCGAGTCGTGGGAAAACATTATAGTTCAACTCTGGAAGGAAGCGATAAGAAAGTTGCGGAGTGGTGCATTCTAAACAACTGTGAAGAAGCCGGCAGTACTTAAAGTAAGATTTCCTCTTTTGTTATTGTTACGGTAAGTATTAAAGTATTAATTTCATTTTTTTTGTTACAGTCACTTCTCTAATTGCTTCCGATCGACAAATCCTTTGATGTCGGATTTCGATGTTGATCAATTCATGAAGGCTGAGTTTCCTAATTGGTTACGATCCTGATTCATGCAAAACAAATTAGCTCCCCAGGATGTTGCGTGGAGTTTATCTTACGGATCTGCAACAACAATTACCCGGATCAAAAAATATGTAATCAATGAGTATCGGTTTGCAACTTTTGAAGCGAACGGGAATACAGAAAGTTACAATTACGGTGTATGTTGTCGAGCTGGCCAAGTTGACGGGGTCGAGGGTGACTACTACGGGAAGTTAATTGATATAATTCAGCTGGATTACAAGTGGGACAAGACAGTGACTCTATTTAAATGTGAGTGGTTTGATAACAATCCGCGTGGGACAAAAGTGGACAAATATGGAAATGTTGAGATCCAATGGTCAAGAAGATACACAGTTAGTTATGACCCATTCATTCTTGCTCAACAGGCGGAACAAGTTTATTATACATCATACCCCACATCCCGCCAAGGGTGGATGTGAGTTATCAAAACCAAAGCACGGAATATTATACCTAAGTCGAAAGAGTCAGAAACAAATAACGATTTGACTGAACCATTACAATTTGATGTGGAACATGTACGTGTCGTAACTATTGCTGAGGACGATCTACCAAGCAATCTCTTTGATTCTGCCGTGGAGTTAAAGTTGATTCCTATCAATATTGACAATGAGGAATCAGACGATAAGGCGGAAGAGATTTACTCCAATAGTGAATTTGAATTTGACGACTATGAGACGCTAGAGGAAGGTGTGCAGGCAGAGATCGAAGAACAAGAATCGTCCAGTTGATTTGAGGAGTTAGTTTTTTTGTTTATGACGATTTGTTATACTACATACTCTCATCCATTCGCCAGTGTCATATTAAGTAATTTTCTTATATTTATATATATTTTGATATAATGTTTATAAGTGTTCACAGATGGAGCATCCAGGAGGGCGTTCAGGTAGTAGACGTAGTAGTGGTAGCGCCCGGCCCCATCCTATCAGAGGGGGTAGGGCGACATCATCTACCCCCTCTGTAGGCAGAGGGCTTGGCTCTCCCCCAGAGGTGCCGCCATCTTATTTTTCATCTTCACCGTCTACTACCAACTCTGTTATGGGTGGTAGAGGTGTGCCTGTCTCTCCGACTTATCCACTGCAAGAGGCAGAGCAGGTTGAGTTTACGATTTCTGACTGATTTACATATATTTTTTTTTTCTTTAAGCATCTATGTTCTAATATTTTCAATACTTCTTCCTTCAGCACACTGTGTCGCCTTAGAGCCAGGTCGGGGAAGCTAGTTCCTCCGACACACCAGTCTGGGGAACAGTGGATTCTGCGACAGGGAAGCGGTGGATCCGTCCTGTCAGCACCACCAAGTAAGTCAAATAAAGTTACTAGTAATGTTATGATTTTTTACCTTTAGTTTGTATGCTAATAATATTTGCATCATTTTCTTTGTTTTCAGGTTTCAGCCGTATAAGACGTTGAAGAGTTTCATAGGGGAACAAATGTTCCGTAATTTCAATCAGCCTTGGGCCAATTGGATAGAGATTCCTTAGGATCATCGGGACACTTGGTTCACTGAGTTCTTGGTAAGTTTTGTGATTTATGGTTATTAATTTGTTCTCATCAAAATGCAAACTAATTAACTACTTTCATACTTTGGAGCACTAATTGTTTATTATTGATTTTCAGGGAAAGTTTAGTTGGTTGCCTGATGATTGGGAAAAATTAAGAAAGGCTTATAACTTCAAGGGAAGCAAGTGGTTGTCTGATAGATTTTAAAAATTGAGAAATGAAAGGGGAAAGAAAAAATGGATTCAACCTGAGGTCGCAGAACAGTTATTTCAAAGATGGGCCAGCGACGAGAAATTTATAAAGCAAAGTGAAAGAAATAAATTAAATAGGGCCCATACCGTCATATGCTGGCGGCAGCATTCCATTTAGTGAGCATCGACGCAAAATTGTAAGTATATGTTATTTTCTATTTGAGCTTTAAATATTTTGTACTTTGAAGTAATTAATTAACGGTTATTCATTTGTGTTTGCAGGTAGAGTCTGGGAATGTTCCTGCAAAATTGATTCCTTGGACCACCTTTGAGCGGACTCATTCCCAGGAGATTGAAGGCGGTGGCAAGCAATGGATTAACGCCAAGTCCCAGCAATTCGCGATGAGAGATTATTAGATTTATTATTTGTTTCAAACAGTAACATATTTATTTCATTTTACATGTCTTATTTGTGATGTATTTTTGTGCTTGTAGGACAACTATCACCAGCTGGCGCAGGAGAAAGACTCCCAAATTGAGAACGACCCATCGTCCTCTTATTCCGATAACGAGAGTCTCTTCATTCAGGCTGCAGGCGGATTTAACAAGAAGGGGAGAGTCTTCGGGATAGGTGCCTCTGCCAGCGAACTGAAGTCGTCTACGAAGCGTTCATCCAGCAGTGTTGGAGGTGCTCCTGCAGGTAGACGTAATACTTTTGCTATCAATCGCAAACCATTATTCCCTAATAAACTGACTTTGTAATGTTGGTTTTGCAGAAGATAAGAGGGTAAAGGCGTTAGAAGAGAAGGTGAAGGAGCAAGGAGAGATGCTTAATGAGATGCGGGCACTTATCCGATCTCTATTAAAGGAAAAGGGTATGGGAACTCCTGGTGGTGATGACGATGCTGGTGATAATGATGATCAGAATGCTGCTGTTTAGACTTTTTTTTAGTTCATTTTGGTCACAACATTATAATTTATGTTTTTGCTATGTAAACTCTTATGGTTGTTACAATTTATTTTTATGATATACAAGTCTATTTATTTTCTAATTTTTTATATTTTTTATGTATTTACTTTTATTTATTTTTTAAAATAAATTGGATTTTGCGAGGGAAAAAATATCCCTCGCAAAATCTAGGATTTGCGAGGGAAAAAATGTCCCTCACAAAATCCTCAAGGTTGCAAGGGACAACTTTTCCCTCGCAAAATTCAGGATTTTTGTGAGGGAAAAGTTTTCCCTCGCAAATTTTAGGATTTTGCGAGGGACAACTTTTCCCTTGCAAAATCTAGTATTTTTGTGGGGGGAATACTTTTCCCTCGCAAAATCCTAAATTTTGCGAGGGATATATTTTTCCATCGCAAAACTCATTTTTGTGACGGAAAAATGATTTTTTCCGTCGCAAAAATGGTTTGCGAGGCCAATTTTTGCGACGGACTGTTTTCCGTCACAAATTCCCCCGCAAACCATTTTTGCGATGGAAAATGCATGTTTTGCGACGGAAAAGTTCCGCCGCAAAACATGGCTTTTTTTGTAGTGTTTGTTCAATGAAAAAATAACAACTCTAATCATTTTAATTCTAGTTGGCTTTAACTGATTTTTTTTTTTTAAAAAAAAATCAAATTTTATCTTTTTTTAAGAAAAATATTGGTTGATCATTTTGGTTTAGTTTTTTTTTTAAAAAATTAAAATGTTTTTTCTTAAAAATAAGATAAAATTCAAATTTTTTCAGATGAATCATCAACCCACCAGAATTAAAATGATCTAAGTTATTATGTTTTCATTAAACAAAGTTTTAATGATGTGATATTCCTAGGGCGTGTAAATATTTCTCCAATCTACCATCCCTCCTTACTCCATTTAATCCAGGCCTTAAATAAAATAAAATAAGTGATCAGAGTGCATTGAACATCTAAAAACAAACACAATAGAAGTTCTATATTTTCGTTTTTTTTTTTGGGACGGCCGCCTATAAATGCCACATTATTTTTTTTTTCTATTCCTTCGTATTTTCCCATTATTTAATTCTTCTTCTTGGTTTGCGGCTCTATATATAATTCAGGTCAATTAGAATTGCTTCGTACCCACCTGTTATGCCCCCCAAAAAAACAAAATCTACCCACCAAACTTGAAAGAAGAGTCCCAGTCAATGCAGACAGAAGATTATGTTTGACTTTTTCACCCTCTGTTATGGAATAGATTATTAGGCTTACCCAAGGTGTGGCCCAACAGGAGACATCCAGTACACTTGGGCTTGGAGGCACCAAAGGCCCAACAAGTCCAAACCCTAACCCTAAGGTAGCCTCTATATATAGTTGGTTAACCTAAAGAGGTACACATCTTCTATCTTCTAAGCTCTCTCTCAATTGCATATACTGCACACAGAGCACACACACCACCCCCTTGGCTAAACGCCTCCAGTAATCCTCGAACTACGTGGACTTTGATCCCTCTTCAGGGTACGTAGGCCCTAGGTATCGCACCTAGGTCAAGTCCTGGTGCTTTGTGATCTCCGATCCTCTCGGGTATCTCATCCATAGATCCCTGGGGGAGAGCTATTTGATCTTATATCCACATCCTAGCCCACCTAGGGTTAGGGTTTATGTTCTATGACAGAACATTGGCGCCGACCGTAGGGAATCGGTAAATTTCTGATTCCCATGACCGAAGAAGGTTAATAATTTAAATTCCCAGCTGCTAGATGAACAATCTTGGATCTACTGGAGAAACTTTTTACGAAGAAGGGTTGGGCAGAGAAAAAAGTTCACAAAGTGGGAATGATTACTTGGAAATTGAAAGTTTCTCAAAAGAAAAATAAAATCCCAAACTCTTCTCAAATCGGGTCCACCTAAGTCCACCTGAGTCCGTACAGAAACCTAAGCCCAGGAGCTTCTCAAATCATCTCCGTCGACTCCTCCGCGTCTTCAAACCAGGGAAGCGTTTACCCACGCGAGTTTCGACGATTCACGGCCGATTCAGTGGTGATGGGAAAAAGGGGCCTGTTTTCGGTTTGCAATTCCGGGATTGCAATTTAAAGTCGTCTGGGTGGAGATCCGAGATGATCGTCATTTGAAGTTCTTGATCATGATTTGAAATCCAGAATAGCAATTCGAACTTGTCCTGGTTGAAATCATGAGAAGCTGAGGTGCCGGGTTGAGGTGGGACGAGACCCAGGGCCGGGATACTATGCCGACTCACCTCAAAAACCTTAGGTGCGAGTTATGGCGGGATATCTAATCGGTGGAACGAAGCCGAGATAAAGGAAGCCGGCTTCGATCAGTTTGCAACCGGGATGGAAGCCTTCCTGAAAGCCGGCATCCAACTTAGACGCCAGGATGGTTAGCAGCCGAAGTCCGAGATTGGATCTCGGATAGTAATCCTATCCTGAGGGGACCGAATAAGTGGAGATGCCGGATGCCAAAACGTTGGAGGCAGAGATGCATCACTATATCCAAATCCTTCAAAATTGGGGATTGGGGTACTGAGATGAGGGAATGCAGGCATGCGGAGCATCAGGGGTAAATTACTATCATAGAATGCAGAGCATTGAAGCCGAAGTGTGCATTCAATATGCCGAGAATTGATTCATGGCTGAATTCTCTGGAGTTGCCGAGGTCCGGGGTAGTCCAAGATAGCAATTCGGAATCCGGGATAGCAATCCGAGATGGTTCACCAAACCTGGACACGTCGCTGCTCGTTGAGGTTGCAGATCGTTGATTCTGGTGCCACGCGTCAGGCTGCATTGGTGATGTTGGAGAGCATTCGTGTCATCAGCCAGGCAAACTTTTAAGCTATTTCTGCAAACTTGAGTAATTTCTGCAGATTTGGAAGCTTCCATATGAGGTAATTTCATAGCTTCTTTATACGTATATATTATCAAGTAATCTGGAGATGGAATTCCCATTTATTCTGATCGGAAAAAGGCACGCCAGAGAGTACTAGTTCAGGCATGGTCTCTCAAAGGTACTTTTGCCATTAGCTTCTTTATAACAGAGGGGTGAGGCATCAATGCTTGTTACAAAATCCCTATTAACGATCATTTCCTAAACGTGTAATCACCGCTGGCCGAGTTTGAAGATGCCTGAGGTGCCAGGATTCTGACATACCGAGGTGTTGATTCAGAGAAAGTCATAAGTACCGAAACCTGGAAATGGATTTATTCAGATACAAATCTTCCAGGATCCGGTTTCTCCAATTTCAGAGTAAAAGCAGCACGGAGTGATGCTTAGGTCACCATCAGTTTCTGTCCTCCTTTTATCATATCCATTTTCTGCCAATATGTTTGCTGACAATATTGCTAGAGACGCAACGTTTTGCAGTGATTCAATATTATCATGGTTGAAATTATCGCGGTGTGAGAGAAGCATTTTCTCTACCCAACTTGACATCAAACTCAATGAAGAGCTCAAGGCTAGCCTTCTGGGAGGGATATTAATCGAAGTAATTGTGGAGAAAAAATTCAACAGTTCAAAACAGAGTCACGCAATACAAGGGGAGGTCCTTCTCAGTTTATCTTTGAATATTTCAAAGACTTTATTGACTGTCTAATCTTTATTAGTGAAGTTATATCTGTTCAATAGCATATCGATGTAATTGATGTCACTGTTGATGATTGCATATTGATGTTATTGCTATATCTGTGAGTAAGATTGAGTCTTTATTGTTGACTCAAGAAATCAGGATATGCATCACTATTCCCATTCTTTGTTGAGAAAGCATGTGGAGCAAAAACTTGTTCGCCTCGCAAGTGTACGAGATTCGCAAGTAATAAAGTGATAAATAAAGTATCGTTCCCACGAGGATTTGTTTAACAAATTGGTCAAGCAAGAGGCTTAGTGAATTTCATCAAGTTGAGCTAAAACAAAGTTTTGATTTGGAATGAGAATTTTTAAAGACTATTTCTAAAACATAAAATTGATAAAGGCAATTGATTCTTTAACTTCAAGGATAATTGAGCCTAGGGCTCTTTTTCCCCTTTTTGCATTTCATAAAACTTGGTTAATTTCCTCTCTAGTAGCATTTCAATAAATATATGTGTTAGTCTAAGGTTCTAAAACACTTAACCCGCTCTCTCAAGTCAAAATCAAGTTTCTCTTCTCATTAAAATGCACAATCTCTTGCTACAATTAATGAGAATCAATATTTAAGCAACAACCCTAATGTGACAATGCAAGGTTAGTAAACATATCTCTATTTTACCAACAAACCATCCATTTATCAAGTAAACTTCAAGACAAGCATGATTTCAATCAAATTCTACACCTAGATTAGCTCTCTCAAGTCAAAACCTAAGTGAATAAATCATCTAAATGGAGGCCAATCATTTAGAAGCATTAAGCCAAGGTTAAAATCAACACATACATATATTAATCTACCAAAAGAGAGGAATATTCAAGTATTAATCCATACAAAGGGTCAAAAGAACCCTAGGATAAAAGAGAAATTAGCCAAGCATGGCTTTAATCACATCCAGACAGAAAAATTCAGAGTTCAGAGACATATGGAAATTCAGGGGAAAATGAGTAAAGATGAAACAAACAGCCCCAAAATCGCAGCTCCTCTTCTTTTGGTCTTGCTTCAGGTATTTTAAATCATTCAGTCCATGGGCCCCCCTTGTAGCTTTTGATTTAATTTGATTCAATTCATATGGCCCAAAAGTCCAAACGCAATCTGCTTCCTTTCTTTATAATCTGTGGGGCCCATTTTCCACCATTTGCATTTTGCAATTCAAATCTTCTCCAATTGCCAAAAGCCCAAACGCAATCTGCTTTAATCAATTGCCACAAACAAAACGGTTCTGTACGTCTAAGGAAACAAAGGAAATATAATAATAATAATAATAATAATAATAATAATAATAATAATAATAATAATAATAATAATAATAATAATAATAATAATAATAATAATAATAATAATAATAATAATAACAATAATAAAAACCTAAACCTTTTTTTTTCTTTTTTTTTTATTTAAACTAAAGTATTTTTATTTAAATTTGAAAATTATAATATTTACAATGAAATCCCCTAAAAAAATGTGCCAATTGATTTGATCTTATAATGATATAATCTCATAGAAATCTCCTAAAATTGCATAGATAACTCTCCAAATATCTTCAAAATGTACTTTAAATATACAAAATAAGGAGAGTTATCAGAGAGCATGATGAAGTAAATTCTGTAGCATTCTGCGCCTTTCCAGAATTGGGTTTTAGGACAACAATTTTTGTGGGGATTGCATCTTGTTTGTCTTTTGCACTCAACCGAAGCTTTGGTGATTTTGGTGAACTGTGGATAGCATGTTTTCTGTCAAACTGTGCAGCATAACCATCAAGACACTTCTGATGAGATAAGTCCGATAGACAATGGGTTGCCAGTTTTGGGGACTATGGTCGAAGTTGGATAAATGAATTATGCAGCATTGGTGACACAACTGCTGCAAGTGGCGTAACTAAGAGCTTGATTTCTTGTAACTAATGTGAGTTGTCAAGTGGCATTCATGGAGAAACACGTGAATTGAAACACGTGAATGGTTATGCAATTTTGGATGATGCTTCAAAAGCCTTTTCCCTTCGTGGTGAAATGATTATTGTTGGCCATCTTCCAAGTCATTTTACATTTGAGCCAGAGTCTATTGAAAGGACGTTGCATTGGTGGACATATCAATGAAGCCAAAAACCTTTTGCATAAATTTGTTGTTTGCTGGAACTCAATAATAGGGGGTTGCTCAATCAATTCTCATGACCAAAAAGCTTTCTCTTTCTTTAAGCAGATGAGAGAATCTGGCATCACTCCTTCCAAGTTTTCATATACTAACATAATGAACTCATGTGCAAAATTTTCTTCATCACGGCAAGGGCAGCAAATTCATGCACACATCACAAAAGATGGTCGTGCTGATGATATATTTGTGGGAAGCTCTCTTATTAAAAGGTATTGTAAATGTTGTGGATGAAGCCAGGTGAAATTTAAAAACATTGTTACTTGGAAGGCAATGATTCGTGGTTATGCCCATAATGGGTATGGTGTTGAGGCTGTTTGCCCCTACAGGGACATAATCCAATTAGGTGAAAAGCCTAATTATATTACTTTTCTAGTTGTATTAACGGCATGTGGCCACTCAGCTTTGGTGGATGACGGTGTTGAAATATTCAATTCAACGCCCAAAAAAAAAATCGGGATCCCTGATTTTTACTAGATTTAGTGGCTTAAAATCCTGGATTCATGTGGTTTTGAAAGCGGACCCGATCAAACTGAATCTAGTTTAAATCAGGGATCCGTGTTAGTTTTTGCGGCAAAGGAGAAAAGGTGGACCCGATTAAACCGAATCTGGTTAAAATCCCGGCTCCGTGCAAGTTTTGAAGGCGGGCCCCGGTTAAACCGAATCTAGTTTAAATCAGGGATCCGTGTGCAACGGCTACAACCGCAGAGTCTATAAACATGTATGAATTCTGAGTAAACAAACTCGTTTTCGAAAATCATGTCCAGTCAAACAGGTATGGAATCTGGGGTAGTAAAACCCGTCTTCCAAAATCCGGACAACTTAAACATGTAGAGGGCAGGGTAATCAAACCCGTCTTCCAAAATCATGTATAAGTTAAACATGTAGAATTCAGGGTAATGAAACCCGTCTTCGAAAATCATGTACAAGTTAAACATGTAGAGGGCAGGGTAATCAAACCCGTCTTCCAAAATCATGTACAAGTTAAACATGTAGAATTCAGGGTAATGAAACCCGTCTTCGAAAATCATGTACAAGTTAAACATGTAGAGGGCAGGGTAATCAAACCCGTCTTCCAAAATCATGTACAAGTTAAACATGTAGAGGGCAGGGTAATCAAACCCGTCTTCCAAAATCATGTACAAGTTAAACATGTAGAGGGCAGGGTAATCAAACCCGTCTTCGAAAATCATGTGCAAGTTAAACATGCGTGAATCCGAGGTGCAAAAACCCACTTTCATGAATCATGTCAAAGTTTATTTTATACGATGAAATCCGCGCTCCTTAATTGGATCCCGGATAGATTGTGGAGTCCGTCCTTACAAAAGGGATGAAGGCGGGCCCGCTTCACTGAATCTGGTGGAAATCCGGGCTACGCAGAAATAAAGGTTAAAACGTACATCCTGGCAGCTCAGAGGCCTGAACTACCAGGCTGGGGGCAACATAATGGATTACGAGTTGTTAGTGGGAAAGCATGGTAACAACAACCGAGGTTAGTGCAAATTCGACAAGCATCCGGAATCTCGGTGTTGTAATATATGTAAAACCGAAATCTCGGTGATAAAGTAGAATAACCCGGAATCTCGGTGTTAAAGTAAATAACCCGGAATCTCGGGGTTACAAGTTTATTAAATGACCCGGAATCTCGGTGTTCAAGTATCTAAACCGAAATCTCGGTGTTAAAGTAAATAACCCGGAATCTCGGTGTTACAGTTTATAAACCCGAAATCTCGGTGTCAAAGTAAATGACCCGGAATCTCGGTGTTAAAATATATAACCCGGAATCTCGGTGTTAAAATATCTAACCCGGAATCTCGGGGTTCAAAGTATATAAACCCGGAATCTCGGGTCGGCACGCACGGAATCCCAACAGTCGCGAGCACCTCGTCCGGATTTGGAAAGCAACACATCCTGGCAGCTCAAAGACCTGAACTACCAGGCTGGGGGGCAACAGAGGGGACAACGATTTGTTAAGTGGAAAAGCGTGTTATCAAAAACCGCCATAAATGCAAACCATAAAGTTTAATGCAAGCTCGGACAAGTATCCGAAATGAGCACGTCGAACGGTTTACACAAACAGTAAGTATTTTTCATTTATTGTGATTTGCTTACATGTTATTAAATGTAGGAATATAAACCAGACAATTAGCCCGGGAAAATTGCTACGAAAGCAAAGTCGGATTCAGCTTGGGGGCAACTGTTATGGAATAGATTATTAGGCTCACCCAAGGTGTGGCCCAACAGGAGACATCCAGTACACTTGGGCTTGGAGGCACCAAAGGCCCAACAAGTCCAAACCCTAACCCTAAGGTAGCCTCTATATATAGTTGGTTAACCTAAAGAGGTACACATCTTCTATCTTCTAAGCTCTCTCTCAATTGCATATACTGCACACAGAGCACACACACCACCCCCTTGGCTAAACGCCTCCGGTAATCCTCGAACTACGTGGACTTTGATCCCTCTTCAGGGTACGTAGGCCCTAGGTATCGCACCTAGGTCAAGTCCCTGTGCTTTGTGATCTCCGATCCTCTCGGGTATCTCATCCATAGATGCCTGGGGGAGAGCTATTTGATCTTATATCCACATCCTAGCCCACCTAGGGTTAGGGTTTATGTTCTATGACAGAACACCCTCATTATCCTTGTATTCTTTGATAAAAAACAACTTACTACCAGCAAGGCGCTACGTACAATAGCTTTTAAGGAAGTATATTTGGCGCGAAACTGTTATAAACATTACACTGGTTAAAAACATTTCTACTACTTTTCTTTTTGTTAACTTTTATCAATTGTTTCCACATATAATGTATAGACTTAGCCAAGATTTTGTATCCAGCCAGCTTTTTAGTCAGATATCAAATGCTGAATATCCTACTTATTCAACTAAATCCCTTCTTAGTTTCCGGACCAAAATTCCATTGTCTGAAATTATTAAGTTAGAGCAAGTAAATTTCATTTCATGTCTTCATAGTCTTTTACTTTTACTACTTCTTTTATTCGTTCACATCATATGTGGAAAAAATGCCAAACATTATTTAACATGCAAGCAGTATTCTTATATTATTTTGTTCAATGTTTAGGAGTGTGATGTTGTCTCAAAGGTGACTATTCAGAAGTGTGAAACACTGTATGAGTGGGTTTATGATGCATGTCCTTGTGACAAGAAGCCTGAGTACATGTTTAATGGGACTCTTAGATGCACCAAGTGTAATAAGGACGTACTTATGACTGTTCCCAAGTACTTTTTTGAACCTAACCATTTTATATTAAATCATTAATTTATATAAGTGAACAATTGGTAGGTTTAAAGTCCACTACAAAGTATTAATTTGACCATTCTGGAAAATGTTCAATCATCTTCTTTGATCATACTGCAATTGAGTTGTTGGGTAAATCTGCATCAACGATAAAACAAGATATGCACAAGGTATTAATGCTAGTATATAATAATCTCCATCCTACATCTTTCAATTAATGTATTGTTATGTCTATCTATGTGTATTTGGTATTCTTAAAGGAGGGTAGGAATTCTACAATTCCTAAAGAGTTGGATGAAATTGCTGGGAAGATAGTCATTGTCAAACTAAGGATAAAGAGCCATAATATAAAGCATAGGATAAGTAGCATTTGGTGGTGGCAAAATCTGATGATGACCGATGAGCGAAAGGAAGTATTCCATAAAATACTTTCCTTTGTTTCTTCACAGAAAGGTGGTTTCTTTTTTTTCTTTTTTTTTGCATGGATTTGGTGGTACTGGGAAAACTTTCATCTGGAATGCATTGACAACTTCCATAAGATCTAGGGGGTATCATACTAAATGTAGCATCCAGTGAAATTGTAGCTACTCTACTACCATCAGGCATAATTGTGCCTTCAAGGTTTTTAATTCCAATCTACATCAATGAAGATTCTATTTATTCAATTACTCATTATTCACCAACTGCAAACTTGATCAAGGATGCTAATCTAATTATTTGGGATGAAGCTCCAATGGTGAAGAGACATTGAGCTGAGGCTTTTGACAGAACTTTAAGGGACTTAATGAAGACCAATAGTATATTTGGAGGAAAATGTGTCGTCATGGATATAGTTATTTCAGACAGATTCTTTCGGTCATTCCTAAAAGTGGATGAGCTGAGATTGTAGATGCATCTATTAATGCTTCTCCTCTTTGGAATGAATTTCAGTTATTGCAATTAACCAAAAACATGAGATTGAAGTCTTCCACAGATCCATCTGAGCAAGGAAAAATCAAAGCATTCTCTGAATGGCTACTGCTTGTAGGAGAAGGTGTCATTGGATTACCGCACGATGGTATTGCAAACATAATATTACCATTTGATTTGTTACTTTATGATTATGATAATCCAATAAGGTGCATCATTGAATCTACTTACCCAAATTTAGTAAAGCGTCTATTCGAGGAAAATTACCTCAACAATAGGTCAATTTTAACCCCAACTACGGAACTTGTCGATTCATCGAATGGGTACATTTGTTCTTTGTTGCCAGGAGATGTAGTAGAATACTTTAGTGCTAACTCTATAAATCGTATAGATTATGCAAATGAAAGTTTCAATGATCTATATGACATAGAGTTTCTAAATTAAATTAAATGTTCTGGGATTCCTCATCATAAATTGGTTTTGAAGGTTGGAGTATCAGTTATGTTAATAAGGAATATTGACCAAGCATCAGGATTGTGCAATGGTACGAGGCTTCTAATTTATGATGAGGAACGTCATTAAGGCGAAGGCGTTGAGTGGCACTAGCTCATGCAAAGACATTTTGATACACAAGATGGACATGAACCCATGTGAATCTAAACTTCCATTCAAGATTACGAGAGAGGCAATTTCAAATCATCATTTCATTTGCGATGACAATTAACAAGAGCTAAGGACAATCGATGTCAAATGTAGGTCTTTATCTACCAAGTCCAGTTTTTTCACATGGACAACTTTATGTTGCTTTATCTAGGGTCAAGAGCTTCAAAGGTTTGAAAAGACTCATTTTAAATGAGTTTAATAAATGTATTGAAAACACAGAGTTAATGTTATATATAGGGAAGTTTTCCTAAACATTGTATCCAATTCATAATGTAAGGGGAAACTTTTTCTTACTTCGTTATTGTTGTGGTTTGAATATCATATTTAAATGAATTCAATATTTTATTAGTTTCATTTGTGTATTTCTTCAGTGTTGAATTGTACCTATTACTTAATAAAACAATTTGGTTATTACATTTACGTATTTACGTATTTGTTATTCACATTTAAAACAAAATAAAACTCAATACTCCGTGCAACGCAGGGGTCCGAAGTCTTGTTGAACATCTAAAAACAACACAATAGAAGTTCTATATTTTCATTTATTTTTTTTGGGCCGGCCGCCTATAAATGGCACATTATTTTTTTTCCCCTATTCCTTCGTATTTTCCCATTATTTAATGCTTCTTCTTGGTTTGCGGCTCTATATATAATTCAGGTCAATTAGAATTGCTTCGTACCCACCTGTTATGCCCCAAAAAAAAACAAAATCTACCCACCAAACTTGAAAGAAGAGTCCCAGTCAATGCAGACAGAACATTATGTTTGACTTTTTCACCCTCATGATCCTTGTATTCTTTGATAATAAATACTGCTACATACGTACCAAATACTCCTTCTTGTCCTTATTATAAGACACCAACTAGCAAGTTTATTTGGTCCTTTTTATAAAGCACTTTCTTGTTCTCAATGAACATTGATTATTTTTTTCCATGTCTGCCCCTAATTAATAAAAGTAATGGGTGAGTAATAATTAATATAATATTAGAATTTAATACAATTAGTAGGGGTAATAATGGAAATTACTTAGATTCTAAGACAACTTTATTGACTTTAACTACTTTTATTGGTTTGTGAGAAAAGTTAGTTGGTGCCTTATAATAAGGATTAGAGGGAGTACTTGCTACACTTAAAGTCTCGCTTGCCTCTCAGATCAGGAAGTGACCTTTATTATACTCCATCTAGTCCTTATTATAAGGCACCAACTAACTTTTCTCACAAAACAATAAAAATAGTTAAAGTCAATAAAGTTGTCCTAGAATCTAAGTAATTTCCAATATAACACCTATTAATTACATTAAACTCTAATATTATATTAATTATTACTCTCAACCATTACCTTTATTAATTAGGGGCAAACATGGAAAAAAATAATCAATGCTCATTGGGAACAAGCAAGTGCCTTATAAAAAGGACCAAATAAACTTGCTAGTTGGTGTCTTATAATAAGGACCAGAGGAAGTATTATTTTGCAAGTTGAAATTGATTAAAGCTCCAAGATCATTTAATTTGAAATAAACAAGAGCCAATATGACTATATAAATTTACTCATAAATCCCCCTCACAAGTACAAGACCAAATCAGGTTGTGTGTGAACCTTTAGGCTAAAAAAACTGATCTCATAGAGTTCTGTAGAGAAGAAGCTAGCAAGTGTGAGGCCCAGCATGGAGAACAATGATGATGAATATGATGTTTCTCTTGATGCTATGTTGCTATCAGGTGCCCAGCTTTACCCAGCAGTGTTAAATGCTGCCATTGAGCTCAACCTCTTTAAGATCATTGGTGAGGGAAGCCCTAAGGGCATGTCACCCTCTGAAATTGCTTCACAGCTTCCAAATCCACATGCCGACACTGTTCGCCGCCTCGATCGGCTGCTGTTTTTGCTTACTACTCATTCTGTTTTGACTTGTTCTTCTTCCATGAAGCTTGATGATGGCAGCAATGAGAGGCTTTTTGCTCTATCTCCTACTGGTAAATATATGTTCCCCGATGAAGATGGAGTCTCTTATGCTTCACTCTCAAAATTAAACTACCATCCAACTTATGTAAAAGTTCGGTAAGTATTTCATGTTTGATTTGATCCGTATAAATATAGGCTTGAAGTACGTATTCTTTTCTAACGTTGCTCGTTTCGATATATATTTTTTAATGAAAACTTAAGATGGTCATGTAATTTTATATCCAGACAAAACTCCATATGTAAATGGTTTCTTATGAGTTTAATTAAATTAGGTCACTGATAAGTATATTTTTTAATACTATACTACTCCAGTTTTGGGGTTCATGCATGGCTACCCCTAATTAAAATATAAATAATATTATGTTAGGATTTACAAATGTGATAGACATTATGAGTTAATATGAGTAAAGTCTCATATCGGATAAGTAAAATTGAATTTAATAGATACTCCTCTTATCCTTACCGAATTTGATTAGATTGAAGAAGTTAATTAGACTATTTAATATAATATTTATTTTCTAAAATTCTCTAAGTCATTTTTCTTAATTCTCCTCTTTCCTCTTTTACTTGATTTTGTTGAGAGAATATCAATAAGGGTAAATTAAGAAAAGATTGACAAATATGAAAACTATGTTTTATAGTTAGAACTAAGATCAACTCCCCAAATTAAATATTTCTTATATTAAGGACAAGAGGAGTAATACATAATAATAAAGTGGATTAAGTTATAAACTTTAGGCCTCAAGGTTTTGAACTAAGATGGTGTATCTCTGTTTCAACTTTTGTACAGGTCCCACCAAAAGAACCAATATTCTCTCTTATAAACTTAAGGAAATCCCTCCCCCTTTTGTCATCAAATTGTTTCTAGGATTTTTTTCCACTGCTACGATTTATCATTATCCTAATTTTATTCTTTAAGTTTTATCTATATTCAATTATGTTTCAAGCTAAAGAGATTAAGCTATTTTGCTGGTATATGGTATGAATAACAATGGCAGGGAAAACATGAAGGAAGTGATACTGGATGAGGAAGAGGACCTGTTCAAGAAAGTTCATGGGATGTCCATGTTTGAATATATGAAAACAGATCCAACCTTGGAAGTTCTTTTCCATAAGGCAATGGCTGATATTTCATGCATGCACATGAAGCAGATCCTTAAGAAATACAAAGGATTTGAAGGAATATCAACACTTGTTGATGTTGCTGGTGGCATTGGCCAAAGCCTCAAAATGATCGTCTCTAAGTACCCTTCAATTCAAGGCATTAACTTTGATTTGCCACATGTTGTTCAACAAGCCCCGTCCTACCCAGGTAATTAAATTCTATCTATCCGATCCCTTGATGCTACTTCAATTAAATTTTAGGTTAAAGTATACTTTTAGTCCTTTAAGTTTATATGGGGTATACTTTTGGTCCATTAACTTTATAAAGTATATTTTTGGTCCTCTAATTCTAACACCGTTAATTTTGTTAACGGAAAATGCAAACTCAAGTGATAATGATATAAATTTAAGTGATGATTGTGTAATTAAATGCTATTAAACTTAAATTTAAAATATGAATAAATTGAAGAATATATAAAATTTGTGTAATTACATGTCATTAGTCATCACTTGAGTTCGTTGAGTCAGCATTTTCCATTAGCAACATTAACGGTGTTAGAATTTTAGGACCAAAAGTATACTTTATAAAGTTAAGGGACTAAAAGTATGCATTACGTAAAATTTAAAGGACTAAAAGTATACTTTAGCCTAAATTTTATAAATTTCCAAAACTCAAGTGATATTTTTCCTCGGATTATTAAAGGAATCAAACATGTGGGAGGAAATATGTTCGAAGGTGTCCCAGAAGGTGATGCTATAATGATCAAGGTCGGTACTTTAAACACAATCACTTCACCTACATAAAGCCAAAGTTTTGGTGATTCATGAGAAGTCGTATAAATGCTTTCTTGTAGGCTACAACTCATAATTGGGCGGATGACAAATGCATACAAGTTCTGAAAAATTGTTACAAGTCCCTCAATAAAAGTGGCAAACTTATTATTATTGATCTAATAATGCCGGAGATACCAATTGCATCTGATGGCCATAAATTGGCTGCGATTCTTGACAACATAATGTTTCTGCAAGCTGGTGGGAAGGAAAGAACTGAGAGAGAATTTGAAGCCCTAGGTAAAGCTGCTGGCTTTTCTACCTATCGTGTCGCTGCTCTTGTTTTCTCATCTGCTTTGGGAGTGATTGAGTTTTACAAATAAACCCAGAAAACAAAAAGCAAACTCTTGTGTGTGCAATTGTAAGTGAAGGGGGGAATGAGTTTGAATAAAGGATGGTTTGTGTGCCGTTTTTTCATAGTATTGAACAAAATAGAAGTATATTATTATGTTAATGGCCTTGTAGACATGTAATTAAGTCACTTGTAGCTAGGTGTGAGATCCCAAGTTGAATCCAATGGCTTGTGACCTCAAAAGGCTCAAACTATTAATGCATGTCCCTTTATTTCAATGGAAAAAAAATGTATTATAATAAATTAATAATACAGCTATAAGTTATGAATAATACCACAAATTTTTTAAATTTGGTGCAAATCATGAAACTTACAATATTGGCAAATTGAGAATTAATAATTAATCGTTCAAATAAAAATATTTTTATTTATATATATATTACACGAAATAAATAAAAAATGTTGAATGACATTGGCAAATTGAGAGGCGATATTCAATTTCCTTGAATGTTTAATGCAAAGTGTGAAAGGCCGTACATATTTGAATTCGCTAATAGATAGGTTCTGCAAGATATTGTAAATTTGTAATTAAGAATCTATCATAGTCATCGACTCATCATTGACAGCATCAAGCTATATATGAATATATGTATGTAATGGCCACTATGAAAATTTAATGCATATCAAATAAAGTTTTAAAGAAAAAGATGCTGATGTGTGTGTGAGTCGAGATGAGAACCTCTATAATTTCCTTAAATATTAATTTTGAAAAGTTAAGATTTAATATCCTATAAAAAGTATAGACTTAAAAAAAATCTTAAGCAATATAATCATATATAGTTCCATATTTGAGACTTTGCACGCCTCGCTTCTAAGAGAATCTCCATCCGTAGTAAGTTTTCATAATTCCACTACTATCACCTTTAGTAAAGTTGTTCGTTTTATCTGTCTCTAGGATTTTCAAAGCAAATCCAAGGTTGCCTTAAACGCCCTCCCTCTAAACTATCCTTTGGGTAGAGAGAAGAAACTTTTGGGGTTTATAAATCACATTATTAAATTTTCTTATATGAATATATAAATTTACATTTCATCTATTGTGTTGATTTTGTTGTCATGGAGTATAATGTATATTAAATAGGAATAAAATTAGAAGATTAATTGCTTAAATTTTTTCTTAGTCAATATGAAATAGGGTTAAAGTATAGATTGGCCAACAAACTATTATCCAAGGAGAATCTGACACAAAAATTAATTAAGGGTATTTTAAATAAAAACAAACAAATAAAATGTTTTAAATTACACAATGCCGTTAGTAGGTTATCGTTTAATTAAATTGAGGGGGGAATAGTTTGACTGGATGTGATGATGTAATACCCTGATAAATTAAATAGCTACTTTTAAAAGATGAATATGTGGTCTCGAAGAATATGTTATATTATCTTCTTTTCTAAAGGAGAATTTCTTGGAGATTAGAGAATTTAAGGGCCAAAGTGCTAAAATGACGAAAATGCCCCTATGGGACATAAATAACTTAGAAAAATTATAAAAAATCCTAAAATAATGCAGAGGACATGGAAACAGAAATGTCAGTATAAAATTTATGAGGTAATGAGGTATTCTAATTAAGAAAATTATCAACTGGTAAAAAGAAAGTAATTAGGTAATTTCTGGCTAATTACTTAAGCATAGGCAAAGGAAATTCATAAATAATTATGTAAAACCCTAAAATTAGTGGTTTTTGGCCTAAAATTAGTAAAAACATATTTGTTAATTAATTGGAAATTTTAGATAAAAATAGTTGAGTTTAGGTATTTTTGAGCCTAAATACAAGAATGGACCAATTAGGGATTTTTGTGGAATTTTTAATCAAATAATTAAACCTAAGTACAATATAGGCAAAAATAAATAAGTTCTACCATAGGGAAAAATTAAATAAGTAAATAATCAAATAATTAATTAAATAAAAAATAAATATTGAGTAATATTAATAGAGGGCCAGCCGAAAATGAGGAAAGAAATAAGGACAAGAGTTGGTAAAAATCATGGTGCCTTACCTTGCAAGTTGAAGTGTAAAATTGTATAAACAAGTACGGTGAATAGTGATCGATCTATAGGAAACGGATCCTATCTAGAGTACCAGAATAGGTTTTCCAATGTCGAGTAAAATAATGATCGGTGAATTTTTATCTTCGATTAGCTTTTTCCGAAGTTGATTCGGCTTTTTCCTAAGCGGTAGAGCATTTTCCTAATAAGACGGAATAGGGAGAAATGCTTGATAGTCACATTTTAAAGGTCGAAGAAAATAAATTCTAACTCAACATTTGGAAATGAGTTTGAAATTATCTGGACATATTTGGAATCAGTGAATTTTTGTCCAGAGATTGATGATTCCGGAAAGTTCTTCCGTAACTGGCACGTTTCCCCGTAAACTTCAGCAGACTTTTGGAGCCCTGGATGGAATCAAAAATTATTTTAGATTAGACATTTCTAATGAGAAGGAAAGGGGCTTCAAAATGGTGATTCGGATTTTGAGACTTTTCCGAGATTACGCAATTGGACACCGATCGGGAACTTTATCGGTGCAAGACCATAAAGCAAAAGTTGGTGGCAATGCAATAATGACCTTGGGGAGGGGAGCACGTTTTGGAGGAGTTTTTGTGGTGGAGAAGTGGTTTGAGCAAAAAGATGTGTTATGTGGCCAAAATTCAAAGTTGGAAGATTGGAAAAGACCAAAATGCCCTCACAAAAACTCTATAAATAGCAAGCTCCTCCCTTTGCATTCTTCACACCAAAATCATTTCTCTAGTTGGGCTTTCCTAGAGAGAAGTTAGAGAGAGGTGCTCTGGAGGAGGAAGGAGCCCGGGGAATTTTGCAGCGAAGCTCTGGGTAATTTTTCCTAGGTCTTTAGTCTTTAATGCTTTCGTAGTTTTAGTAGTAATGCTAGATAGATCTTTAGCTTTATTTTAAGTATTAAATTCGAAAATCATGGTGGGGTCGGAGTTCTGGCAAAATTTTGGAAAGTCGGAGCCAAAGTAACGAAGTTCTGGCGAAATTCCGCCAAATAGGGGTATAGGGGCAAAATGGTAATTTTTACCTAAAATGCCCGTTATAATGTCAAATATTGATAATGGTGATATTATCATTATAGGATATCAGAAACCTTGATCTGTTGTCGTTACGCTGTCCGACGTGCCGCTGTCAGCCCGCTGTTTTCCGTCAACGTGCAGTTTCCGTCAAAACATACCAGAATTTCCGTATATCGTCAACGGAGGTACGTTCGCGTACTGTAACACTAACGCTGATGTTTATGATATGCATATACGTAATGATATGTTGTGTGAATAGTTTGGTGCCGAAGGCAAGGCTAGTCTATGTGGGTATGCCATTCAGTCGCCGTATAAGTCGGTGAGGCCCCCATGATAGACACTTACCTGGCCATTCTATTCAGTGCTATATGCACCGTGCCTATGGAATTGTACTTAGGTGTACCATATGTGATAGATACAACCCCGGATAGAGATTCTGTTAGGGGTCACCGAGATACATTCATGGATAGAGACTCTGTTAAGGGTTACCGATTATACATTCACGGATAGAGACTCTTTTAGGGTCACCGATTATACAATCACGGATAGAGATTCTGTTAAGGGTCACCGAGATACATTCACGGATAGAGACTCTGTTCAGGGTCACCGATTATACCTACTGCTCTATGGTTATGTTCTGTCATTATTGATCATACATCTGTTGTTATGTCATGAATATCTGTCATCCGTATACTGTTTTATTTGAGCATGAGGTTAACCGTTACCTGAGATCCAATGCGCTAAATTGGATCTCAGCTGTAGCTTCAGGGTCCGGAGAACCGAGGGCCGAGGGAAGAAGCAAGCTGGCCACGTAGAAGATCCGGTTGAAGATTTCCTTCTGTTGTATTAAACTTTTGAATCACACGGTTTTTTTTTTATACCGTTGTTGTATCCAAATGGACTTACGGCATTTTATTTATACATATCAGTTATTCAATCGCTCCGATGCTCTACTCTGATTATTTAAAATGATGTTTTGACGAAAAAAAAATATACTGCTTTTGAAAAGTTGGGATGTTACAGATGATGTGGTGAAGAGAAATAGAAGATGTGGCAATAATCTGTCAAGAAAAACTGTGGCTTATTTGAGTTCAGATGCTGGCATGCATAAGAATGACAAAACGAAGAGAAAGACAAATCGAAGAAGCTATTGACTTTGACAGAGCCACAGAGGTGAATGAAAGGGAACCACACACAATAAAAAACATCTTACAATGTAGAGACAGTATGTCATTCCACCAAATTAAGTACCAATGACAGGAAAGTTCAATGAAAGCTTAAAAGACAAACAATCAACTAAAAGCATATATGTAGTTAGAGTTGGGAATCAGGGCCGGTCCGGCCCTCCAGGGCTGGCCCGTGAAGAGTCAGGGCCTAACAGGGCCGGCTCTCCAGGGCCTGAGATAAGAAAAACATTTGTTTTTCAAAGCCCAGCCCGAGAGAGCCAAGGCTAGGGCCGACCCTCCAGGCCCGAAAATTACTATTCCAAATTTTAACTATTTTTCCTTCGTTTTTTTAAAGAAATATAATTAGTAAATTACAACACGAATCATCCAACAAATAAGTATAGTTATTAATTCATAATCAAAAGCAAACTATATTCACAAATAACTCATATAAAACATAAGAAGCATACCACTAAGCGACATTAGTACGATGACTATTATTGTCGTCATCTTCGCCACTATCATCAATTTTAACGACATTTGATTGTTTTTCACTTTGAGTAGTAGCCTCTGGCTCATGAGTAAGAATATCATGAATTTCTTCTCCCGCATCATGAATACATCCATAATTTTTATTTGCAACAAATAATAAACCAAATCATAAAATTAGAGTATAGTTATTATGTATTTGTAGTTAAATGGATAAATAACTCTATAACAAATACAATATATATATATATATATATATAAATTAATAAATTAAAGAAGGAAAAAAAAGAAAAAGCTACGGTGAAAAGGGCCTGCAAGGCCAGCCCGAGGCCCTCCAGGGCTAGCCTGTTTAAGCCCGAGGCCCTCAAGGGCCGGCCCTTCAGGGCTAATTTCAAATATTTTGTCTATTTTTCAAGCCCGGCCCTTGACGGACCAGGGCTTAAACGGGCCGGTCCGATGGGCTTGACCCGATTTCCTGGCTCTATATGTAGTACTCAGTTTTATTTACAAAAATAAGTAACAATATTACGAGTCCTTTGTTATCCCAATAGCTGAATGGATTTTACTGTAGACAAGTTTCTTTGACAGGAAATTAACTGGAAGTAATACTATGGCGCCGATAACCAAGGAAGAAAAGGGAAAAAAGTATAGTTTTCAAAAAGGTAAAGGAGCAAAAATACACATATGATTTACCTTCGGGAGCGCCCAGCACCATATGCTTTTTTTGGGAGCAAAAATACACACGTGGTTACCATTTTGGAGCAAAAGTCACATCCCACCGTTATGTTACTGTTCACCGTGATGAGAGAGAAAGAGCTGAAGTGAACAGTAACATAACGGTGGGATGTGACTTTTGCTCCAAAATGGTAACCGCGTGTGTATTTTTGCTCCCAAAAAAAGCATATGGTGCTAGACGCTCCCAGGGGTAAAGCACATGTGTATTTTTGCTCCTTTACCCTTTTCAAAACATACCCAACACAGTAGCTTTTTAAAAACACTCGACGAAATATGGAAATATTTCCGGAAAATGCAAAGAATTGCCGAAAACTAGAGATATCGCCGAGAATGCAGAATCTCGATGGAAACCACAGAGAAATGACGAGACTAAGCTGTCAATGCTCGGCGAAGGAAAGAGGTGAAGGTGGAGAAAGGAAAGAAGATCACCTGAGTTAGAGAGGACGGACGACGGAGGATCGAAGGTTAGATGGTGGAGAACGAAGGTCTTGCTCGATCTGGTCTGAAATCGTGGCACTCTTCTCTCAGTCTGCGACTCTGTCTCTCGTCATTGTCACCGTCAATAATGGGAAAGAGAAGGTTGCCGAAGTTGGAGGAAGGAACAGAGGTGGATGAAGATGGTGGTGACTGGGTTGTCGAAGAAGTGCCACCCTCCGCTTGAATCTTGTCGTCGACGATGAAGAAGATGATGCCATTCAAGCCCGTGTTTGCAGATCAGCGTCGCCTTTACCTCCAAGATCGCGATTTCACTATTCCACGGGCTCTCCCGTTTTCACTGTTCCACCACAGACTCTCGGCGTTCCTCTTCTAGATGCCATGGTCTTCAAATTCACTTTCATATCCTCAGCTCTCCCCTAGCCACGTGGATATCTCCAGCCACCTGGACATGTTGAGAGTCACCTAAATGAGCGTTACAAAACGCAGCTAACGTCAATGTGTAATTTTAAACATTTTAATTGTTTGTTTGTATTTAAGGTACTCTTAATTAATTTTTGTGTCAGATACTCCTTAGATAATAGTTTATTGGCTAATTTGCACCTTATCCCTATAAAATATACTGAAAGTCATATATAAATAGAAACAAAGCCGTGGTCATTAGTCTTTGCTGATGTCACATGATAATATCACCAAACTACCAATTCAAAATCTACCGTTGACAAATTTGGCACACAAACTTGACTATCTACAAAATAATTAATGCACAAAAATTCAATACTTATCTCTTAACGAAGTTATTAAAGGTGAATTGTTTGGATTAATGAAAGCAGGAACAAGTAGAAGAATGGAGAAAGAAGAGATGAACAAGCTTATATAAATGGCTCCAAAAAAATCAATAGACGGATTTTTTTTCCCTTTTTTATAAGGATTAAGGTGCATATTTACCAACGAACTTTACGAAATGAGTATCTGACACAAATATTAATTAAGAGTACCTTAAATACAAACAAACAATTAAAAATGTACAATTAGCACCAAAAACTTTTAAAAATGTGCAGTCAGCACAACGCTGTTAGAAAAAGATAACGGCGGTTATTTAAAGTGTAGATTGACCAACGAACTTTTACTCCAAGAGTGCCCAACACAAAAACATTTTACTCAAGAGCGCCCAACACAAAATTCTAAATTTCACCAAATTAAATAAATTTTTTTCTCAATTGTCATTATTCAAAACTACTGGTATAGATATCTATGGACAAAAATTACTCATTTACTAAAATAAACAAAAGTTTTGATTAAAAATATAATTATATAATTTAAATAAAACTCAAGGTATTTTATAAGTATCTTGGAATAGCCTCAGCAAATTATTTATGGGTCTTTTTTATTATTTTTTTCAACAAGTCCAATATTCATATAATCAATAGATCATTTAATTAACAAAAATATCATCAAGTTGTCGGATTTATATTATTAAGTGTCAACGTTGATATCCATTAAGCTCTTTTTATAAAAATAAAAATTAAACTCATTTCATTTCTTTCCGGGTATAATAGATTTTTTAGATTTTTTAAATTTTATGAACATTAAATGAATTTCTTAACTCACATAAATTTCTTCTAAAATAAAATTATATCATATAATTTTTTTGTTTAACATATATAATAAATTATAAAACACCCTTAAATCATATAATTATATTTTTAATCAAAACTTTTGCTTGTTTTAGTAAATGAGTAATTTTTGTCCATAGATATCTATATCAGTCGTTTTGAATAATGATAATTGAGAAAAAGTTTTATTTAATTTAGTGAAGTTAAGAATTTTATGCTGGACGTTCCTGAGTAAATTGTTTTTGTGCTAGGTGTTCCTGAGCTAAAAATTTGTTGGCCAATCTGCACCTTAGATAACGGGCGTTATCTTTTTCTAACAGTGTTGTGTTGACTGCATATTTTTAAAAGTTTTTTGTGTTAACTGCACATTTTTTATTGTTTGTTTGTATTTAAGATATCCTTAATTAATATTTATGTCAGATACTCTTTTCATAATAATTAGTAAGTAAATATATGCACCTTAACCTTTTTTATAATTACATATTACGTACTCCGACTTGAAGAACCAAGCACATCTTGTTCAGCCGCCCCGATTATATTATTCCTCACCGCAGATTAAAGTTAAGTGTAAGCTTTAACCACGACGGGTGGGCGTGATGGTTCAGCATCTCGTCCCTTAAGCAAGTGGTTGGGGGTTCGATCCCCAACTCTTGTGAATGGAAAGCATCCCGTGGCCAGCCCTTTGCCGCTTTGTGCGCTGACCCGGGGCGGAGGATTAGTCTCATGGCTTCCGGCTGTGGGGATACCTTGATTCACATCAAAAAAAAAAAAAGTTAAGTGTAAGCTTTAATTGATGTGTTAATTATTATTATTCCTATTTTATCATTATTTTATGATGATAGTCAGGCTTGTACTCAAAAGTAAGCCTTTCGCGTCATGATTGAGATTAATTAATGTTCAAACATTTAAGAAAAAATGTATTATATTTGGTCTTAAATATAAAATATAGTTGTCTTTTTTATAAAGATTAAGGAAATTAAATAAATTGCTTTAGAATCTTTATATTTATTATTTTTCTTTCAAACTAATTTGTGTGACTTATAAACTACTTCCTCTGGTCTTAATTATAGGACAACATTTGAGAGTTGATCTTGATCCTAATTATAGGACAGAGTTCTAATTTTTATCAACTTCATTTCTTTCCAAAATACCCCTATTGATACTTTCTCAATAATAATTAAACACAATGGTAATTTAATAATGCATCTATATCTTCTATAAAGTGAGTAATGCTTGTAACTCATTAATATCAAATGCATCTTAATTCTACTGTTTTTTATTTTTTAATAAAATAATTAAAATTACGGTCTTAATTATGAGAAATAATTTGAATAAGCCTTTCAACAACCAGCAAACATAAGCTCCATCACTTGGCATGAACTTAAATTATGTCTCCTTTACACACGTAGCACCACTTACTCTCATCTTTCCTCCCATCGATTATTCACATGCTCCACTCTTTTCCTTTCAAGAAACCTAACCCTCTAAGAACATTTTGGGAAAATAAATATAATTAATTAATTTAACTATAACCAATAATCTCTTCAAAATTAGGTAAGTATGTCCTATAATTAGGACTGAAGGGAGTGATATATAATCTAAAAATATACCACATATATTATGATTAAGTCATGGTATTTAACTTTCTTTATCTCTCCAAAAAAAGTTAACTATATTTTATATTAAGAACCAGAAAGTATTATTTGCTCATTGATAGTAAAACACTAGCATTGTTAATAATTAAACACGTCGTTATGTTGCAATAATTCTCTCGTATTCATGTATACAGATTTTTTGGAAAAAAATTTTAATAAATTTTTAAAAACAGAATAATACAAATAACAAAAGTTTAGTATCTAATCTTTTCATCGCAACCTTTTTTATAATTTATTTAACTCTACAAGAATATCTGGATGATTAATAATCATCAAAAGAATGGAGCACTCCAAGACTATATATAATATAATTAATTTCATTTAAAAAACAAATTAGCGAAAAAATTCTTTCTATTATAAAAAATATTTTTACGAATTGATTAGCGAGATTCTGTCTCTAATTATCAATGAAATGTTTTTGAAAGAGCGGTAGGTATCCAAAAAAATTTCTTAGATTAATATTAGCCCTAGAAGTGTTAAGGTCTCGTATAGGTGTGTAACGTGTACATATAGGAAATGGAGATTCAAAGCTAATCCAAAATTAAGGGCCGAAAAATCAAACAAATGAACAATGATAATAGTTGTATATTCAAGATCATTAATTACTTTTTTCCCCAACAACCTTGTTGTCTCACATGTAACGATATCACCAACTCCCATTTCAAAATCCACCTTTGACAAATTATACACTCCAAGTTGAAGCTGAGTCGTTTGGATTAATCAAAGTACCCCCTCTACTAATTATAAGACCAAGTTACTTTTTTTGAGAGATTAAGGAAGCTAATTAAATTATTTTAGAGTATTTTTATTGTTTTCTCCAAACTAATTAGTTTGATTAATAAATTAATATATAATCTAAAGATACACAATATATGATATGATTAAGTAATTTATTTAACTTCCTTAGTTTTTATATCCTGATATTTATAAAATATTTTAAATATTTTAATTCTTAATTAAAATTATTATTTATTATTTTTAATTAAGTAGAATTATTATTTATAATTTTAAATATATTTATAAAATTATATTTTAAAAAAAAAATTTGACGCTGCCACTAGTGGCGTCAGAAGGTACGACGCTACTAGTGGCGTCGTACTTGAGGGAAAGAAACTTAGAGAACGGAAATGAATGGAAGGGAAGAATTTGAGGGATGAGGGAAGATGACTTGAGGGAAAATAATTTGTTTGGTAGGAAGAAAATGAAGGAGTAGTAGTTGGTAAAGAATCAGGAAATACATGTTTTACGTAATTAATTCAAAATGAAAAGGAAAAATAATTTTTTTGATAAAATATATAGGCTAAAGTATACGTTTGGTCCTTTATGTTTGCCTCTGGTATCATTTTAGTCCCTTAAGTTTGTAAAGTACACGTTTGGTCCCTGAAAGTTAACACCGTTAGTTTAACTTAACGGAAAATACTAACTCAACAATTTTTAGCGATGACTGTGCAATTAAATGCTAACCAAACATGCTTATATGTTATTATTTTAATAAATTAATATTTTAAATCCTATTAATTGAAAAATATTTTATTTTCACGGACTATTATATGGTTTTTCACTGTTTGTAAAGATTAAATACTTTTTTTTTGTCTGTGAAGATTAAATATTTTTCAACTAATTGGATTTAAAATATTAATTTATTAAAATATTAACATATAAGCCTGTTTAGTCAGCATTTAATTGCACAGTCATCGCTAAAAATTGTTGAGTTAGTATTTTCCGTTAAGTTAAACTAACGGTGTTAACTTTCAGGGACCAAACGTGTACTTTACAAGCTTAAGGGACTAAATTGATACCAGAGGCAAACATAAAGGACCAAACGTATACTTTAGCCAAATATATATATATTGTTTAAAAATCTTCTTATCAAGTTCAAATTTGTCTAAAAAAATTTCTTGCCGAGGTTGAACTTATTGCATAAATTTGAATTTCATCACATTTTCTTGCATCATAAAAAGAATATTTTATGAGGGGTAAATATGTTCAAAAGTGTCAATATTCATGGGAGAACAAGAGATCCAACCAATTTTGGTGAGATCTTATCTTCCCACATATAAGGGAAGATTGCTGAACCCGTACCGGACCTGAGAACTTGAGTTCTTGGAAAGAGTAGACACAAAAAACATATCAAACAAGAAAATTTATTAACTTTCCTTTCTCTTCTCACCGAATCGAATCCGTGCACCACCATGGAGCTTAGAATTATGGATGGTAACCACTAACCAATGGAGGTAGATATGCCTCTAGTGGCACCTAACCTCCTACTACTTTACCAATATTCTTTTCACATTACATTGATAATAGGAAAACCCCGTTATCATAATGCCACGTCAAATTTTGACTGATGACCAAACCAATAAAAAATAACATTTCTTGGACTCCCATTTCAAAACCCCATACAATATTTAGGATGCGGCTTTGGTATTTGTGAAGAACCGTCCGTTGGTATTTGTGAAGGACCGTCCGCTGTACCCATTTAAGCAAAAACTCATCAGTAGTTTTGGCTTTTTTTTAAAAAAAATTATATATATTTGGATAGGATATTGATTGATATTGAAAAAATATTTCATGATCTTGAAAAATTATTTTAGGATCTTAAAAAAATATTTTAGAATATTGACTAGCACTAAAAAGATATTTACTAACTGGTACTGAAAAAATACTTTATGGTACAGAAGTATCTTTTTAATACTAGTCAGTATCTTGAAATATTTTTTTAAGATCCTAAAATAATTTTTCAAAATCAAAAAGTATATTTTTTTTAATGCCAATCAGTATCCTGCCAAGAAATATATATCTTTTTTAAAAAAAGCTAAAACTTAGTTTTGGCTTAAATGGACGCAGTGGACTCGGTCCTTGATTAAAGCCGAGTCCCAATATTTAGACTTCAATAAAATTAACATCTTCACTTGAGTGTATAAATATGGGCATTCACTCAAGTGTTGCCTTACCAAGCTAGCTATATCATATTTGTTGTACGGGCTTCCCACAAATTAAAGAAAGCAAGTGAGCAAGCATGAGTTCGACAGAGAAGTACAGCCAAAACCATAAGCTTCCAAGTAAGGAAGAAGACGATGAAGCCTGCCTCTATGCCATGCTGTTATCGACCTTTCAGGTGTTCCCGGCGATTCTGAACGCTGCCGTAGAGCTGAAGGTGCTGGACAAGATCTCAGAGAAAGCAGGGGATTTCATGTCAGTTTCAGAGATTGCTTCTCAACTTCCAACTCAACACTCTGAGTTACATGACAGGCTCGACCGAATGCTGCGAGTTCTGGCGTCTTTCAACGTTCTGGATTGGACCACTCGCACCAACCAACATGGCCAGGTCGAGAGGCTCTATAAACTGTCTCTTGCAGGCACTTATTTTCTGCACTCTAAAACTGAGAGCCTTGCTTCTTTCTCTAACCTCCAGTGCCACCCTGCTACTACTAAGGTTTGGTATGTTTCAGTTCTTAGTCCGTGTTTAAGTTCTTAGTCCCTGTGTTGTGTGTGTGTGTGACTCTATTCTTTTTAAGGCTACCGGACCAGTGGTTTAGTGTGGCAAAAGTAGGTATACGAGATAAGTATGTGAGAGGAGTTTTGTCTCGACTTACATAAATGTATTTTTTATAGGTTAATTCAAATAGGCCGTTATACCTGAATTAAGAATTCACATTAGGTGTTTTTCTCTTAGGGGCTTCTTATGTGCTTTTCCCTTTAATTAGAGGGATTAGGCATTTTTTTAAATTTTTTTATATATTCTATTTATTTAGATTAAATTATATGCTGCATCTTGAAATTTTTTTTCACCCAATATCTCAAATTAATTAATTTCCAGATATTGAAGTTACAGGAAAAATATTTCTGAATGTAGGACTGTAAATTAATTAATTTGAGATATTGGGTGCAAAAAAAATTTCACAATGCAAAATATAATATAATATAAATAAATAGAATCTATAAAAAATTTTAAAAAAAAGTCTAATCCCTCTAATTAGATGGAAAAGCACATAAGAAGCACCTAAGGGAAAAGCACTTAATGTGAACCCATGAATTAATTTTTTTTTTTGGTTGCTCATCCGGTATACAGAGCTTCGCCCTGACTAATCAGAATCAAACCCGGGTCGCGCACCTGGTTATGGTGGATGAGTCTCCCATCGGGGCTTTTTTGCATTCACAAGGCTCGAACCCGAGACCATACTTAAGCGACACAAGCTGCTTACCACTTATGTCAACCCCGTTGGTACCCATGAATTGATTACTTTCTTTTTTTAAATCTAATTGATAGATTAGGGCATCTGATCTGAGCCCAGCCCATATGGTCAAATCCCAGTAACTATTATGCACTTCCCGGCCATCTTAACAGGAGGCCCATTCCTAAATAACATAAACATGTGATCCAACAAATATATTACTCCTCCACCCGTTCTTAGTATTCCCTCTTCTTAGTATTCCCTCTGGTCCTTATTATAATGCACTAACTAACAAATTTATTTGGTTCTTTTTATAAGGCACTTGCTTGTTCCCAATGAGCATTAATTGTTTTTTTTCCATGTCTGCCCATAATTAATAAGGGTAGTGTGAAAAAGTAATAATTAATATAATATTAGAGTTTAATGCAATTAGTAGGGGTAAAATTGGAAATTACTTAGATTCTAGGACAACTTTATTGACTTTAACTATTTTTATTGGTTTGTGAGAAAAGTTAGTTGGTGCCTTATAATAAGGACCAGAGGGAGTAGTTCTTAATATAGAAGTTAGATAAGTTAATTATTTCTTACAAATGTATGTTAGTTTTCATAAAATTCTCTCTTTTAGAACTACTTATAAATATAAATACCTTAATATATAAATCGATAGAGATATAACCCGAGATTAAAAATTTGAGAGAAAAAGTGGATTGATTGAGGTCTTGTATTTAAGATTAAAGTAAACCTCCTATCTAGCTCCTATATTTATATTTAGGATTGAAGAGGAAGTACTATTTTTTGGCAAGAAAAACAGGGTTAATTCTCATATCTTTTAACTTATGTAATGAATTTGTATTGCGAGGGTCAACAATACTTCACATACTTATCATTCTTGAGCATTCAAATATTGACCTCACTCAATTTTGGAATATACTCCATTGATTGCTGAAAAAAAATGGATGCATCACTCTGTGAAGGCTGAACATAAAGGAAGCAATTCTGGATGGAGGAGTAGACCTGTTCAACAAAGTACATGGCATAACAATGTGGAAGTACATGGAGAAGGAGGACAAGCTGAACCAGACATTCAACAAGGCAATGGCAGGCTTATCAGCAATTCAGATGAAGAAATATCTGGAATCATATGGTGGCTTTGAAGGAGTTTCAACCTTAGTTGATGTTGGAGGAGGCACTGGTCAAAGCCTCCAAATGATAATCTCCAAGCACCCTCACATCAAGGGCATTAATTTTGATTTGCCCCAAGTCATTCAACATGCCCCACCCCATCCTGGTACATATTCTTCATTTCAAGGGCATTTACTTCACATATTGACTTTTAGGAGAATCACTTTAAAGTCCCAATGTACAAATTCAAGTACCAAAAAGTCATAATAAGTGAGTAATATAGACTTGCTGTCATTTCTTATAGTAAAACTTATCATTACATGCTACTCACTTGTTGTGAGACTTTTTGGTGATTAGATTATTTCTTCTTTGAGATCTCATAGTAATTCTGCCTTTTTCTTTCTATTCAACATGTTTCCCAATTAGCATTAAATCTTAATTCAAAGGTGCTCATGGATTGCATTGTTTTGTATTTATCTCATGATGTGAAGGAATTGAGCATGTTGGAGGAGACATGTATGTTAGTGTTCCCAAGGGTGATGCTATTATGGTCAAGGTAGGATTATTCTGAATTGTTTGATATTTACTGAGAATAAATATTTATTATTGGACTGCTATGCTGATAATGAATGGTTAAATGACACTTTTTTCTTTGACTTGTGCAGGCTACTTGTCACAATTGGTCAGATGAAAGATGTGTGGCACTCTTGAAGAACTGTCACAAAGCACTTCCTGAAAATGGGAAGGTGATCATTTTGGACATGATATTGCCTGAGGAACCAGAGTCAAGTGTTGCCACTAAGTATGCGTCTATTGTAGACAACTCAATGTTTATTCAAGCTGGAGGCAGAGAAAGAACTGAGCATCAATTCCAGAAGCTCTGCAAAAACTCTGGATTCTCCAGCTTCCGTGTTGCTGCTCGCGCTCTCTCTGTTTATGGCGTCATCGAGTTTTACAAATGAATTCCATCTTCCATTGTTCGCAAAAGCAAGCTTGTACTTTACAGTTTACAATAAATACCAAAATTAAAACGCCATATAATCAAAACAAGAATAAGTGAGACTGTTGGTGGGAAGGTTATCTCTCCCAAAGTTGTCTGATTATGTAAGTGTAGGGAAGCTTTATTACGAGTGTGGTTTTTCTACTCTGTTTTTTCTCTCTGCTTTAATCTTAGCCAGTAGCCGTCTTCATACCAATTATTTTGAGTGTGTCTTATTGTAAAGTACTAGTAAGCAGGAATTAAGTAAGGGAGATTTCTGTAAAATTCATAAGGATTATTCTCATTTCTCACATATACATGGAAGTGGCAGGGTAAAAATGGGAAATTAATCAAACAAAATGAAGAAAACAAAACTACTTGTTAGAAACCAAAGATAGCTAGAAGGCCAATAGTATGTATGGTTGTAGAGTAATGAATTACAGAATGATCAGGAAACTTCACTTGCGGTGGTGGTGGTGGGTTTTCTTTGAGGACGGGTGAGAGAGAAGAGTTTCTTCAAAAGCTTGAGAAGCACCAAAGTGCCTGGCTTACAACTATTTGATGCAATCACTGAACCATTGCTCTTCATCACCGTTAATGCTCCTGATCCACATCTCACTTCCACCATCTGCCCTGAAACAAACCAATCATTACCCAACTGAACTCTAAATAACCTAATCATTAATTCCTAATTTTGCAGATTACAAAGGGATGAAGATGAAGCAGAGTATATATGGAACAGAACAGAACAGAACCTCTGTAGAAGAAGAGGTAGCAGAGGCAGAAGTTGAACACAAATCCTCATTGAAGTTCTCCCACAATAAGTCCATTGTGTCCTCATCTTTTTCATACTTGTCATCATCACCGATCACTTCCGCTTTTCCGGTGTCTTGATCGGTAGCCGGAGATGGAATATTCCAGAGAGGAGGTGACTCAATGGTGAGAGGGTAAGTGTCACTGACTCTGGGGAAGGTGAAGTCCTCTGTAACATCCATATCCTCACAAGTTCGGGTTAGGTTTCAGGGTGGCGGAGGACCACTGGTTTGCGATGGTTGTTTGTCTTAAACTTGATGGAATTTTGAAGAATTTCTGTGATCACTCCTAGTTTACATAAAATTTGCTGCGGAACCAAAGTTTTTAAAATCAATAACTTCATGAAAACTTTATATTAATTAGTCTCCAAAATTTGATAAAAGATCTTGTGAGTGGAAAGCAAGAAAGAAAGAAAGGGACGTGCATTGTGTAGAGCTCTTTCCATGTGTCTTTCCCAGTTTCCCTTCCTACCAGATTTTATTCTGGACAGAAATTGATTTGTATTTAATTTGGTTAATTGGTTATGGAAAAAATATAAAATCTATTTTCTGTTAATTTATTTCTCTCTGCTAGATCAATAGTATTTGTACGGTAGGGATTGAAAATTATTTTAAAAGGGCCAATCATACACCTTTCACCTAATTTGGTATTATTATCAAAAAAAAAAAAAAAAAATACCCAAAAAAAACTGTCCCGTTTCTTGAAAATTAAGTAAAAATAATAGATACCCATCTTGGTTATGTAATGGAAATTAAAAGTAGGGAATGCCTTTGAGGGAAGCCAAGGGTTGCCGATTATTATTAATTATTAATATCGAAGGGCCGAATAATTAGGAGGAAGTCATTTTAATGGTAATTAGTTGTGACACAAATGAAAGTGATATTTGCGCCACTCAGCTTTCAACTTTCAACACAATTCATCGTCTTTCTTCGGCTCCACATATATCTATCCCTCAAATGTGTCCTTCCTCATACGTAATCGGCATCAATATTAAAATACTTAGATTATTATAAAAACTCTTAAATCTTTAATTACTGTTATATATTATTATAATTAAAAAATAAATTTATTATGAATCATCTAACAGTATAAATCACATACTTGTGTTGATCAACCAATATATCACACTTTACAAATGACCAGCAGGTCTCACACCATAGAGGATCATTTTATTTGCATGCATGGCCTAAAGTGAAACTGCAGATTAAAAGAAAGTCTAGATTAAAAAAAGAAAAAGAAAAGATGTTTATGTTAAAACATATAAAATTTTAAAATTATTCTTGAATATTTAAAGATTCAAAACATAAATTAAACAGATGAAGGACACTATAATATAGAACTGCAAGTTAAAAAAATAAATAATGATTGAATACTTTATAATCCTTTTAAAATTTAAGAGAATTGAATCAAACTAGGTTCTGTTTTTGGGCCGTCGGAGAAAATATGTACAACTCTAAAATGATCGAGTTAAGACTTAAGAGTATTGTTTCTCAAGGTGGGTTGTGATTTGATGGGAAATAAAGGGTAATGTTATGATCTTCTCGGAGGCCCAACCAAAAACAGGGGATTCAAAGGTATGCAAGGTTGACCTTTGTTTGTCTTGCTCCCTTAGTTTTGAGTTATTTAATAACCTTAGTTTTATGTTACACAAATCAACCTCAAAATAATTGTAAAGTTAAGTATAGGAGAGGGTGACTTCAAAACGCGTAATTCCTCTTTTGCTCGTAATGTAAACGGCAAGAAAAGCTAAAAGTCTGAATAATAAATATTCAACCTTCAAGCATTTTGAGTCTCATAATTTGGAAGGCCCTCATTTATCCTGGACATTGCATTGGTGTTCGCCTGAACAACCAACTCATCAGTTTGTCCGTGTTAGGAGTCAAAGTCTTTGAAAATTTAAATAATTACAAAATACTAACGGAAACGGGAATAAAGTACAGCAAAAATTAAATGTAGCTGCTTCCATACCATGTCATTCAGTCTTAAATGTCTTTCTTTTTTCTTTGTTCTCTTGTCGTGGATTGTGTCCAATGGCTCTGTGTCTGCTATCCAACAACCAAACCAACACCATGACCGAGCTCTCTCTACTTGTTAATGCAACTGCATTAACTCATTCATGGAGTCGCCTGCCATCCCGCCAATTCCTCTGTGATCAAACCTCCTGCGCGTGTTTCAACTTTGAATAGTCAATCTCATGATGACTCTTAGGGATTGCTAGGGTCCCAGTTCTGCCTTCCTCATTCATTCCTCCTTACCATTCTAATGCATTTCACCCAACCTCAGTGTTAAAGCAATCAGCAACCACAAGCCCAATAAATTTAAAATAAGACTTATACAGTAACAAGTAACAGGGCCCATAATGTATATTAGCCCAATAGGCTTTGTAAAAGGTAATATTGTACAGATTCCCTTACAATGTACATTCTAGGGTTTTATCCCTTCTATAAATAACACAGTAAGCTGGTGGTAATATTATGCCACTTTTTACATAAATACATTACCCTAATATTTATCTTGGTATCATAGCTTTTAGACTAGCAGCCATGTCTCAAGACTCCTCATCCGTTCCTCATATCGAGAAGAATTCTGAAGCTTCCTCTCTTGTATCTGCTGCCTCCCTTTCCAAATCTCCAGCTAGCAATAGCATTTCCCAAGCTTGTTCTGTCGAGTTGGATAGAACAAACTATATCATTTGGCAAACCCATGTCCTGCCCATCATCAAGGGCCACAAACTTGAGAGTTTTCTCAATGATTCAAAACCTTACCCACCTCAGTTCATTGTTGAAAATGGCACCAACACACTCAACCCAGCCTTTGAAGATTGGGTGGCTGCAGATCAGCTAGTGTTTGGCTGGCTCTTGAATACCATGACACTAGAAGTATCTTCTCAAATGACTGAGGTTTCCACAGCAGCTGGACTCAAGGCAGCAACAAAAGAAGTTGCTGGTGCACAAACAAAATCAAGGATTCTCATGCTCAAATCTAATTTCCAGCGCACAAGAAAGGATTCCATGAAAATGAAGGAATACCTTACCAAGATGAAGGGCTTTTCTGAGCAACTTTCACTCGCTGGTTGTTCTGTTTCCCTGCCTGATCTGTTTATTCAGATCCTCACTGGTTTTGATGTTGAATACAACCCAATAGTTGTGCAGCTGAGCAAGGATATTGATGAACTCAGCTGGATTGGTTTTTAGTCCTCTCTTTTAACCTATGAAAACAGAATGGAGCAGTTAAATCAGTTCTCAAAACTCTCAGTTTCCAACAGTTATGTCAACTATGTTGGTTCTTAATGTCCACCTACCAAAAATTGGAGTGGAAATCGCTCTTTCCATGGCAACCGAGGAAGAGGCAGAAGAGGTGGAACCAGCAACTACAACTCAAATTTCAATGCAGACAGACCAAAATGTCAGCTGTGTGACAGATTTGGTCATGAGGTTGAGACTTGTTTCTACAGATATGATAAGTCGTTGTCAAACCTAGCAAGCAGAGGCACAACTCAACTGCTACCTTTCGTTCAACCAATGATGATCTTGCTTATTGGGCTACTCCTGAGTGTGTTGATGATGATTCTTGGTACCTGGATAATGGAGCAACCAGTCATGTTACTAATGATATTAACCGTATTGATCATCCCACTGATCCCAAAGGTAAAATAAATCTGGTAGTAGGAAATGGTCACAAACTTAAAGTAGAAAAAGTTGGATCCTCTACATTATCTAATGTGAATGATAGAATAGTCCAGCTGAACAATATTTTATACTCACCTGAAATTAAAAAGAACTTGCTGAGTGTTTACAAAGTGGCCAACAACAATAATGCAAATATTATATTTAACACTAGTGGATTTTCTGTGAAGGAACAGCAAACAGGGAAGATAATGCTGCAAGGGGTTCCAATTGAAGGAAGAATGTTTAAAGTTTCCAAAGGATTCTCACAAGGGAAAGAAAATGGCAGCAAACACTACAACACTGATTGTGTGTTTTTTGTTAAGGAAGAAGCTGTTAACACAACATTTAATCATTCTAGTATTAGTAGAAGTTTGCTACATTCTAGACTTGGACATCCTAGTGACAGGTGCTTAATCAAATGATTAGTGATTGTAATCTCAAAGCTAGTAGAAATGAAGATACATTTTGTGAATCGTGCAAGTGTGGAAAATCACACTCTCTTCCTTTTAAATCTTCTCAATCACAAGCGACTAAACCCCTTGAGCTAATTCATACAGATCTATGGGGACTTGCACCTATGAGTTCCTTAAATGGTTTTCGCTACTACATCCTATTTCTTGATGATTACAGCAGATTTTCATGGATTTTCCCACTAAAAACCAAAGATGAAGCACTAAATGTGTTTGTTCAGTTCAAAAAGCTTGTTGAAAATCAATTTGAAAGCAAAATCAAAATGCTTCAAAGTGATAAGGGTGGAGAATACAGAAGTTTTTCAAGCATTTTACAATATGCAGGCTTACTTTTCAGACACCCATGCCCTCATACCTCTTCTCAAAATGGTAGAGCAGAAAGAAAACACAGACACATAGTTGAAATGGGACTCACGTTACTTGCTCAAGCCAAAATGCCTCTTCACTATTGGTGGGAGGCATTTCACACAGCTACAACCCTAATAAATCTCCTGCCTACCAGTGTTCTAGGTGGAATCTCACCTCACTATAAGCTTTTTCAGAAAGCTCCAGATTACAATAGACTTAAAGTGTTTGGTTCTACGTGCTATCCCTGCCTAAGACCCTATAAGCAACACAAAATGGACTTTCGAACCACCAAGTGTGTTTTTCTAGGCTACAGCAACTCACACAAGGGCTACAAGTGTCTTAGCTCTACTGGAAAAAATTATCTCTTTAGACATGTTCAGTTTAATGAAACTGACTTTCCTTTTGCTATAGGTTTTATCAATAAAAGAAAGACACTCGAAGCAAGGATCTATTCACAAGACTTCCTTAATGTATCATTACCTGAGCTTGGACAACCATATCCTTGCAAGCAGACATCACAACAGCAAGGAAATACTGAACCTGATTTATCAGCTAGCAGCTCCTCTGGTCCAGCCATGCACTTGAATGAAAATTCTGAAAATGAAGGAGAAGATTCAGTCACTCTTAATGAAAACTTCTCAGATTCTTCAACTCACCCAAATGCAACAGATCAGGAAGCAGATAACACTACAAATCAGCAACTCACAGTAAGAAATCAACACTCAATGGTTACAAGGAGCAAAGCTGGTGTGTCCAAACAGAAATCGCCCTACATTGGTACTGTCACAACTGAGCTAGATGGTATCAATGGCAGTAATGCTATGACACACTTGGATGTGGCTGATTTTTATGATTAGATGAGCTTGGTTGGAAGAACAATAATTTTTTTTTATTGTTGTAACACCCCCAAATTTCTAACAATTTATAATAACAGAACATTTCCAAAATCATAAATAACCATGAAATTTAAATAACCAAATTTGGGAAATGTTATCGCCACACTTGTACTAAGACAAGCGCAAGGCTAATTACATTAAAATAAAACTAAAGTCTAAGGTTCAACTAAAGAAAATATGTCTAATGCATTTTATTGGATTCATAAAAATTATGTAAAGTCTAGAATTAGCTAGATATCTCTAAGTCGTTATCTTCACAGCCCACTGTTAAGCCCATCCTTTGCACCCTGTTTCACTAAAACTCTCTGCTCCCCCCGAAGGATCATCGCAGTCACATAAACACAAAAGTCAACAAAGCTGGTAATCCTAATCAAAACACAATTTATATAGCTCAAATATAATAATCACATAGAAATTGAATCAAATATCAATTTCAATATTCATCATATATATATATATATATATATATATATATATATATATATATATATATATATATATATATAGACCCGTGAAACCCTGCCAGTCACAAATCATCAAATTGGCCATCATCAAAACATCTCTTCCTAGTGTGCACACCTCTTCCCAAAGTTGCTACTAGTATCCTGGGAAACCCTGTCATACACCACTTTGAGAAGAACGGATAATATCATTTCACATCGTATAAATATCGGAGGCATAAAGTCCAAAGGTTGTGTTCATCACTTCAGGATGTACCATCTCAAAGCTATAATCCCACTATTAATTCATTACAATCACACACAATCAGGAAATTCAATTTTATCACAATTATCTTAGGGTTAAGTACCAATTTTGCCCTTGAAGTACGCGCCCAGGAGCAATTTTGCCCCTTAAGTTTTAGGCGGAGCAATGTTGCCCATGAAGTATCAAAACGGAGCAATGTTGCCCCTCCGTTAGAAACCCTAACGGTCAACGTTTGTTGAACTAACGTTGACCCTTAGGGTTTCTAACAGAGGGGCAATATTGCTCCGTTTTTTATACTTCAGGGGCAACATTGCGACGTTTCGGTGGAGCAATGTTGCCCCTGAAGTATAAAAAATGGAGCAATGTTGCCCCTCCGTTAGAAATCCTAACGGTCAATGTTAGTTGACCGTTAGGGTTTGTAATGGAGGGGCAACATTGCTCCGTTTTGATACTTCAGGGGCAACGTTGCTCCGCCGAAAACTTAAGGGGTAAAATTGCTCCTGGGCGCGTACTTCAGGAGCAAAATTGATACTTAACCCATTATCTTATTTAAAAATTTCTTCATTGAATATATCAGTTGCTTAAGACATCATAGCTTTCCAAACTATTCAAGAGTATAATGATTCAACTATTCGATATAAGATCCAACTCATTCATTATTATAATTCAAATATCTATCTAAGCAAATTCTAAATCCAACTATCATTTCAATCATCGTAAGTTACAGGGTATCAAGATCATATTGTCCACAATTATTCAATAAGACTCATATCGCACACATGTAATATATCTCATATAAAACAACCTGATTAGGATTACATATAATATATTTTATATAAAAAACCCCTATGATATATTTAGTATCAGAATTACCTTATCAAAATTCATATAACATTAACCTAAGACTTCTAAGGATTAGGATTACATATAATATATTTCATATAAAACAATCCTATGATATATTTAAGATAATAATTACCCTATCGAGATTCATATAAAATTAACCTAAGATTTCTAAGGATTAGGATTACCTGATCTCCGGCTTCTAGGAGGAAAATCGATTAGAGAGAGAAGAAATTTGAAATAAGAAGAAAGAGAAGAAGAGGAGAAGAGAAATGGAGAAATGTTGAGGATTGAAAGTGGTTTGGTTTGGCTAAGCCCCTATTTATAGTTGAAGTTTTGTAATTGGGGCATTAATTATCACGGGTAATAGCAAAAGTCATCATTAATTATCACAGGTAATATCAAAAGTTATTATTAATTTTCACAAATAATATCAATAATCATCATTAATTATCACAGGTAATATCAATGGTCATCATTAATTATCACAAGTAATATCAAAAGTCATCATTAATTATCACAGGTAATATCAATGATCATCGTTAATTATTATTAATATTGTTTTATTTTCCTTGGGTTGTCACAATGGCTTTTCGAATCTAGTTTATGCTTTAATTTCATTTCCGCTTTTGCATGCAATAAGATCATTGTTGTTCATCATGTATTTTGAATTTGTTTTAATACTTTTTTTAAAAGTACTTGAGCTTTAAAGTGAAAAATAGGTTATTGGCCTATTATATACTAGCTTGTCTTTGAAATAAAGATATAAAGAAAATATGATGGGTTAAGGTGCGATTTGGCCAATAAACTATTGGCTCAATAGCGTCCAACATAATTAACTATTAAGTGGACCAAAAATACCAAAGAATTGAAATTGTATTTGCTTACGTAAGGATGCTTCTGCAAAATGTTGTGGGAGATATCTTTGGCCCAAAACGGTATTGCAGAGTCCTTGTATGATCTGTTGCTTCATGACCAGAATTTTATTATATAAACATTAATTTTGGCGGGAAAAGGAATACAGTCAGGAGAGTAGCAGTTGATTGGCGCCGAAATTGAATAGAAAAAGTCAAAGATAATGGTAATAACAATAAATTCGTCATTAATTTTTTTCCTGGTGAAAATTTCGAATTGATGATAATTGATGACGATAATTGATGATAATTGATGACGAACTTCTATTATTATGATGATGTATAGAAAAAGTCAGCATAATGGTAATCACAAGAAATTCGTCATTTAATTGATGATGACGAATTTCTTATTGATGATAATTGATGATTGATTGATTGAAGTTTAGTGGACCAATAACTATGTTATAAAACGCATAGTTGGCAGGTCAAGTGGACCAATAACTGAGTCGCTTAGAGGTTTAGTGTTTTATAATTGATTTAGTATCTATGATAAATAGAAATTTTAGGGTATTACAAATATCCTCAAATGTAGAAGTATGAACCAGAAGTTCATCAGACTATGCATTCATGAAATATTATAAAGTAATTTCCATATGGAATTACTGACCTAAACTAAATCTCATATTTCAGCTAAAATGCTCCAATCAAGATAAATACAAATGAGACATGCTCGAAGTATGAGAAACTGTTCGGTTCCAAATATAAATACTATGGATAAATTGGAGCATATAATTAAGATGATCATATTAAGGAGACAAATACTTCAAAAAGGTACCAAGACATAACTAATTGTAAAAACCTCAAGAGAGGTTCAAGTACCTGAAAAGTAATATAGATCTGGTTATGTTACAATTAGAAAAATGGAATCGAAAAGATAAAATTGTCAACAATAATTTTGAAAATGATATTACGTGATTAAATGAGGATATTATATAAAGGTATGTGATAAGAAATACACATAAAATGATTGGCCAAAAGGAAAAGTGAATTTTTGTTGTTGAAAAAGACGCAAATATGATTAAAGACCTGCAGTCCAATTTGAGATATATGAATGTTCATGTGAAAATAAAGATTTTCACAAAGTCTAATATGATTATGATGAGATATATGATTTTGTGATGAATACAATAATTTTGTATATATTAATAATATTATTATGCAACAGGTTATGAAAGAAAAATTATGTGTCTATTAGATATTGTTATATATAGCGCATATGACTCACTAAATTATGAAGCCTGTAGAATAATCTTCAAAGGATCCAAAATGCCAGAAGCATATCCAAAGATAATTTTTTGTTTGCAAAATATATATTATTTGATATTATAGAAGTACTTTATGATAATATTTAGAGATCATTGTATTAATTATGATTTTACAAGTAAAAATTTAGTTCTTGTTGCGTACACAATGGATAATGAAAATAAGAGTGAGTGATTTTCACAATAACTTTTTTATTGTTCCACTGCAAACAATAGAATGTTTGGCGGCTAAGAGGAAGATATGCTCATAAGGACATTGGAAGTAATGTTGTTATTAGGGGGGGTCAATACACGCTATATTCTTTTTCCCTTATCTAAGTTTTGTTTAACTGGATTTTCCTAGAAGTATTTTTAATGAGGTAGCACTAGCCAGTGTATCAATAAATAATGTACTATTTTCTTTAGCTAGCTTTTTATCCCACTGGATTTTTCCTAGTTAAAGTTTTTAATGACACACATTCATGATGGATATCCAATGGAGAGTATTATGAATATTATATTTGTAAATGTACATATCTCTCTTTATTTTCTATTCTCTATAGTTTCCTATTCTCACCTATTAATTACTATGATTATGGAATCACATTAATTATAAATTAAAGAGTTATGCCTATAAATAAAATGCATATGTTATATATTTCAGACAACACTAAATAGTGAATGAGAATTACTCATTCTTACTTTCTATTCATTCTTCCTTTCTTTCTCATCTTTCCCTTTATTTTGTAACACTATCATCATCATCAATTTAATATTTATAATTTTTTTAGTGTCATGGAATTTTCCCTGCCTATCTCAGTAATCTTGACTTGAGGGAGGGATATCTTGTAGCCCAATTGAGACGCATATTTGGGATAATTTTCCAAAAACGATCTTACCAGGAAAGATGGGTATGGACTGTGGAAGGCCTTCGTTGCACCAATACCAGTGCTTGAAGCAGAGTGAGGAGCACGTCCAACAAACTCTCGCTTTCCCACCCATTTCCTCTTACGCGTATTTCAACTTTGAATAATCAATCAGTCCACTTCTCTCTCTCCTTTCAACATTTTGGAGTCAGTCAATCTCATCACTCTTTTGGGATTGCAAGGGTCCCAGTTCGGCCTTACCTCATTCATTCCTCCTTCTCATTCCATTCGTCTTCACCTGCACTCACCTTTGTCAGTCTTCTGAGTCAAAGTCCATCCTCCATTCACTATTTCCCCATGAAAACAAGAAAAGCTAAAGCAACAAAAAGAAAGCCAGTAAAGCTTCCCAAAACCCCACTCTCCTTTTTTCGTCAATCTCAGAGTCTTCTCCTAAGTCTCTTTGTGCAGTGGCACACCAATCCACCTTAACCCAACAGTTTCTTCTTCCTTATTTTGCCCCAACGTTCAATCCCTAACCTCCTCAATCTCCGCCTTATCCACCAATTGTCCTATTTCACCTGAACCCTGATTTAAATATATTTCAACAACCCCAAAAGCTCAACACTTTGATGAGATCGTAGTGGTGAAGGGCCATCTCGCAGGCAGGCAGCTCAAGAATGGGTGGGTATGGGTACATATCGTCTTTTTTCTTCGTTTCTCTGTGCTTTTGGTTCTGCCCAATGGTGTTGTGTAAGCTATCCCAGAACCAAACCAACACCATGATCTCACTCTCCCAGCTTCTTAATGGAACCGAATTAACTGATTCATGGAACATTTCCACAAACCCAAATCCATGTTATTGGAAGGGAGTTGCTTGCGATCCCACCAATTCCTTTGTAATCAAATTTCTTCTATCTAGACAGTCCATCTCTTCCTCCAAATTCCTGACTCTTCTCTGCCAAATTGAAAGCTTGCAGCATCTTGATCTTTCTCATAACATCATTAGCTTAATTCCAGATAATTTCATCTCTGATTGTGGAAAGGTTCGGGGTTGAAGTTGCTCAATTTCAGTTCTAACAACATAAGAGGTCCCTTGCCTACTTTTCGTGGATTTGATGTGCTAGAATCCCTGGATATGTCTTTCAATTACTTTTCTGCAAAAGTTGATTCTGAGTTAGCTGGATTAGCCAGCCTCAAGAGCTTAAATCTTAGTTTCAATTCTTTCAATGGGCCCCTTCCTACCAAACTGGGAAATTCCACCAATTTGGAGCAGCTGGAGCTAAGTAATAATGATTTTGAAGGAACAATCCCTGCTGAAATCCTGAGTTACACAAATTTGACTTTGCTTGATCTTAGAATAAATCATATTTCAGGGTATATTCCTAGCAGCATAGGAGATCTGTCCAGATTGGAAACTTTGCTTCTGTCCTCTAATCAGCTCGGAGGAAGTCCCAAGTGCACTCTCGAACATCAAAACCCTCGTCCGTTTTGCAGCCAATGAAAACGAATTCATTGGTTCTGTTCCCAGCGGAATTACAAGATTTCTCAGAAACTTGGATCTTAGTTATAATAAGTTGTCCGGGCCTATTCCAGAAGGCCTTCTTTCACAATTAAATCTGGTGTCTGTGGATTTGTCCTATAACTCGTTATCTGGGCCTTTACCAGCAGACATATCTTCTAGCGTTGTCCGGTTGAGATTAGCGGGGAATTCTCTGAATGGGACGATATCTTCAAAAGCATTTGCAACAGGTCAGAAATTGATGTATATCGAACTCGAAGCCAATAACTTGACGGGCCAAATACCTTCTGAGTTGGGTTCTTGCCAGAACTTGTCCTTGTTGAACTTGGCTCAGAATCAGCTATCTGGTGGATTGCCTGCAGAGCTTGGCAAGCTTAACAATCTTCAAGTCTTGCAGCTTCAAGGGAATAATCTTTCTGGACAAATACCAACTCAAGTGTCTCAATTACAGAAACTGTTGACGCTGAATTTGAGCGACAATTCTCTGAATGGAGCCATTCCGCCAGCAATGTTCAATTTGGTAACGCTTAGTAAGCTTTACTTACAGCAAAACAATCTAAGTGGTTCTATTCCCACATCTATAATGGGCATGGAATCTCTTATTGAACTTCAACTTGGAGAAACCAGCTAAGTGGTTCGATTCCAAAATGCCAGTGAGTCTTCAGATTGCCTTGAATCTCAGCAGAAATCTCTTTGAGGGGCCTATTCCTAGCACTCTTGATGGGTTGAATAACCTGGAAATCTTGGATCTCTCAAATAACAAATTTGATGGTAAAATTCCAGATTTTCTCACCAGAATGCCGGCTTTGACACAGTTGGAACTTTCTAATAATTCGCTGTATGGTGTCATTCCCAACTTTAATCTTCATGTTAAAGTTGATTTGGGTGGAAATAATGGTCTCGTTAACAAAACTGCAACTCCCAACATTTCCCGAGCCCGAGATCCCCAAAGGGAATTCATGTTGTCATGGTAGTTCTTGTTGCAATTGCAGCCGTAATTGTTTTGGTTGGCCTGGTCACTGTGCTGGCTGTATTAATCTCACGACGGTCAGACAGGGTAAATGATGAACAACTACACCCACATGAAGGCCCTCAGCCCCCTGAGGTCATCCAAGGTAATTTATTAATCTCCAACACCAAGCTAACTTAGAACCAAATTTACAATTTCAGCCACTAACAATTACAAATTTTCAAACGACTTCACATAATACAATGGCCTTAATCAATTCTCTCAGTGATTGATAATAAGGCTACAAACTTGAGATCAGAATGGAAGTTATATGTATATCTTATTACAAATGGAATACAACATAAATAGTGTATGGAGATTTGTGACAATATAAATGTCACTAACCCGCTATCTGTACAATAATTTGATATACCAAATTAAGATAATATATTAATGACAGCATATATCGATCCACAACTAGCGAGGAAGTTGGAACAAGCCAGAAGGGGCCAGATGCTATCATGATGAAGGTCAGTGGTTTTTAACACGAACTACAGTGCTTGAATATGGAACTTTTTACCAGCTTCGTACGTAGCGTTTCGTTGTTCTTGCAGCGACCGACTCAGTGGACAGACGAGCAATGCATCCAGATTTTAAAGAATTGTCATAGACCACCCAAGGAATCAACGGACGGCGATAAGTATGTCTCTGTTCTTGATGAATTGTCTCTGCAATCTGACGGGAAGCAAAGAACTGTGCAAGAATTTGAAACCATACCAATATAAATCATGCTTGAGATTTATTAATATCAGCCATTTTTTTTATAGTAACTGGCTTAACAATTACTTCACTAACCCTTTTTATAATAAGAATCAATCCATTGGGGATTGGTCTTGATGAAAATATTTTAAAGTACGTTATCAAATACTACTATATTGTAAAGTTATATATACAAGCAAATGAAAAGAGCAATTATAGTATAGCAAGGCAGTGTTATTCTCAAGTTAACACAGTGAACTGAACATGCAAGAGTACATCATTTGACATTTTTGTGTATATACTGTATACCTCTCTTTTGTGGGCGTATAATATATATACACAGGGAGGCCATGATACCAATTAGCAAATACTCTCATAAGATCCATGGGAATTTTTGTATCTTTGATCACCCTCCTCCTTTTATACGAGAGGGAGAAGTTGATGAAGGATAAGATATACTTTTTCTTGATATTGTGTCTTTTGAGGTTATGAATTCCAGATATTATTTTTTAAAAAAAAAACACACACACACACACACTATATTCTCTCGTCTGTCCCCTACTTTCAACCATCAAGATTTTTTTTTTTTTTGATATAAAAAAGTTTTAGAGGGGTTCGACATCAGTCCCCCACTAAGGCCAGGGCACGGCCCCGGGCTCTATGAGCACTTACTGGGGACTTACGAGATCGCCTACCAAAGGAGTCCCAGCGACGATAGAGGGGATCGAACCCACGACCCAAGGGCCTAGTCCTAGACCCCTTACCATCTATGCCAACTCACATTGACTTCAACCATCAAGATGAGGCTACGCTGGTTTGTAGAAAGGTCGTTATTACGACTTGGGCTAAGGCCCAGAAACATGCACCTGGTTCAATCCTTTAGGCCCAACAAAAGCAATGGCCCACTATCTTATCTTGCCCTTGTTTAGGAATTGAATCATTCGAGGAGTAAGAATGGAGAAAATGGTGTTGGAAGTTCTTCCCCCACGACCATGGGCCCAACGGGAAGCGAAATCCAGATTAGTCGGAACCGAAAGTTCCGGTGAACCAGATAGGATACCAAAAAAAAAAAAAATCACAACCCAAAATTAGTTGAAAAAATTATGTAAATACTGATTACTAATATCCGAATATAGTTTGGGTTTTAAGGGAAAAGACTGTTATGCCCCCAATTAATAATGTGACCTCACCAGAATGGGAAACTACTCACTATTGAGAATATTAAAGACCTTCATTCTTCGTCAATATTTCCTGTACACATATGTTAATTATCTTGGAAGGAAATATGGTTTTGTTAAATTTTCCTTAAACACCATTTCATTATATCTGTTCAATTTTATTAATTCAGATTAAAACCCTACATGTGAAGCTGCAGATGAGAAGAACATTAATGTAGGTAAGACTCTAAGAGTTTGCTTGATGTTTATTAAGCACAGTCAATGTACACATTAATATTCCTTAGACCTTTTCTTTTGTTCCAAGCACAGAACTTGAAGCCATGGATCAGTCCAGGCAATTCTGTGCGGGGTAAGGATCAAGCTTTGCTACTATTGATTTCATACATACCATTCCTAGTAATAGTAAATCCATGTTTCCTAAAATTGTAACCTGCCGGCCTAATGCTGCAGCACAAATATGTATTATTCACTGACAATAATACTTATAAAATATACATGCAATTATCTATGGTCAGTTTGAAAATTTAAAACCTATCAAATACGAGTATTAATTATTATATTCAATACAAAATTAATGAAGTTTAAGGTTTTTATTTAGTTCCTTTTTTTCAAAATATTTTTTTTATTTTTTAAGAAAATATAAAAACTTGTTTGGCAATATTAAGTGCTTTGAAAAAAAATATAATAAGTTTTAAAAATAAAAAAAACAATAACAAATTTTACTTGTTTTCTTTATTCTCTTGTTTTATAAAATTGGTCAATAAGCTGAGAAATTAATGGCTTGAACTCTCACATATAAAATCCAAACCCGCCATCCACGGATAGGTGGCGCTTATTTTGTAGCATGTCACTGTTAGATTGGGTATGGTGAAATATCAGAGGCCAAACATAAAAGAGTAAGGAATGGGCTTCCAGGTTCATGATTTTATGCTAGTGGATATGGCGACGGAGGAATTTGATTGTGTTCGAAAAGAAACCCACCTCGAATGACAACATTATTGCCAGTACAAGTGTAATGATGGCTTGCTTCACTTCAACGAATGACTGTCTAGTTGGGACAAGACTTAAAGGGGTTACATTGGCCTATAGTCAAGAGCTTTGGCAACCACCAGAGGAGGGGTGAGTGAAGGTGAATGTCGATGGCGCTTATTCTAGAGTTGAAAATAGGTGTGCGTACGAGGGGATTATTTGTGACTCTTCTGGAACGTTCCTCAAAGGCTTCATTCATCCTATTGGAGACAGAGACGAGTTGCTTGCGAAGATCTGAGCTTGCCTTTTGGGCCTTAAAACGTCATGGACGATGGGGTTCAGGAAAGTATGGTTGGAAAAGGACTCTACTAAGTGCCTTGGTATGCTTATGCATGGACATGGAACTAATCACGTGACTTCAGCATCCTTACAGAAGTTAAAAAGTTTCTCCAAAAGGATTGGGTAACACGGGTTACGTACGTGCCTTGCTCTTGCAACTCAGCGGCATATTACCTTGCAAAGAAAGGGCTTGAGCCGGGATGTGGGTTTCGGGAACTCTATCAACCTTATGATGAACTAGCGACAATTATCTGTCGAGATTGCCATGGATGTAATATCCTAATAGGTGTTAGCTGAGGTGTCTCAATTTTATCCAAAAAAAAAAAAAATCCAAACCTGTTGTCCTCCAAACTCAATATGTGTGCCATCTCCACTCTACAATATGTTTAGTGAAGGTGGAATATCACCTAGAGGGAGGTGAATAGGTGATTACAAAAAACTTTTCGCAAAAGCTTACGAACACGAATAAAGCAGCGACAGAGAAAGTAAATAGACACAGAGCAATTTATACTGGTTCGGTCTAACTCAACAACCTACGTCCAGTCCCCAAGCACACCTTACAAGTTGTAATTGTACTCCCACACTTAAAGTTCCTCAACCTTAAGATTTAAACAGGAAAGAAATAAGTGTTTAATAACTCCTCACGAGTAGATAATAAATGAACACTGAAGTACAAGATATCCGAAGATATTAAATGAAACTAGTGAAACAAGATTGCAATAGGTTCGTATTGAATGTGCAGAGTTTCGGTAGTTGAGAATTCAATGCTTTTGGAATTTATACTTGGCGTTTATGACCTTTGAGAAACTTTGAAGATTAGTCCGTTGAGATTCTTCAATATGACCGTTAGAGAGACGAGAAGCAGAATCATCAATGCTCACCAACATCCTTTAATTCTTTTATTCCTTCGATTATGACCGTTGGAAACCCAGCAAAAGGAATGAAATAATCTTGCTTAAAAACGTGCAGGTGTATGTCTGTTGGTTGAGTGTCTCGAACAGGTAAGTGCATTAAATGCTCTAACACGTCGGATTACTTTATTTAAAAACAGAATTAATTCGCATTCTAATCATCTGTAACTCATTAACAAACTGATTAAATGAAGTTAACAACAGTAATGATTGATGATATGAAGAATCCAAAAACATGTTTAGATTATATCAGATTTCGTTAAGCACTTTCAAGAATAGAGCAACATTGGCTCGAGTCAAGGTTATCACTGGCTCGAGTCAATCTATCGTTCAAGACTCAGTGGACATTTGAAAATACTGCCTGGCTCGAGGCAGGAAAAACATTGGCTCGAGTCAAGGCTTAGGCTCGAGTAAGAGAATGACATGGCTTGAGTCAAGTTTGAATAATTGTTCAAGAAATAGAAGCCTTTTAACTCGAGGCAAAAACACCCAGGCTCGAGTCAATGTCTAGACTCGAGGCAAGTAAAACAGGCTCGAGTCAATCGTGTAGAGAAGGCATTTGGAAGGTCACAAACCAGAGTCTGGATCGAGTCAAAGTCCATTTTCAAAAGTAACGATCAATATTCTTGGCTAGAGTCAACCTATCTGGCTCGAGTCAGCGAAAATAGATCAAAGAGCATTTTCAAGTTTTCCAAACACTTGGCTCGAGTCAGAGAATGAGCTGGCTCGAGTCAAGACCTAAACTCGAGGTAACGTTTTGGTAGCTTGAGTCAATATGACAATTTTGAAATATATGAGAAGGGATTGACTTGAGTCATTAAGTGTTGGCTCGAGCCAATCTGACAGCAAACTTTTTCCACTGATATGAAGCCAAATTTTCGATTGAAAACAAACATTCATCTTCATGTATTGTTTCCAAAGGTTAATCATCATCAAAACACATATAGAGAACTAACATTTAGTGCTCATCAAAGTTGATTTTAAGAACAATTTTTTATTTTATTTTTTCCCTCAAATATGATTGTTCAAAATAATAATCCAACATATATTGTTTAAAAAAAAAACTATTTTAACAAAAAATAGAATCAAACAATGCCTTACTTATTACTATTTTTTATGAATATTATATTTGTGGATGTCCATATCTCCTATTATTTCCTATTCTCCATAGTTTTATTCTCACCTATTAATTACTATGGTTATGGAATCATATTAATTGTAAATTAGAGAGTTGTGCCTATAAATAAAAGACATATGTTATGTATTTTAGATAACACTAAATAGTGAATGAGAATTACTCTTTCTTACTTTTTGTTCATTCTTCCTTCTCTTCTCATCTTTCCCTTTATTTTATAATATGTTATCAGCACGAAAGCTCTAACGAAGGTATGATTCTCTCATTGTCTCTTTAACGATTTCATCTACATTCTTTAATCATATGTTTATTTTATCTATCTTGGATAATCTGAGCCACTATATAGAATTAAAAAAAAAAAATACTTTTACGGATTGTTTTAAACATAGGATTCCATGGCTAAGATTAGAGATAGTTAAAGTTTTGATCTTCTTTCAGAGTTCTTTTATATTATTGTTATTGTTATTTTAGTATGGCCAGAAGTCATACACCTCTAATTTTATATTCTAAAATTATATGACCAGAAGTCATATTGCTTTATTTTCTTATTCAAAAAATATATGATTGAAAGTCATATTGATTTGGTTTCCTATTATATGGCCAGAAGCCATATTCCTTTCATTTCTAATTTGAAATTATATGACAAGAAATCATATCACTTTGATTTCTTATTTTGATATAATATGGCTAGAAGCTATATTTCTTTGATTCACTATTATATAGCTAGAAGCTATATTACTTTAATTTCCTATTTTAAGATTGAAAATTGTTGTTATTTTTCTTTCCATTTCTTTATTTTATATTATGTTTTATACTAGTTGATTTTTTTTTTGTTTTATTATTTTAGTTTTCTGTTGATATATATATTATTTATTTATTTTATATGTTCATCATTAATTTCTTTGCCATTTTAATTTTAATATTGCTATCATTATGTTAAAGTTTGCTATTTTATATTTGTTTATAGTTAATCTTATTTATATTTTATAACATATCATTGTTATTTTATTTATAGTATTATATATGATGTGATAAATATAATTGTGGATTTCCTCATCCATATATATATATACATCACTTAGATTCTACCTCCTCTTTCTACATTTCTTCTTTATATGTGTGTGTGTATTGTTATATGTTATTGATCTTCATATATGTATATTTATTCATAATTTTAGGATTTTATTGGTGAAATATTTATTTATGAATATATGAATAATATTTTCAAGAAAATTTATTTATTGAATTATATATTGACTCCTCATCAAAATTTTGCTCCCTTTAATTATGTTGTTTATTAAATATGTTGATGATGATTTATGAATTATAATTTTTTAATTCATGACAATGTTTTATATTTTATTAATCTTATCATGATTCTAATTGTTATCATTATTTTTAGTTTGAATCATGGCCAACCTTACCAAACTCGAGTTTACTGCTCTTGATATCACGGGAAAGAATTATCTATCATAGATCCTAGATGCTGAGATCCATCTAGATGCTGTTAGAATTTAGGATAAAATCTCATGGGTTATGAATAAGAAGAAGGATGGAAAAGAAGAGGAAAAGAAAGAAGGAATGTGTGTGGGGATAGAAGTCCCACATTGATTAGTTGGAGAGAAGTTTGAGGGTCTATAAGCCTCAACCTTGCTCCTACTAATTAGGCCCTTGGGCCAACCCACTTTTGTGGAGGGGTGAGGACTTAGGTGACCCTTGGTCCACCACATGCGCGCCACCGTCCGACCGACCGGTTCGCGCGTGTGTGAAATAAAAAATAATTTTTTATTAAATAATTTTTTGAATTTCTAATTTGACCCCGAACTTTCAATATTTACGTTTTGCCCTTCCAAGAATTCGCTCCGTTCTGGTGCGTCTGTTCGTGCGACGCACCAGTTCGCTGCAACAGATGCGGGTCGCTTCTGTTCGTTCTGTTCTAGTGCGTCTGTTTGCACAACGCATCAGTTCGCTGCAACAGACGAGTCCATATGATCAAGTTTTTCAGAGTCTATAAATAGGGCGCCCTAGTCACAGAATACTATCTAGTTTTTTTGAAATACACTCATACTGCATATACAAACATTCTGTGCGTTCCGAAAGCAGACTCGTTGGATTCGCTTGGGCTTCAGATCGACAGAGCCCTCATTCTGAAGACGAATAATCCGCTCTATCTTGGGAGGCAATTGCTCAGAAACCTTCGGCATTCGTATTGAGGGAGCAAAATTGTCTTAAGGACACAACGTACGTTGGGCCCGGATTTCTGCATAGTTCATTACCATAATCGGCAGTCTTGTGAGTTCGTTTTATAGTTTTCCACATTATACAGACCTGTGTATGCTTTCTGTATGTACTGCTTCTATAATACAGATTCTTATTGTGTTTTCGAAATAGTATGTTTGCTGTATATTCGATTTCTACCTATTCAGTATATTTTAAACAACAATCTTAAGACAATTTTGAATTGAAATCAGTTTATAGTAATTTATATCATTGCTGATTTCATACGTTGGTAGTAATATTGAATTGAATCTGTGTTTAGTTTTTGTGAATATTATTATTATACTGTTTGTGGATTAATCTGTGTGATTAATCAGAGTTTCTGTTTTAACAACAGAAATGGCAAGTACAAGTACCAATCTGATTAACCCAAGTGGTCCTGTTCCAATGCATGGTGAAAAACCAGAAAAGTTCAATGGGAATGATTTTAAAAGATGGCAACAGAAAATGTTTTTCTATTTAACCGCCTTGAACTTGACACGATTTCTCACTAAAGATGCTCCAAAATTGGAAGAAGGACAACCAGCTGACAAGGAAAAGGTTGCTGCAATAGATGCTTGGAAGCATTCTGATTTCCTTTGTAGAAATTACATTCTCAATGGTCTAGATAATACACTGTATACAGTATATAGTGCTTTGGATACAACCAAAGCATTATGGGAGAGTCTGGACAAGAAGTACAAAGCTGAAGATGCTGGCTTGAAGAAATTCATTGTTGGCAGATTTTTGGACTTCAAGATGCTTGACTCTAAATCTGTGGTAAGTCAAGTTGAAGAACTTCAATTGATCGTGCATGAGATTCATGCTGAAGGGATGTCTCTTAGCGAGTCTTTCCAAGTTGCTGCATTTATTGAAAAATTGCCACCATCTTGAAAGGACTTCAAGAATTACCTCAAGCACAAGCGTAAGGAGATGTCACTTGAAGATTTGATTGTAAGATTGAGAATAGAAGAAGACAACAAGATTTCTGAAAAGAAACTTGGCAGCAATCCTATAGTTTCAAAGGACAACATTGTTGAAGATGGTCCAAAGCTCAAGAAACGGAAACGCTCTAATGAGGGATCATCCAAACAAGGTCATAGCAAAGGTCCTAGCAAAAGCCAGAAATTCAAAGGCAAGTGTTATAATTGTGGGAAGCTTGGCCACCTTGCTAAGGATTGTAGGAAGCCAAAGAACCTCAAGAAGAAAAACTCTGAAGCCAATATGGTTGACAATGCTACGGATATGCTTGATAGTATGAGTCTTTCAGCAGTTGTAATGCAATGTAACTTGGTTGGAAATACCAAGGAGTGGTGGGTGGACACTGGTGCCACCAGGCATGTTTGTGCAAACAAATGGATGTTCTCTTCTTACACCCCTGCGAAGCAAGATGAACAACTGTATATGGGAAATTCTTCTGCTTCAAAGGTTGAAGGTTTTGGGAAAGTGGTGTTAAAGATGACTTCTAGAAAAGTCGTGACATTTAATGATGTGCTTCATGTGCCTGATATTCGCAAGAATTTAATTTCTGGATCCCTCTTAAGCAATAATGGTTTTACGCTTGTATTTGTTTCTGATAAGTTTATACTTTCTAAGAATGATATGTATGTTGGGAAAGGTTACCTTAGTGAGTGCCTTTTCAAAGTTAATGTAATGACTGTCACCAATAACGGTGGTATTAATAATAATATTGCTTCTATCTATATGCTTGAGTCCTCTAATTTATGGCATCAAAGATTAGGACATGTTAATTATAAATCAATTAAAAATTTAGTTCATTTAGAATTATTGCCTAAAGTTGATTGTTCAAATAAAGATAAAAGTCAAGTATGCATTGAATCAAAATTTTCTAAAGTTATCGTTTCCTCCTGTTGAAAGATCAACTGAGTTGTTAGATTTAATACATACTGATATATGTGATATGAAATCTGTACCATCTAGGGGTAATAAAAAATATTTTATTACATTTATTGATGATTGCAGTAGATATTGTTATGTGTATTTACTTAATAGTAAAGATGAGGCTATTATTGCGTTTAAACAATATAAGAATGAAGTTGAAAATCAACTTAACAGGAAAATTAAAGTGGTAAGCAGCGATCGTGGGGGAGAATATGATGTCCCCTTCGAGGAATTTTGTATAGAATCTGGTATTATACACCAGGCAACTGCTCCTTACGCTCCACAGTCAAATGGGATTGCAGAAAAAAAAAATCGGACTTTGAAAGAAATGATGAATGCATTGTTACTTGAGTCTGGTTTGCCACAAAACTTGTGGGGGGGGGGAAGCCATTCTAACAGCTAACTTTCTAATTAACAGAGTGCCTCATAAAACGATACAAAGCATACCATATGAAATATGGAAAGGAAAGAGACCTTCTTTGAAATTTTTGAAAGTGTGGGGGTGCTTGGCAAAGGTTGAGATTCCTAAACCTAAAAGGTTAAGAATCGGACCCAAGACAGTAGACTGTGTGTTTATTGGCTATGCACACAATAGTAGTGCATATCGTTTTCTAGTTTATAAGTCCGATGTATCAGATATCCATGTGAATACGGTTATTGAGTCAAGGAACGCTACGTTCTTTGAGAACATATTTCCGTACAATAAAAGTAATGATAATAACAACACTGTGATATCTCAGGATACTATGACTAATGATAATCTTGAAGAGGAGGAACCTAGACGTAGTACTAGGCAAAGGACTTCAAAATCCTTTGGTCCAGATTTTATGACTTATCTATTGAAAAATGAGCCTCAAACATTGGGAGCAAAAGTCACACCAGACCCTCAGTTGACGGACGTTGACCGTTAAGTACCCTTAGTTGATTGTTAATGATGATGTGGACTGACAATAAGCCAAATGGGAAGGAAAAATGCTGACTAGGATTCAGTGGAAAGTAAATAAAACAAAGAAAAAAAAAATTAAACACTCAAACTCATCGGGCTTCATTCATACGCTGGGGCTTCTTCATTCATATGCTGGGAAGGGAAAAGAGGAGTAAATTGGGGAAAAGAAGAAACCTTGATCATCGACCACCGTCGTTGATCATCGCCGACCACCGTCCGGCCACCGTTCTTCCCAGACTCAGTGCCGTGAAGAGAAGAAGGAATCTGATATCTGATTTATGTTTCCATGGTTATCGCCATTGTTAGGAATTTGAGATCTGATTGCATGTCTTTCATTTTTGCTTTGAAATTTGAATCCTTGTTTCGATCTGAGATTTTTTCATTTGAAACTAGTTGTTCTTAATCTCAATATGGGTTTTCTTGGATTCGAAAAGAGAAGAATCTGAAAACTTTTAGTTTTGATCTGCGATTTTTACTTTCCTTGTTCAGAGATCTAAGGTCCGATTTTGAAATATTATGGAGGACCATATCAATTTGTAAATGAAATTCGAAAAATCCCTTTGGCTTTAATTTTTCAATCTGGATTTCATTTGCTGTTGATATATGAAAACGCCGTTTTGAGCTCTCCGATCGCTGAAAAACGTCTCCTGAGACGTTTCCTGGAGTCTCCGGAAAAAGGGACCGAGACGAGAAGAGGACGAACTTGGGATCATCTTCATCGTCTTCCATCGCTTGCGAAAGAAACTCCAACACAGTGTACAGTGTCTCCGTCCCGGTATCTTTGCATCTGCAGAACTCTATCGCAAGTGAGAATTGAAACTCTATCTTTGCATCTGCAGAACTCTGATTCCTACATTAATGCTAACCCTAGACCATATTACTCCTCCTCCAATGGCATCCATACCAAGCGCCCCTACCTCTCTGATCGCACTACCTCGTCCTTCTCTGTGGATGCTATTGATTTGTCTAAGCTGAGCTTGATTGACGATGATAAGCCGATTGCAGCTGAGCACTACGATGATAATTGGCTTTGCACAATCAAAGAATCCTATTCATCATTTTTTCTTCCCATTTGGCTTCTTCTATCTCCAATTCATCATCCATGTCAGCAATAACGGTCAACAAATCCTACTTAACGGTCAACATCCATTATATGAAGGAAGTGTGTGACTTTTGCTCCTATAAGGTAACCACATATCTACTTTCGCTCCAAAAAAAAACCCGTGGTGCTGGGCGCTCCCTGAGGCAAAACTCATATGTATTATTGCTCCTGAACCCTAGAAGAAACAAAGAGAATTACTCAAGCGTTTCTCAAGAAACCATTGTTAATGATTAAAAACAACATTTAGAATACAAATCAAAGAAGTTTCTACCTTTTCCAGTATTTCAAAATTTGAAACCTTCGTTTCCTTTTGTGAAAAATCAAAGACAGATTAATCTTCAGAGCCCCCTTTTTCTTTTAAGAATCAAGAAAACACAAATCGAAAAGTAACTAGCCACACAGAGCATCCTCTTCCCAGTACAAAACATACCCATTAAAACCCCAAAGACAACGAGTTATTCAAATGCCTCAAACTCCAATCTTTAAATCAGAGAAATAGACGGAAATAAATTAAAAGAACCAAGAAAGATACAAAGACGAAACACCAAATTAGCGTTTGTTTCTCTCTTATCTAGTAGTAGAAGAAGAAAGAGTATAATGAAGAGACAGGAGTGAGCGAGTAACGAGACTGGCACTAACAGATTATGGTTTTGTGACGTCCGTTAAAAAATAATCTGACAGTGTTGTGTTTTTTTTAATACTTTTTAATTGTTTGTTTGTATTTAAGGTACTCTTCATTAATATTTGTGTCATATGCTCTTTTCATAATAGTTCGTTGGTAAATATGCACCTTAATCCAAGAAAAAAATTATGCGTCTATTAGATATTGTTATATATAGCCTATGCATATGACTCACTAAATTATGAAGCTTGCAGAATAATCTTCAAAGGATCCAAAATGTCAGAAACATATTCAAAGATAATTTTTTGTTTGCAAAATATATATTATTTGATATTCTAGAAGTACCTTATGATAATATTTAGAGATCATTGTATTCATTATGATTTTACTGGTAAAAATTTAGTTCTTGCAGGTACACAATGGATAATAAATATAAGATTGAGTGATTTTCATGATAATTCTTTTATTGTTCCACAGCGAACAATATAATGTTTGGAAGCTAAGAGGAAGATATGCTCATAAGGACATTGGAAGTAATGTTGTCATCCGCGAAAGTAAATTTGATGTTATCAAGAGGGGAGTCAATACACGCTGTACTCTTTTTTCTTTATCTAGGTTTTGTCTCACTGAGTTTTCCTGGAAGGATTTTTAATGAGGCAGCATTGAACAATGTATTAATGAATGATGTACTCTTTTCTTTAGTTAGGTTTTTGTCTCACTGAGTTTTTCCTAGTTAAAATTTTTAATGATGCACATTTATAATGGATATCAAAGAGGGAGTGTTATGAATATTATATTTGTGGATATCCACATCTCTCATTATTTCCTATTCTCACCCATTAATTACTATGATTATGGAATTACATCAATTGTATATTAAAGAGTTATGCCTATAAATAAAAGGTATATGTTATATATTTCAGAGAACAATAAATAGTGAATGGGAGTTACTCTCTTTTACTTTCTACTTATTCTTCCTTTCCGTTCTCATCTTTCCTTTTATTTTATAAGGGGTTTAAACTTCTCATGTTGCATGAGAAGAAGAAGTTTCCTACACACACATGAAATGGTGGGACCCACATATACATATAAGGGGTTTATACTTCTCATGTTGCATGAGAAGAAGAAGTTTCCTACACACACATGAAATGGTGGGACCCACATATATATATAATGCTAATTATATATATATGTGGGTCCCACCATTTCATGTGTGTATGACATGAGAAAACACTTCTCCTACAACATGAGAAGTGTTTTTCCCTACATATAATGCTAATTATATACATATGTGGGTCCCACCATTTCATGTGTGTGTGACTTGAGAAAACACTTCTCCTACAACATGAGAAGTGTTTTTCCCATTTTATAATACTATTATTATCATCATCATTAGAGCTGGGAAATCGGGCCGAGCCCATCGGGCTGGCCCGTTTAGGCCCTGGCCCGTCAAGGGTCGGGCTTGAAAAATGGATGAGATATTTGAAATTGGCCCTGTAGGGCCAGCCGTAGAGGGCCTCGGGCCAGCCCTGCAGGCCCTTTTCACTGTAGCTTCTTTTTTTTTTTCCTTTTTTAATTTATTAATTTATATATTTTTTGTATTTTTTAGAGTTATTTATCCATTTAACTACAAAATACATAATAATTATACTCTAATTTTATGATTTGGTTTATTATTTGTTGCAAATAAAATTACTCTTATGTTTAACAAATTAAATTATTTGTTACAATAATAGTCATAGTACTAATGTCGCTTGGTGATATGTTTCTTATGTTTTATGTGAGTTATTTGAGAACATAGTTTACTTTTTATTATGAATTAGTGATTGGGCTTATTTGTTGGATAATTCGTGGTGTAATTTACTAATTATATTTCTTTAAAAAAATAGAGGAAAATTAATTAAAATTTAGAATAGTAATTTCCGGGCCCTGAGCCGGTCCTGACCCTGGTGTTCTCGGATCGGGCTTTGAAAAACAGATGTTTTTCTTACCTCAGGCCCTGGAGGGCCGGCCCTGTTAGGCCCTGGCCCTTCACAGGCCCGGCCGACCCTGATTCCCAGCTCTAATCATCATCATCAATTTAATATTTATATTTTTTAGTGTCATGGAATTTTCCCTGCCTATCTCAGTAATCTTGACTTGAGGGAGGGAAATTTTGTAGCCCAATTGAGACGCATATTTGTGATAGTTTTCCAAAAGGATGTTACCAGGAAAGATGGGTGTGGACTGTGGAGGGCCTTCGTTGCACCAATACCAGTGTTTGAAGCAGAGTGAGGAACACGTCCAACAAACTCTCGCTTTCCCACCCATTTCCTCTTACGCGTATTTCAACTTTGAATAATCAATCAGTCCACTTCTCTCTCCCCCTTCAACATTTTGGAGTCAGTCAATCTCATCACTCTTTTGGGATTGCAAGGGTCCCAGTTCGGCCTTACCTCATTCATTCCTCCTTCTCATTCCATTCGTCTTCACCTGCACTCACCTTTGTCAGTCTTCTGAGTCAAAGTCCATCCTCCTTTCACTATTTCCCCATGAAAACAAGAAAAGCTAAAGCAACAAAAAGAAAGCCAGTAAAGCTACCCAAAACCCCACTCTCCTGTTTTCGTCAATCTCTCAGTCTTCTCCTAAGTCTCTTTGTGCAGTGGCACACCAATCCACCTTAACCCAACACTTTCTTCTTCCTTATTTTGCCCCAAGGTTCAATCCCCAACCTCCTCAATCTCCGCCTTATCTACCTATTGTCCTATTTCACCTGAACTCTGATTTAAATATATTTCCACAATCCCAAAAGCTTAACACTTTGATGAGATCGTAGTGGTAAGGGCCATCTCGCAGGCAGGCAGCTCAAGAATGGGTGGGTATGGGTACGTATCGTCTTTTTTCTTCGTTTCTCTGTGCTTTTGGTTCTGCCCAGTGGTGTTGTGTAGGCTATCCCAGAACCAAACCAACACCATGATCTCACTCTCCCAGCTTCTTAATGGAACCGAATTAACTGATTCATGGAACATTTCCACAAACCCAAATCCATGTTATTGGAAGGGAGTTGCTTGCGATCCCACCAATTCCTTTGTAATCAAATTTCTTCTATCTAGACAGTCCATCTCTTCCTCCAAATTCCTGACTCTTCTCTGCCAAATTGAAAGCTTGCAGCATCTTGATCTTTCTCATAACATCATTAGCTTAATTCCAGATAATTTCATCTCTGATTGTGGAAAGGTTCGGGGGTTGAAGTTGCTCAATTTCAGTTCTAACAACATAAGAGGTCCCTTGCCTACTTTTCGTGGATTTGATGTGCTAGAATCCCTGGATATGTCTTTCAATTACTTTTCTGCAAAAGTTGATTCTGAGTTAGCTGGATTAGCCAGCCTCAAGAGCTTAAATCTTAGTTTCAATTCTTTCAATGGGCTCCTTCCTACCAAACTGGGAAATTCCACCAATTTGGAGCAGCTGGAGCTAAGTAATAATGATTTTGAAGGAACAATCCCTGCTGAAATCCTGAGTTACACAAATTTGACTTTGCTTGATCTTAGAATAAATCATATTTCAGGGTATATTCCTAGCAGCATAGGAGATCTGTCCAGATTGGAAACTTTGCTTCTGTCCTCTAATCAGCTCGGAGGGAAGTCCCAAGTGCACTCTCGAACATCAAAACCCTCGTCCGTTTTGCAGCCAATGAAAACGAATTCATTGGTTCTGTTCCCAGCGGAATTACAAGATTTCTCAGAAACTTGGATCTTAGTTATAATAAGTTGTCCGGGCCTATTCCAGAAGGCCTTCTTTCACAATTAAATCTGGTGTCTGTGGATTTGTCCTATAACTCGTTATCTGGGCCTTTACCAGCAGACATATCTTCTAGCGTTGTCCGGTTGAGATTAGGGGGAATTCTCTGAATGGGACGATATCTTCAAAAGCATTTGCAACAGGTCAGAAATTGATGTATATCGAACTCGAAGCCAATAACTTGACGGGCCAAATACCTTCTGAGTTGGGTTCTTGCCAGAACTTGTCCTTGTTGAACTTGGCTCAGAATCAGCTATCTGGTAGATTGCCTGCAGAGCTTGGCAAGCTTAACAATCTTCAAGTCTTGCAGCTTCAAGGGAATAATCTTTCTGGACAAATACCAACTCAAGTGTCTCAACTACAGAAACTGTTGACGCTGAATTTGAGCGACAATTCTCTGAATGGAGCCATTCCGCCAGCAATGTTCAATTTGGTAACGCTTAGTAAGCTTTACTTACAGCAAAACAATCTAAGTGGTTCTATTCCCACATCTATAATGGGCATGGAATCTCTTATTGAACTTCAACTTGGAGAAAACCAGCTAAGTGGTTCGATTCCAAAAATGCCAGTGAGTCTTCAGATTGCCTTGAATCTCAGCAGAAATCTCTTTGAGGGGCCTATTCCTAGCACTCTTGATGGGTTGAATAACCTGGAAATCTTGGATCTTTCAAATAACAAATTTGATGGTAAAATTCCAGATTTTCTCACCAGAATGCCGGCTTTGACACAGTTGGAACTTTCTAATAATTCGCTGGATGGTGTCATTCCCGACTTTAATCGTCATGTTAAAGTTGATTTGGGCGGAAATAATGGTCTCTTAGACAAAACTGCAACTTCCAACACTTCTCCAAGATCTCCAAAGGGAAGTCCTGTTGTCATGGCAGTTCTTGTTGCAATTGCAGCTGCAGTTTTTCTGGTTGGCCTGGTCACTGTGCTGGCTGTCTTAATCTCCCGACGCCTGTACAGGGTAAATGACGAACATTTGCAGCCATATGAAGATCCTCAACCCCCTCAGGTCATCCAAGGTGACTTATTAACTCCCAACGGAATTCATAGATCCAACATTGATTTCTCTAAGGCCATGAAAGATGTTGCTGAAACATCAAACGTTACTCTGAAAACAAGGTTTTCAACTTATTACAAGACTATTATGCCATCTGGATCAATCTACTTTGTCAAGAAGCTTAACTGGAGTGAGAAGCTATTCCCACTGGGCAGCCATGATAAATTTGGTAAAGAACTAGAGGTCTTGGCAAAATTGAACAATTCAAATGTCATGACTCCTTTGGCTTATGTTCTGTCCACTGACAGCGCTTACATACTGTATGAATTTATCTCTAATGGCTCCCTTTATGATGCTCTTCATGGAAGCTTGCGAGACTCTTTAGATTGGGCTAGCAGATATAGTATAGCTGTTGGGGCGGCTCAAGGTCTCTCTTTTCTGCATGGATTTACCTCAGGTCCAATTCTTCTCCTTGACCTATCAAGTAAAAGTATAATGCTGAAGTCCCTCAAGGAGCCTTTAGTTGGAGATATTGAACTCTACAAGGTGATTGATCCTTCAAAGAGTACAGGAAGTTTTTCTGCAGTTGCTGGTTCTGTTGGCTATATTCCTCCAGGTCAGAAATTCTTTCACCATGCGCTCCAATTAGTCTGTCCTTGACATAGCATAATGTGGTTTGAATAGTTTAAACTGCAACTTCTATGTTCATTGCATTTATCTCAAACACAACTGACAAAAGTTAGGTAAACCTGTTGTGGGCAGGATTTCTTGTGATGCTGAGTTTTAAAATAATGTCCATAACATATTAATGGCTGGAAATTACAATTTCTCCCATATTCCCTTTTTTTATATTATTTTTAATATGTTGAGTGATCAAGCTTCTTTACCTTTCAAACTCTTAAAAGCATTGTTGTTTGGTGATTGGCAGAGTATGCATACACAATGAGAGTGACAATGGCTGGGAATGTGTACAGTTTTGGGGTGATCCTGCTTGAATTGTTAACGGGAAAGCCAGCAGTGACTGATGGGACTGAATTGGTGAAGTGGGTGATGCGCAACTCGGTGAAGCAAGAACAAATTCTGGATTTTAGTGTCAGTAAAACATCTCAGGCTGTCAAAACCCAGATGCTTGCCATTCTTCAGGTAGCTCTTGCCTGTGTCAGTTCATCCCCTGAAGCAAGACCAAAGATGAAGAGTGTGCTCCGGATGCTCCTGAATGCACGATAAGTGTGTGTCCTCCAAGTTGGATCTTCTGCTCTCCTTAAGAAACTATCATGGTAAATTTCGGATTTTGAAAAATGCGGAGGATCAATCTCTAATAGATAGAATAGAGTACATGATAATACAAGTTTTGGGTCAATACTAAATTACTTATTTGGTGTTTGTATAATTTTTTTTTTTTTACCCCTTTTGCCATGCAAAAAGCATAGCAGGCTTGCGGCTGTGTAAAGTAAATAAAAATGCTTGTGGTAGAACTCCTTTTATATATATATAATGGATAAAGGTTGTTTCTTCAGTATTGCTTCGGGGACTTCTATTCCTTTGCCTCTGCATTTGATTCAATTGCTTCTTTATTGGCTGTTATGAATTTATTTCTTTCGATTTCAAAGGTTTCCATTGGTATGTTTACGTTTAGTTGTGAAGTCCCTTTTCATTTTTAAATCGTTCCATATTGCCTAGCTATTGAAGAATTTTTCTTTTACATCTATCTGTTAGCTGATACCATTGATTAATTCAAATTTAAGTACTACAGTTCCATCAACTAACTAATCCCAATAGATACATTTCTCTTGTTTTGTCCTGAAGATTTAAATCTTTTGAAATTGAAAAAAAAAAAAATTACAGATTGCTGCACCAATAAAAGAACAGATTGAAAAAGGAATTGAATTCTATAGACAAATTTATTCCGTCATTAGCTTCCTACTTCAAAAATGCTTTACCCTTACGTGACCACGAAGAATACTCGTTATTTCAATGGGAAAAAGAGAGAGCTTGTAACTTCACATAAATTCGATTTTTTGAATTACAAAATTTGGAAAAACAAAGGAAAGAAAAAGAAAACGAAACAACAAAAAACAAAAACACAGCGGATACAGGATCCTCCTTATCATCATCTACCTTCTCTGAGGTGGGAAGTCAAATGTCACCGTAATCAAACTGCATTGATTTACTTATTGGTAGTTTTCAAGAGACTTTTAATTCCAAGCCAACTCTGATGTCTAGACAAATATTGGGCATGATTAGAAAACAATGGGCAAGCAAACAATATGGTAACAAAAGCAACTATTTGTAAGGCCAAAAAGAACGCAACTTTTTGTCACTGAAAATCTCATCTAAGAAACTCGAATTCAACTTCAACTCTGCTCCTGTTCTTTGTAAAAATGAGTGTATAGTCTTGATTTTTGTGCTTCCGCATCATCAAGGTACCTACGAGGGCGAAAGACCTAAAGCTATAGGAATGAAGAAGGGCTCTTCACTTTGTTTGCAGGGAAATGCATCATTTGAGTAGAGGAAAGTGGGACTAGAATGTAAGATCTTTAGGGTCCTCAATGATCTTTGACAGGGTTTGCAAGAATGCAGCAAGATCAGCACCGTAGATAACCCTATGATCTGCTGTAACATTGACCTGCATATTTACAATTCATTAATTTTAAGCATACAAGAATAGATTAAGTTTGGACTCATATTTGTGTTCTATGTCTTGCGCCTGAGGGGATGAAATGTATGGAAGTGTACCTGCATTTGACTCTTCATGCCAATGCGACCATCCTTGGTAGCCACAACAATTGGCTCTGATGCTCCGACGGCCATGATTGCTCCCTACAGATCCATGTTGTGAATCAGAGAGTAAATTCTCAAACTCTTGCAGAAAACCTAGTAGGCAAAATTAATTTGACCAAAAGTAGAAGCACTCACAGTTCCAGGAGGCAGAATAGCATCAAAGCGATCCACACCAAACATTCCAAGATTGGAAACAGTGAAAGTACCTAGAGGAACAAGAACAAGCAGCGATAGTAAGCAACCATATCCACAGATGCATTAAGTTGATCCACTAGTATCAAATTGACCCACTTAAATCTTCTTGTAAATATTATAAAATCATATATTTGCTTCTCTAGAAGTTCTAAAAAGAAATCATACTAGTTAATACATCAGGCACACTTTTATTATCAGTACAAGTGAGTTAACAGTTCAAATAAAAAAAAAGTGTCTTGAAAATATAGAGTAGAAAAGTCAAACCATTTACCAAATATATCAACATCAATCATAAGCAAAAGAGAAAAACAAGGAGTGCCAAACTTTGGACTAGAATTAATAATAAGTAACTTGTGAAGAAGACTAGCAGAACTAGTGAAGGTCTAACGTTGATATAGAACTTAACGTCCAATTGAAGAACCAAAAAAAAAAAATCCCAGAGTAAACAAATTTGTCTCCAATCCAGAACTGAAGTTGGCATTTGGTGAAATGAAACGGAGAACAGATCCTCTACTTAAACATTTACAATTAACTTAGGTACCTGTGTTGTATTCATGAGGTTGCAGCTGCTTGGCCCGGGCCTTGTCAACCAATTCCTTCCACTTTCTTGACAATGAATAGATGTCAACCTAAAATGTACAGAAAGAAATACCTCTTTACTATTAGGTGCCATCTTAGAATAGAAGCAACAAATATCCAAACAGCCCAAAACAGAGTAGAAATAACCTTATCAGCATCCTGAAGAACTGGTGTAATTAGTCCACCGTCTATAGCCACTGCAACTGCAATGTTGACGCTACTATTATATGTAAAGCTTTTCCCATCTCTACAGCTGCAGTTTATAACAGGGTGTTTAACCAGAGCAAGTGCAGTAGCCTTGGCAAGCAATGCTGTCATGGTAACTCCCTTTGACTTGATCTGAAGAAATTAAATTGGAAAACTTCAGATATCAAGCTATAATAGAAGGCATGCTTCTGTGCTAGAACATAAAATCATGCATGTCTAGTAATTATCCTTGTATTCAGTTCATTGGATTACTTCTGATGAAAAATTTCAGCAAATAACTATTTTTCTCCTTTCTGAGTTGAATGAATATCTGATTTCAAGTTTTTGGCTCTTCCACATACTAAATCATCCAATCATCAAAATGGGAAAAAATGATTCATACAAATACTATCCCTAGGATCTCATATGAAGAAAAGATTAAAAATAGTAAATTTCTAGTATCAACGTGTTTAGTAATGGAGATAAAGAAGTTCAGGCAACAATTGCATGGTGCAGCAATAACAATATTGACCATCTAATCTTATGGTATTAACTATTGGATACAGAGATCATTAACATATTCAGAGAGCCAATATCATATTCATGCAGCATCTCGAGCAATCATAAGTAGAGCATAGAGCACATTCGCAAATTAACATTTCGTTTATAAAATCATAGCAAAAAAAAAAAAGTTTATATAATCAAGGGGATAATATGCACGCTTTCATTGAAATTTTACACTTAGTACAAAGCATTTAACTCCCACTTTTATCCTTCCTAATTTTAGGAAGGTGTTGATAGCTATGAGCACCAGTGTTTTCACAAAATGCAAAATCAGATAACACGTGAAAGCTATCCAGAAAATTCCAACCAATATTAGAAAGGGGCCAAAAAAAACACGGGACCATCAACCATCATTTGCAACATTGCAGAGCAAACTAAAACTGATCATAATAAGTTGATCGATATGGTTGACTAATGCAAAAATTATGTAAAATACATTCATCTACTTCTATATACGATCTTACCTTCTTGTACAAAGCATCAAGTGCATCTGTGGTGATGGTATAGCCAACCCTGAAAGTTGGCACCGCTAGACTCTCAACCATGTTTCTACTCACAGCACTCTGCATTGTTGTAAAAGGCACCACCGAACCCCACTCAATTGCCGCACTCTTTCCCCCAGCAGCATCAGCACCGCCAACGGCGGCGGCGGAAGAAGCAGCGGTGGCAGCCGCGGCTTCAACATCCTTGGCCACAATCCTTCCCAATGGCCCAGAGCCCACGATTCTCCCCAAATCCACTTTCAGCTCCTTCGCCAGCTTCTTGGCATAAGGAGATGCCACGATCCTTTTCCCTCCCTCCGACGCCGGATGGGTGGACGCCACAGCCACACTCGGAGCAGCTTTAACCTCCGGAATTGGTCCCACATTATCAGGAACTTTCTCCGATTGAGGTTCCGGAGAAGATGAAGAAGTTAGTTCAGCGGCAGGAGGAGGGGAAGACGAAGAGGAAGATGAAGATGAAGTGCCAGCTTTGGATTTAGCTTGTTCAATTTCATCTTCCGTCTCTGCCAATAGCGCAATAGGAGACCCAACAGCCGCAACCCCACCTTCCTCAACCATGATTGCCGCCAAATACCCATCGTAGAAGGTCTCTACGTCCATGTCGGCCTTATCAGACTCGACCACCACGACACTCTCACCTTTGGAGAGCTTATCGCCTTCAGACTTAACCCAGGAAACGATCTTCCCTTCGGTCATCGTGGAGCTCAGCGCGGGCATGAATATCTCCCGGATCTTGGCCTGAATCTGGGTTCTAGCCCGGTTGCCGGAGGCAGCACGGAATGATGGCGGCAAAATTGGCTTCCGGTGAAGTGCGGAGGAAGAAGGAAGAAAGGAAGTATTGAGAAGGTGAGCCATTGAACAATGCAGGAATGGAATTGAGAAAGGGAAGAAGCGAGAGGTGGATAGGAAACGAAAGAATGGAAGATGGAGGAAGTTGAAGCCTTGAAGGGACTAGAGAGAGTGGTGATTGAACGAGAGAAGAGTTTTAAGCTTTGGGGGATGCACTTGCCCGGGTTTTCCTCGTAATCATCGAAAGAAGGCGGAGGCTTCAAAGCCTTCATCCATCTCATGTCTGTGAATGATAATATGATATGCGTATTTGTTTTGGGGTAGGTTTTGTTTGTTGATATTCTCAACCAGGATTGAGGGGCCTCGTGGCCTTTTCATGTAATAAACTCACGGCAAATAAATCACTCAAGTATAAAATGTTTTTATACTAATTATTTTGAATTTTAAATTCATTTTACACTATCATTTTAACTATGCATTTTATATTTCATAATTTCAAATTAAAATATCCATGGACCCTAAGAAAACGTCATGTTTATTTTAACCAAATTTCCTCAAACCATATCATGTATCAAAATGTTAATTAAAATTAGTTTAAAATGATAAGTGTGAAGAGATGCAATTTTTTTTAACATCTTTTTATTAAGGAACAAGATTCTCTCTTTATCTTTTTTCTTATTTTTCTTTATCAGTCTATTTGGGTTGTTGATTGAACGGATATAATTTAGAGATGATGGGGGATAATAAGAAAAGGATTATGAGAGAAACTCAACCCCTTTATTAAAGAAGGAAGTAAAGTGAGAGAATGTGAGATAATAAATGTTTATGTGTGCATTTAAAGTGGGTAAAAATGAAAATAATATATTAAATTTTCAAACGAGGACCGACCTTATTTCATTATATAAGGTAGGCTCCCTCAGTTCTTTTTTATAAGTTGCATAGTTTAATAAGTTAGTTAAAATTAATTAGGTGCAAAAATAAATTTTTTCTTTCCAAAAATGTCTTCGTTTATTTGGAAGAGGGAGAATATGCGGAGGAAGAATGCATATTTGAGAGAGATAATTATCTTGGAAAATAAAGAATTAAATTAGTAATTTATATTTAAAAAAAAATGAATTTTTCTTTCCAAAAATGTCATCATTTATTTGGAAAAGGAAGAATAATTGGAGAAAGAAGGCATATTTGAGAGAGATAATTATCTTGGGAAATAAAGAATTAAATTAGTAATTTTTTTGTAAATAAGTGATGGTAAAATTGTGAGTTTACAAAGAGCTTCCCTAACCCTATCTTATAAAGATGAAGATGGCATAGATTTTTTTTTTTAATATAAAAATTTTAGGAAAGGGGTTGGGCTCATCCACAGTCCAAAGGCAAGGGAAAATTCGCTATTTAAAGATAGTACCTTGGACCATCTCTGGGAGTTCTCTGTCCTCTGCACCAGTTAGTGCGTACATTCGGCCTGTGGCGCTTGAAGCCCAATCCACGGAGTATACTGGGTTAGAGAGTACGTTGGCCTTGATATCAAACCTAGGAAAAATAACATGGCCCTGATACACGGCAATCAAAGGATAGTGTAAGCCCAATATTATGGCCCAGCGAAGTTAATTTAGACCCGATATTCAAACAACTGTTGCTGGGTGCAGGCCCAAGAGAATTGGGAATAAATCTTGTTTTTACTGGAAGTAGGGAATAATTCTAATAAGAAGTTCAAAGTCAAACCCTCTTGATTTTTTTTTTTTTTTAAAAAAAAGGCAAAGTAAAAGTTAGATATATGTCGGGCAAGAAAAAGAAAGTTAGATATATGTTTATGGACTGGCATGTATTTATCGTATAGAACGACTTGTGTGGGCATGTGTGTGTGTATATATATATATATATTATATGTAAACAATTGAACATAACATAAGCGCTATATTTTAAAATTTATTTAATGTATAATTCATCCTCATCAAACATACTTTTGAGAAATATAAAGCTCTTAAAAGATACCACTGTATATAACCTTAATCTTAGATTAAATTTAAATATATCTTAAATTTGAAATTTATCAATTAGATTTCTTCATTTAGTTTTCTTTTTCTAATGCAATGATTATGTTATAAGCCTTAAAAAATATGCAAAAAAAAAATATATATATATATATATATATCGGTTCTTGAAGGTTATCCATTAATTTTTTTTTTAATTATGAATTTAAAATAAAAACTTTAAAACGTGAATATAAATGACAATAGATATTATTTTTTAAAAAAAGAATACTAATTAATCAAACGATACAAAAGGATAGTATCAAGAGTTTTGAAATATACTTTGAGATAATAATAAAATAATTTAGATAGATACGGTATCCTTAGCAGAAAAAACTTGGAAGATGAGACACTATATAAGGACATCCCCATTCACAGTTACGATCATATTTTCTGTAGGAGTGAGTCTGGATTTCGAGAGCGAGGGAGTATTCTCTTATATCGCAATAAGTAGCGGGTAAAGAGAATCGCAACTTCTTATTCCAAATTTCACTTATTAAAAAAATCTATTTCTCATTCCTCTATTTGCCTCATCCAAAACGCTCTATCTTTCATTTGCCTTCTTTGGGCTCTCTTACAGACACCGGCTAAATCTGAAAGAGGTTCGAACGATTTATCTCCAGTCTCCTCTATCAGGTTTTTTGTTTCTTTCATTTTTCTGTTTTTATTTTCCTGCAAATACTTTGATTCATCCCTCTATTTGTCTTTGGATGGAAACATATTCAAATTTTTTATGGTCTGGTATCCAGTCTGGGAGACCGAACCCAATCAGGTCTCCGACAGGTTCTTTTGGATGAAGTTAATTCTAATAAGAAGTTCAAAGTCAAACCCTCTTGATTTATTATTATTATTATTTTAAAAATGCAAAGTAAAAGTTAGATATACGTTGGGGAAAAAAAGAAAGTTAGATATATGTTTATGGAATCCGAGCAAAAAAGATATATGTTTATGGAATGGCGTGTATTTGTCATATAGAAGATTTGTGTGGGTATGTATATAATTTTTTTTATATGTAAATAATTTAACATCGTTATATTTTAAAATTTGTTCTGGTGTAGAACTCAGATGTCCGGCCTATTGAAGGTCCGGTGGTTTGATATAGGATCTGTGTGCCCTTCCTGTATGCTTATGGGTCAAGCGTTCAGGAGAGGGTATGATCACGGTACACAAGCAGGCGTTTCGCCTAAGGGGTCTTGTGTGTGCCGTGTGATTGTATGTAGATGAGTCAAGGCTTAGAATGAATGTACACAGCGCCGTCTCCTTCCTCTCGTATATATAGAGTATACCGGTTAGTTAGTCCCTTGGCCGCCACGCCGTACGTGTCATGTGCGTGTCCGGGATCGTGTGCGCATATCCATGATCGTGGGTGCATGTCCGAGGATCGTGGGTGCGTGTCCAAGGTCATGGTGGGTCCCACGGATGGTGGGTTGCCCCTGTACTAGCCGGTGAGATAATGGGCCTAGGCTAGGTCCGTAACAGATTGCCCCAAGCTCGGTTGCTCGGGTCTGCATGCGTAGAGTTTAGATGTTCGCTTGAAGAACGAAAGTTCGAGTCTTTGTTGAAGTCGAGTCATTGTTGATCGCGAAGTAACATGATGTCCTTGCCCCCACCGGGTTGTCCGGGTCTCGGTCAACCGGGGTGAACATGTTCTTGGATCCTCTAGTTGTATCGGAGCTGCCCCGTCTTACTTTGATAAGGTGTCTATCGAGTTTCAAGCAATCTCGGAACTACAAGTCTTACGGTTGAATTGCCCCAGGACATGTGGTCCGGGTTATGCTTGTTTAAATTTTGTTGTTCTTCGACCATCCGGCTCGCTTCTTGCACGGTCGAAGACTCCAAATGCGGGTCCTTTCTCGGAGGCCGATTAGCCTAACGAGCAAGCGGGATAATTGATCGTGACTCCTGCTCCTTGTGCCGGATCTTGGTGTCGATTCCTCTTCTACGTTATCATTTGCCTATGCCAGTGGCGTCCTCGACTGTCGTGAAGCCGAATTGAGGGGGTGGCCTATACGGGCTTTGGCGTAATTAATGCCTGACAGACGCGCATTAAATGAGAAGGTCACGTCATCCTTTCTGACCGATGGAAAAGGCGCTTTTGCCCCCGTCGATTGGGTTTCGAAAGGTTTATACCCGCCAAGTCTCCTTCCTTGTTATTTTATCAACGTTGCTTTGAAGAACTTCTCTCCCGACGATTCTCGCTTTCCGAAGGATAACCTGTGTCGTGAACCATCTTCGTTCCACAACTTCCCTCGATCATCTCCATATTCTAGGTAGGTATTCTTGTTTCCTTGCCTCTTTGTTTTGTTCTTGCTCTGATCTGCCGTTTCCCTTCCTTCATTTGTGCAAAACTCCCCCTGTTTTTCGAGTGAGTCGTTTCCTTTTCGTTAATACCTTTAGTAGAGTGGCTCCCAATGTCAAAGGACATAAAGAATATGACCCCCGAAGAACTGGCGGAACTACGCCACACCGTCAAGGGAAAAAGCCGTTGGTGGCTTTGGGGCGATGAATCTTCCGTCCAACGCCGCAAACCGTTGCTTTAACCGATCACCGTGGAGGCAAGGGAAGAACTTCGGTGGTGGGCCGACGAAAATCCGAGACGATGCATCGTCGGTTAGGGAAGTCCGAATGTTTCCTTCCCGCTTCTTCCTAATCCGAGGAGTTTAACCCGAGTTTCGATGTGTCAACTTCTCCGGACCTTCCGAATAGCCGTCTAACAAAGTGGCGGCTCGGGTCCAAGGGCCGAGGTTGATTCCTACATCGGGCCTTGCTACGACCGCTTGTATGAGTGCTCCCGACTTATTTCTTGTGGGGATTCCTCCACGCCCGACTTAATTTTGGGCTCGTGCCGACACAATTTGGTCCCGGCTCCTCAAGCAATATCGCCGAGTCCCGTTGACTTGGATTTTAATCTTACCACAACCGTAGAGTCTCGCCTTCAATTATTGACATCGGGTATGCTAGGAAGATTCGATCTCTTATATTTTTATTTGTGTTAGGTATAATGGCGTCGTCTTCTTCTTCTCACGCGGTGAGTCGAACTGGAAACGCCAACCGCGCTAGCCCCCACAAGACTTAATTGACCAATTCCTTGGGTTACCCGAGAGGTGTTATCCTATCGGTCGAAGCCGACCATGGAAGACTTGGAAGGTCTTCCGCCGAGAGATACTAACACCTACTCGCTTTGTCTCCACGAAGAGGAAGAGCTGTGTGCTCGGTGAGGAGGGGAGCCACAACTCCTTTTTCTTTTTCTATGCCGACTATATCACCAGCTTGGGATTCGATTCCCTTTTCCGAATTTCAAATGGCCACCCTTCGTTTCTTAGTATAGCTCCTCGCAATTACACCCCAATGGATGGGGTTACTCGATTGCCTTTGAGTGGTTTTGCATGAGCTTGGACTGCCTTGCACCACTTCCATGTTCTTCTATTTCTTCAACCCCCACACCTCTCGCTCTGGGAAGGAACCGCCGGAGCTCAAGGGCTGGACCTCCATTCGGGGAATAGCCAATCGGCGCTTGTTTACCCCAGTCTCAGACTCTTTCAAACGCTTCAAGGGCAACTTTTTCAAAGTCGTCGCTAAAACTGGTACAACTCCTTGGTTCCTCAAAGGGCCGGACTCTCCAAAGGTCGACGTCAGGGCCGAGTATGGCATTTTTGTTATTTAACATCGGCGTTGTTCCGCGTCTTAGTATTGTATTGATTATCTTTGCTTTCCTAGTAGCTAACATGGTGTATGTGTTTCGTATGTGTCTTAAGATGAAAGAGCCTCAATACCTTTCGGGATCCCCGAGCTCGCCGCCAAGGGGAGAAAGAGGTCGGCCAAGGAGTTGGGCAAGTCGAAGGTCGGAGAGTCTTCGAGGCGTGCCGAGCCAAAGAGGCCTAAGGTCGGGAGTCGTCCAAGCCCCGAACCGAAGTCGACTGTCTCTCCTATCCGAGCCTCCCCGTCCCGAAATCGCCGCTTCCTAAGTCGACCGACGCCGAGCCCTGTCCATGCCTCGATACCCCGGTTCCCCTCGTCCTTCCACCGTCATTCCCGTTCACATTTGTGGAGTAAGGGTATTACCGAGGAACTCGGCGTTGCACTCCCGCCTCCCGCCCGTTACCAAGAGCCGGTGGCCTTGCGGGAAGTTGACGACGAGAGGTCCGAGCATTGGGAAATGCTTTCTTGAAAGGTGCTTGGTTTGACCCAATCGCTTCACCCCGCACCACAAATATGCGGAGGCCGCCACGGAGCCGAAGCGTGCCCGAACAGACCGCGATGAAGCTCAAACAATGGCAAGTCGCTTCGAACGAGTTCCGTGCTCGTGAGGTCCACTGAGAAAGTGGAGTTTCGACTAAAAGAGACCGAGGGGCTCTTGGCGGACTCCAATGTAATAATTGAAGGCTTTAAGGCGGCTCAAGCTAGAAGCGAAGAGCGCTTAAAAGCCATGACAGTGAGAGGACGGGTTGAGCCGAAGTGGACGGGATAAAAGCCGAGGGGAGGCGTCCTCAACACATCTGTCCGCGGAGATAACCCGCCCAGGAGTTGCTACCGGGTTCGGTGGTGGAGGCGTTTGAGAATTCACTTGCCCGGATCCGGCTTTGAACCCGGGATCGAGCTCAACACTACGGGCATCATTTCCGGTCCTATGTGACCGAGGGCGGATTGTCCCCTATGTGGAACCTCTGGCGGTTCCGAGACCGGATAGATGGCGATGCGGCCGTCTTGGAGGCCGAGCAGGGTGAGGAAGTCTCGACCGCCCCAAGCACACGGATTGATTTCCTTTTTCTTTCTCTTTTAACTTGTATAATCTATCCGGTTGTTTTACCGGCAATGACTTTATTTGAACAGTTGGCCAATATGGCCACTTTTGGCTACGATTAACAATAGATGGTAACTTAGCAACCATAATGCATCGTATAAGAATATAACTTTACCGCTTATCGCGGTTGACTCGGCCAAGGTCATATGAAGGTAAGCGTAACCTGCGAATGCGCTTTTTGGTCATAAGACCATAATGTTTTAAAGTGCTAGTGTTTGCACTGTCTTATAAAATTCCTGGTATAGTAACCGGGTCATCCAAAGGTAAATGAAAATTGCCACCGCCCGGTTCGGTTTTGTCCCGATAGCGTCCGAGCATTTTGACTCGATCGGGGTCGGCATGACATTTTCTATTGATACCCGGAGTAAATTAGCGTGTCCGGGCTGCGATAGCTATCGACGTGTTTTCTTCAAAACAAAAGCTAATAACAATTGAATCTTGAAAAAGACAATGTTTGGAATTCAATAGATACCCTCGAACGAGAGTTTCATTCATATTTGGCACAACAATTGTTGCGAAGGGAAAAGCCAGCAGAGCCAACGTTGAATAAAGAACATAATGGAAAACGATGCTTTAAGAAAAACAACGATAAGCCTAACTGAAATATGCCTTTAATTTGTCCGCATTCCATGTTCGCTTGATAGGGGTTCCATCCAAATTTTCCAGAATGTAAGCTCCTCTCTCAAGAGTTTCACGAACGCGATAAGGTCCGTCCCAATTAGCCGCAAGCTTGCCGTCTTTGGAGTTCTTGTTCCCAATGTCGGCCCTTCTAAGTACCAAGCAACCGGGTGGAATCTTCTTGGTCTAACCTTCTTGTTATAACGAGCCGCGATCACCGCTTCATTGCAATATCCCGACAATGGGAGGTGACCCAGGCCTCATCGGCCGATCCAACTCTATCGCTAACGCCTCACTATTGGCAATTTCACCTTGTGATAAAATGCTCTTCCCGCGCCAAGACATCATCCCTATTTCCACAGGGAATCATAGATTCACAACCGTAGGCCGCCTATAAGGAGTTTCTTGGGTGGATGTCTCGAGCAGCTTGTTCGATTTCCCCAAAGGACAAAAGGTAGTTGATCAGCCCAAGAGGTGTCAGCCTCCAACATACGTTTCTTCAAACCATCAAGGATGACCTTATTGGCGGCCTCAGCTTGCCCGTTGGACTGCGGGTGTTCCACGGAAGCAAAGTGATGCTGTATTCCGTATTCGTAAATCAAGTCACGAAATCCGACTCCAGTGAACTGAGTTCCGTTGTCTGCATTACTATCTCGGCCGGTGCTCAGCGCGTAATTATATTAACTTCAACAAACCGCCGCACGCGAGCCGAGGAGATCGTTGTGAGAGGTTCGGCCTCAATCCACTTGGTGAAATAGTCATCGCCACGATTAGCCGCCGCGAGCTGCTCCGGTCTTGTCTTGAATGGCCCAGAATGTCCATACCCCATTTGTAAAATGGCCGGGGGCCGTGATGGAATGAAGCTCGGTGGGGCGCCCAAATAACTCGGCATGTTTCGACAACTATCACATTGTCTTACAAGGGTCTTTGAATCGCTCCAACGTCGGCCGAATAGCTCGCTCGAAGGGTTTTTCGGCGAGCGCCTTAGCCCCCATATGTTGACCATTGGCCCCTCCATGAATCTCGGCCAGACATACCCCGCTTCATTTGGGTTCAAACATCTCAAGCATGGGAGAATGTAATCCTTTTCGGTAAAGTTGATCCTCCACCATTGTGTACTTGGCCGCGTCACGAATCAACATTTTTGCTTCCATTGCATCGTGCGGGATGAGTCCACGTTCAAGGTAGTCTTCTATCGGCTTTTTCCAATCGATTCGACCGAAATAGCCATCATGCATACCGGATCTTCGAGATTTTGCTGGACAACCGTGCGATGACAACCACCGCTTAGTGCTTGCCAATTTTGATAAAATGTCGGCTCTTGCGTTTTCTCCTCGGGGAATGTGAGTAACCGTTGCTTCATCGAAACCTGACATCAAGTCCTTTGCCTTTAGGAGATACTTGGCCATTAGCGGGCCTTTAGCCTGATACGTACCCTCGATCTGAGCCGCCACAAGCTGGGAGTCGGTGAAAACCTTAACTCTTGTGGCCTCATTTTCCTTGGCTTGAAGAAGCCCGCTATCAAGGCCTCGTATTCTCGCTTGATTGTTCGAAGTTGGGAAGTTGAGATGCAACGAATGCTCAATTGTAACCCCTCTCGGACTCTCAATAATGACTCGGCTCCACTTCCTTTCGTGTTCGACGATCCGTCGACATACACCTTCCATTCGCCCTGCCGGTCTCGTCGGACTTAGAAGCCGGGGTGAGCTCTCGATGAAGTCGGCCAACGCCCGTGACTTGATTGCATGGCGAGCCAGAGGTGATGTCGAACTCGGAGAGTTCTATCGCCCAATTAGTCATCCTCCCCGCTAGGTCCGGCTTATGTAAGACTTGTCGAATTGGTCGGCTTGTTCTAACAACGATATGGTGACCCCGGAAATAAGGTCTTAACCGACGGCCGCAATAAGCGAGCGAATGCCACTTTTTCTAGCTTCGGTATCGGATCTCGGCATTTTGCGGGGTTCTCGCGACAAAATACACAGGAATTTGTCCGTGTTCCGCCTCTCTTACTAAGGCCGCGCTGACGGCTTCCTCGCCGATCGACAAGTAAAGGAAAAGACTCTCGCCAGCCGAGGTTTTGAGAGGACTGGAGGATTGGCCGACATTGCTTTATGTCTTCAAATGCGTCATCGCACTTTGAATTCCATTCCACCGATGCCTCCTTCTTTAAGAGCTCGAACATGGGTAAAGCCTTCTCCGCCGATTTTGGCAAAAACCTAGTTAGGGCGGCCAATCTTCCTGTTAATCTGTTGGACTTCTTTTTTATTACTCGAGCCTTCATTTCCATCACCGCCCTACATTTGTCCGGTTGGCCTCAATGCCCCGGTTAGTCGGCATGAAACCCGGAACTTCCTAATGGGACGCCAAAAGCACATTTGGCCGGGTTCGCCGGATTCGGTAGGTTACGAGTTTGGCGAATGTCCGCTCCAGGGTCTTGTATATGACGTTGCCGATCCAAGGTTTTGACGATCATGTCATCTATATACACTTCCACATTGCGGCCAATCTGGGTCCGCAAAGACCTTATTCATCATCCTTTGATATGTAGCTCCCGCATTCTTCAATCCGAAAGGCATGACATTATAGCAATAGTTAGCTCTTTCGTAATGAAGGCTGTTTTTCCCCGATCCTCTGGGTACATCGCTACCTGATTATATCCAGAGTACGCGTCCATAAAGGATAGGAGCTGGAATCCTGAGGCGTTGTCGACCGCCTGGTCGATGTTTGGCATTGGGTAGAGTCCTTCGGGCATACCTTGTTCAAGTTCTTGTAATCGGTACACACTCTCCACTTCCCATTTGGCTTTTTTACCATCACCACATTTGATAACCGGGTTGTATACTTGTATTTCCCGAATAAATCCCGCTTCGAGTAATTCTTGGATATGAATTTCCAGCGCTTTCCTTTTTCTCGGTCCGTGGTTCCTCTTTCTCTCGCGACACCGGGATTGAGCCCGGATAGACTTCTAGCTTGTGACAACAAAATTTTGGGTCTATTCCGTGTACCGAGATGAATCCTGTGCGAAGACATCCCCGTTTTCTTTCAGAATTCCTCCAACCGACTTCTAAGTTCGGAAGATAGGTGTTTGCCAATCTTGGTGGTCTCGAAGAGGGTCTCCGATCACCGATCTTCCGTGTCTCCCCGCCGGTTCGGGCGAGCCTCATCGTCTCGGATGTCTAATTCCACGATTAACTTCTTCGTCGGAGAATCCCGGTCCGAATGGTCCAGATAGCCGATTCTTTGGGGCTGCGATGAAGATCCGCCTCCCCAATTCTCACGGTTTCAAAATAGCACTGTCGAGATTCTCTTTGATCCCCGCCACCGTGACCACGGTTCCTTGGTTGCCTATCACCTTGAGCTTTTGATGCTTTGTAGACACCAAGATGTCCCACTTGTGGATGGTTGGCCTTCCCAATATTATGTTATAAGGTGAAACGAACTCGGCCACTATGAACCGCACTCTTTCGACTTAAAGGCGTCTTTGACTCCAAGGGTGAACCCGAGGTCGATAAACCCCTTCTGACGAGATTGTTCTCCATTAAACCCGATGAGGGTTGTCTTGCAAGGCTTTAAGTCGTCCGGCCCGTGCTCATTCTTTTGAACGCTTCCCGGCTTAGTATGTCGGCCGAGCTACCGCATCCACAAATATCCGCTTGACTCGGCGGTTGACGACTGTTCCGGTTATCACTAGCCCATCTTGATGGCCGGGGACAACGTCCTTGAGGTCGTCTCTTGTGAAAAACAAAGGAGGCCGTGCTACCTCAGTGTGATGTTCCTTGAATTTAGGTCGGTCCCTGACGGACAGGACTTCTCGAAGGTATTTCCTTCGCTGGCTTATAGTATCACCGCCACCGCCCATTGCTCCGCTGATTACATTACGCCGAATTCCGCTTCGGAAATTCGCCATCGGCTTCAGGAGCCTTTCGTTTATCTTCCCGCTTTTGAACTTTCGAGGAGGGGTCCTACTGCGGTTCTTGGTCTTTCGTTTCCCACCTTTTCCTTGATGCTCTATGACGTCATCGTTGAAGTTTGCCTTCCCGAACAAATCGTTCGATTGCATCCCGAGCTCGTAACATTCGTCGGTTGTATGACCTCGACCATCATGGAACGAGCAATATTTAGACTGGTCTATCCCTGATCTTCGGTAGGATAGACGAGGCCGATCGACCTTCTTCATCTCGGTCGTTGCTACCTCCTTCCAAACTTGAGATCGAGGCACCGTCGGGCCGAATATTTCTCGTACTTGCTCCGCCGATCAAATTTGCCACCTCGGCTCTTGCTTTCATTCCCCTTCTCCGGAATCCCTATTCCCGTTGTCGAGAAGTCTCGACCCCCGGGAGGAGGTTCTATCTTGGTCCCGCCTCGAATTGGGATTGTTTGCCATTCGCATCCGCTCGACGTCCAAGTACTTCTTTGAACGAGATATGAAGTCGTTGAGATTCTTTGCTCGCTCCTTTAAAAGGATTCGCCAAAGTGACTCCTTATCGAGGCCGTCCACCAATAAGTGAACGTGTACGTCTTCGTTAAGTCCGCGCACTGCAGTACCGCATGATTGAAGCGGTCCAGTAACTTTGGAGCAGCTCTCCCGCCATTGTCGATTTTGGAGAGAGAATATTGGGATTTTGGTTGCCGTTTGCTAGTCGCGAAGTGCAACTCAAAGGCCTCGCCAGTCTTCAAAGTTGTGGATCGACCCAAAGGGAAGAGTGTGAAGCCATTTCAACGCCGGCCCCTTTAACGTCGCGGCGAAGATCCGGGCACAATTGGTTCCTTGAGACCTCTAACCGACATGTGAACGTCAAAGTCTTCTAAATGAGTCGTCGGGTCTTGTGTGCCATCATACTTTGTCAACTCGCCCAAATTCAGCTTCTCAGGGAATCGGGCGTTCGGATCTCCTTGGAGAAAAAGCTATTGTGCATTTGGTCGACATATCTCCGTCGCCGGAAACCACTTGGGGAACCGTCCCGTCACCTCGATGGTTCCTCGCCCGAGGTCGACCCTCTTCATCCCGGTTCGGTTCCTCCTATTGGCCCTCCCGCTGCCGACGGTTTCCGCCTTCCGCTGGCTCGGTGCGACGAGCCGAGCTCTCGTCATCGTCGTCCTCTCTCCAAGTTTTATCTTCCCGGTCCTCGCCGGGAAAGGGTGTGGGTCCGCCTTTTCTCCCGCTCTTCCGCTCGGCCGATAGTGAAGGGTATGGCGCTTGTCTATGTTGTCCACCCGTCTCATTATCGCAAGCATCCCGCTTGAAGAGATCGAAAGTCCGGCTCGGCATGTGGGATGTCCCGCCTCCTCCGCACTGGAATTCGTGGTCCACGGTCTTGGTTTCGTGGAGCCGAGGACTCCGTGTCGGACAGAGTTGTCCTTTTGATGTCGTTCATTGTTGGGAATCAATGGTTCTTCTCGGCCGAGAAAGCCGATCTTCTCCTTCCCGATGGTCTCCATCGCATCGGTTAATCAGCCGCTCATTACGGGTGGTTGACGCGGTGGTTGACGGTTGTCCCCGCTTGATCCGCCTCCGATTGTCTTTGGCCCGAAGCACGAGTGCTTATCCTCATGGTCACGGAATAGAAGTTTATTGATCCCCACGGTCGCGCCACTGCTCGGTGTAGAACTCGGATGTCCGGCCTATTGAAGGTCCGGTGGTTTGATATAGGATCTGTGTGCCCTTCCCGTATGCTTATGGGTCAAGCGTTCGGGAGAGGGTATGATCACGGTACACAAGCGGGCGTTTCGCCTAAGGGGTCTTGTGTGTGCCGTGTGACCGTATGTAGATAAGTCAAGGCTTAGAATGAATGTACTGCGCCCGTCTCCTTCCTCTCGTATATATAGAGTATACCCGGTTAGTTAGTCCCTTGGCCGCCACGCCGTACGTGTCATGTGCGTGTCCGGGATCGTGTGCGCATATCCATGATCGTGGGTGCATGTCCAGGATCGTGGGTGCGTGTCCAAGGTCATGGCTGGGTCCCACGGATGGTGGGTTGCCCCCTGTACTAGCCAGTGAGATAATGGGCCTAGGCTAGGTCCGTAACAAAATTTATTTAATGTAATTCATCTTCATTAAACATACTTTTGAGAAACAATAAAGCTCGTAAAAGATAAAATTGTATATAGCCTCAATCTTAAATTTGAAATGTATCAATCAGATTTCTTCATTTAGTTTTCTTTTCTAATGCAATGATTATGTTATAAGCCATAGGAAAAAAAAAATCTGTTCTTGAAGGTTATCCATTAAATATTTTTTATTATGAATTTAAAATAAAAACTTTAAAACGTGAATATAAATGAAAATACATATTATTTTTAATAAAGAATACTAATTAATACAAATGGATAATATCAAAAATTTTGAAATATACTTTGAGATAATAAGAATATATTTTGGATAGATACGGTATCTTTAGTGGGAAAAACTTAGTAGATGAGACACTATATTAGGACATCCCCATTCACAGTTACAATCATATTCTGGGTTTTGAGAGCGAGAGAGTGTTCTCTTATATAGCAATAATTAACAGGTAAAACGTCTCGTTTCAAATTTCACTTATTAAAAAACATCTATTTCTTATTTCTCTATTTGCCTCATTCAGAACGTTCTATCCTTCATTTTCCTTCCTTAGGCTCTCACAGACAAGACCTAAATCTGAAAGAGGTTCGAACGATTCATCTCCATTTCCCTCCTTCAGGTTTTTTAATTTCTTTCATTTTTCTGTCTTTTTCCCCCTCTGTATTCTTCTGCAATTACTTTGATTCATCTCTCTATTTGCCTTTGGATGGAAACATATTCAGTTTTCTTAAAAAATTAAATGAAAATATATTGAATATAAGTAGGTATGAATATGAACAGGGCCGGGCTCGTGAATTGTGGAGTTAGAAATGATAATGTCATTCAAGGTTTGTGAATGAGTTAACCTGGATATATAGAATCTTGTAGGATTCACACAAGTATCGCCTATCTTGTAGGATTCATACAAGTATCACCTTGACCAATCCGTATAATCCTTCATTAACTTTTGAACCATATGCATGATGGAGTATATTTTAATTAATAATCTATAAAAAATTATTGCCCAGCACTGTGCATAAAAGATTTTCATTTTTTCCAATTTTCCCACCTCTTTTTTGTAGCTCAATTATCTATGACAAAACATGACATATATACTTATATTTATATAGGTAAAGACTATGGAGATACCTTTTGAGGTAGTAAATGATATATTCTCACAGTTGCCCGCAAAATCCATCATGAGGTTCAAGTCATGCTTTAAATCTATAAATAGACTCACGAAGGACAACGAATTTATTATAAAGCATGCTCAGAATTTGACCCTACAAGGTGGTGATACTTCCTTTTCATTCAAGGTTATGAAATTAAAATATACCCGTTACATGGAAACACGGCATCACCATCTTCTTATTCACCTATTATTCCCAGAAGCTTTCTTCGATTTCTTAATAGAAGGTTTGGAAGAATCCTCTTATCTAGCAATGGACTTCTTCTCTGTCAATTTGAACAAAAAAGAGGATTATTAGATCATGACGAATTCATTATTTGTAACCCTACAACAAAGTCATTCACCTCTATCGTTGCAACAGATAGTTTGCTACGAAATAAACCTCAAACATTCCTATCAATGGCCTTTGATCGGAACCAAAATCAATATGAATTACTTCTTTTGAATATTCTAGACACCAAGGATCGGTGAATATTGAATGTAAAACTTACCTACCAAAAGAAGGGGTGTGGAAAGAAAGAGAAACGGGCTTGCATATGGGTTATTGTTGGATGATACTATGTCCTTATTTTAAGGGAGGATATCATTACATGTTATCATATAATTTTGAAGATGGTGAGACAAGAAGGGTTCTTTTTCCTAAAGAAGTTACAAATACTCTTGCCGGAGTAGACTATCATGACCTTTGTACTTTCAAGTGGGATAAAGTTGGAACATTAGGCAATGACATTTATTTAGGAATTTTGGACAGAGGTGGTGGTATTTTTACCTTTTGGGTTTTGAAAGATTATCAATTGTCTTCTTGGTCAATGCTTTCGACATTGAGTTTTCAAGATATTGGGTTGGAAGAAGTTTCTATCTGTGGATTTACAGTAATAAATGGACATTATTTGGTTTTTGCTACTGAGAAGGATGTGTATAAGTATGATTTGATCGGTGAAAGAGGAATCAAAGCTGAGAGAATCGGTGAACATAATTTTAAGGGCATATTGGAACTTTTTCCTTATTCTAATACTCTTTATTCCTGTGGAGCTAATGCCAAATCTTTTCTCTTGTAAAAGGTTGTATATCACCTTTACTTTAAATTTAGACTAAGAATTTTACTTTTTTTTTTTTTTTGGTTAATGAATGCTATAATGTTTCATTTTGATCATTAGAAAGTTATGAAGTTATATTATTTAATTTATATGTTTGATATATTTATTTTGTCCTGGATTTTTTTTAGGCTAGCACCAATTTGTTTTCAAGTCAACATTAAGCTCTAACTAATCCCAATCATGCTAGGTTTAGACAAAATCATCATACCTCTAGGGTTTACCTCTTATTTATAGAGTTTACCTGTAGGGTTAGTGTTTGAAATTATGGGTCTTTGTGCCCCCAAGCCCAAATGCTATGCCGTCATATTTAGGTCACGTAGTTTGCCCTTTGTTGGGCCATACGTGAAACGGGCCTCATATGAGTCGGTATCATAATTCATCTTCATGAAACATAATTTAGGTAGGAAAATTTGAAAATCCTTTTCTATCGAATGAACCGTGACTATTCACATCACGCTGAAATTATGTTCATGATACGGTGTTGAATGTTATTTTTCCCTATAGAGAATTAGTCATTGTCACGCGGTAGCTGTTTATAATGGAAACTTGTAAATAATGATAGAGGACATGATGAGGAAATAGGAAAACATTTCGTAACATACTTGCACATAAGCATACATGCTCTACAGTATAATGCAAAATTCTCCCAATTAAAACAAAATAATATAGGAGGAAGCTAAAAGCAACAGTAAAAGACGACTTAGTCTAAAAACTATCACTCAATTCATCAAAACAAATGAATCCCATCAAAGACTATATTGTTACTAAAATTCTTAAAGAATCCTATTTTGAACATAATTTATAGAATGGGAAAGTAGGTTTCGGACTGCGGTAAATCTCATTAACTAAAAGCCTTGATTGAGGAAGAAGATCCTCTCATAAGCATCATTTCTCCTCATCCCTCTCCATCGGATCTGGACCGTTGATTAGAAAGAGGAGAGAGAAATTAAAGAAAAATTATGATATTTTAGATTGATTGGACGGATATGATTTAGAGATAATGAGGGATGATGAGAGAAACCAAACCCTTGATAGAGTCATATAAGGTGCAATTTGGATGAGAACCTCCATCATGCCATCATCCAGGGGTGTCCATGCGTCTTCCCATTTTGGGTCATGAGCCCACCCTCATTGGTCCATTTGCATCCTCAGGCACACCACTGCCTTCCTTTCTTGGGCCCTTTACATCCTCCGCCCCAACCTCATTATTCTTTCTTTTTTAAGGCCATTTGCGTCTTTAAGCCCACCCTCATCATCCTTCCTTACGTCATTTGTGTACGATCTGCGCTCCTTCAGCAAGCACCTTTTAATTTTCTGCCTCTACTTTCCTTGATACCTGCCCTGAATTTTTGCAAACTTTGATTTTGCAAGAGAAACTGGGACGTGTGTAACCTCATTTAGTTTTTGGTTTTTCTATTTCATCTGTATCAAAATAATAATAATAAGCAAAATGTCAAGAAAATGCTCACGACCTCAAAATCTCCAAAATGCCATGCAAATAAGCAAAATGACCAATAAATAGGGAGGGGGGTAAAAATAAGGGATTTTGAAGTGTTGGGGCTTTTACAAAATTGCCCCCTTATTGACTACACTTGTTAAAACTTAAAAGTGTTATCGAAATGGTAAATAAAGTGTTTTCATTCGCGTTACAAGTGTAGTTTGCTGCCCCTTATTCGCGTTGCAAATTTGCCTCGGAAGTCTATGTGTTATCTACTTCATTTTTTTCAAAGTCAAATTTAAAATTTCTGAGTCAAATTTGCATCCAAACAAAAATGATATGGATGATATGTGGACCATCAGCTCAGCATAGTTGGTTAACTAACGATCAAAATTAGCTGAGATAATAGTTGAGCATATGTATGGTTTCAAAAGTTTTAGCCGACATGCAATTAAATGATAACATCTTAAGTAAGTTTTAATAAATCGACAAAAGTAAACATTTATATATATTGAGAATAAAAATTTATAATTATAAAATTTATAATATGGCATCAATTTAACCGGATGACAAAAAATATTGAACATATTTTTTTGGGCAAAGATATTTAAGGTTGAGCCTCTGAAGGGCTAGCCTTGCCATTTTCCCACCTTTAGATGCCAGCAATAGAGTTCTTTTGGGAAATCTATTGTGTGAGGGGATTAATTGTTGCTATATGTGGTTGATACCTTGGGCCCACTGAAAGAAAACTCCCACTGTCCTTAATATCAGAGTCCATTGACTTAAGTATTTATATTTTTCATTTTTCTCCAAACAAACTTGCTTAACTTATAAAATGATATATAATAGGATAATAATACATAAAATATATTATAATTAAATAACTGATTCATTTTCCTTGATGTCTCATAAAAAAGTCAAATAACTCAGACCCCATGTAATATTAAGAGTCAAATGCTTGACAATATTTTTTTTTTCGGTATCCCACCCGGTTCATCAGAATCTTCAGTTCTGACTAATCCGGATTCGGGTTCTGCAGTGGCAACTGGCAAGGACGACCCTCCCAACAGTGGTAGCTCCATACAATGCGGATTACAAGTGAGTTACCGCAGCTCGAACCCTAGACCTCTTAAGGGAATCCAGTGCCACATTCCACTGGACCAACCACCTGTTGGATTGACAGTATTTTTGAAATAAGTACAATATTTTTTTTTGGTATCCCTCCCGGTTCATCAAAACCATCGGTTCTGACGAATCCGAATTCGGGTTCTGAGGTGACAAGGACGACCTGATATCAAGACGCATCATAAATTCATCATACAAAGGGCCTGTTTGGCAAACCCACATATGGACTTATAAGTCCATTAAATGGAGTAATAAGTCCATCAAATTTTTTTTGAGTGTTTGGATGTTCTAAAAATCTAATGGACTTATAAGTGTAATGGGGTAGTTTTTTGGAAGCTGCTTAATGGAGCTTATTACCCCATTAACTTCTTCCCCATCAAACAAATAAGTGGGCCCCAGTGTTCTCTCCCCTCTCTTGACCGTCCTACCCTCCTCTTCTCTCCTCTCTTCTTTTTTCCTTTTTCTTTTTCGGTTCGATCGCTCACCCTCTCCAAATTGAATTCAAGCTCAACTCCAACTTGAATGCGATCTACCTGTTCCAATTAATGCAATTAATGGCGAGCTACCCTCAAGCATTAATCCGACCTACCTCGTTTCCTCTTCGGTTAAACTGTACTTCATCTCCTCTTCTCCTCTTCGGTCGAACTATTCATCTCCTCGTCTCCTTAAGCCGTGGATCTCGCCGGATCTCTGTCGGACCGTGAGGAAGAGCTTCATTGCGTCGCCGTCGATCTCGCCGATACCGTAATTGCTTTGCTTTGCTCTTCTTCCTTTCTTTTTTTTTGAATGCGGATCTCGAACCCGTGGCTTGCGGTTTTAAAGCATGGCTTTAAACCAGAGAGGCACGAGGTAGATGGCTTTTACTGTTTGTTTCCATTTCTGCTTTTGTCTTCTTCCTTTCTGCATTTAGATCGTTCTGCTCTGATTTTGTTCTGGTTTTATTTGTTTTTCTTTTTTTCACTGCTCGAATCCTTGTTCACTGCTCTGTTTGTAATATTTGGTCTATTATTCAGAGCTTTTGGGTTTTCCAATCTGGGTTTTCTTGAGATATTTAGTGAGTTTTGGTTGTGTGATGCTACGCATATGGAGGTTGACAGTTATTTTGTTTTATTTTGGCCAACTGTCGGTGGTGACAACATTGATAAGCTCTGTCATATTAAAGTTATAGTGGTGCCTATGGATTTGATGAATCTACTCTTCTTACAATGATTAAAAATTAGAACTCCAATAGATATAGGTAACTGATAAATTAGTTGTAGGAGTTGGTTGGTTGTGCTAGTTTACTACCTTAACTTATTGTATGCGTTGAGATGAGAGCATTGGATAATTTGGAAGGGTTATGTTATTCCAGGACATAAAATTGAAGATCCTTTCTGTGGAAGAACTATAACTTTCATTTTTAGTTTGTGACTTTTGAATTGGTTGCTCATATTTCGACCAGGAAACTTGATGCTTATATTGATCATGTGTTGAGAATGAGAATTGAACTCTTTGAGATCTGATCTTCCATTATTCCTTTATAGCTGTGGTTTCTGAATTAATTGAGGACAATGCCTAGAATTTGATTTCTAAAATTCACTAATAAAATGAGAGCTTGAAGGAATCTTAATTTCTTCTTGAATTCCTTGCTTAATCTGTAATGACTAAGCAATTATTTTTGAACGAGTTACATTAATTGAGGACAATGCCTAGAATTCCTTGCTTACATAAATTTCTTTTCCTTCCCATTTATTTTTGAACGAGTTACAATGCATGCAACTCGATCATGTAGAATTTGAGAATGTTAAACTTAAATGTCTTGAGAATGTGAAACTTAAACATGTCTGGAGAGACAATTGTTTATGAATGAGTGAAGGATTTTCATGTGCCTAATAAAACATTGTAAGCGTATGGAAAGTGTATTTATGTTGTTCTTGTGTTTGTATTAGTGACATAGAAATATGACTATCATAGCAGCAGAATGGGATGTTGATTCTACTAAGACTTTCATTGACTTATGCATTGAGCAAATATATAAAAAAGAACGACTTGGTTCATCATTTACGAGGGACGGGTGGAAGTACATTGTGCCCAAATTTAATGAAAAACAGAAAAGGATATACCAAGAAACAACTGAAAAATAAGTTAGATAGTTTGAAGAGCCAATGGACGGTTTGGGAGAAGTTATTTTTAAAAGAGACCGGTATAGCCATCGACTATTCAAGGAATATGGTTGTTGCAGACGATGAGTGGTGGGAGAGGAAAATCAAGGTACCAAACTTCTAATATGTATTGTTATTATTAGTAGCATTATTTATATAAATTTGATGTCTTTCGGAATGCGATCGAGACTCCACGTATGAACTTCCCCCATCCACCTAACGGTATATCTCTGACATCCTCACTTCAATTACACTAATTTCTCAGTCTTTATTTCACATTTCCTATAATTTACTAATGTCAAATGAATGTCAACATTTATCAGAAAATATTACTTGGTCGACGCCGCTATCCAACACCAGTTGGATATATTGGACTGTATAAACGTGAGCGTTATCACCTTCCAGAATTCAGGCGACAGTCGGGATTTCGAAATCCCAATGAGTACTTCAATTTTTATCATTCAAGTTTGAGATGCACGATAGAAAGGACCTTTGGAGTCTGGAAGAATAGGTTTCACATCTTACAAAATATGCACTCATATAAATTTCGAACACAAGTCCGTATAGTTTGCGCTACAATGGCGATACATAATTTTATCCGAGATATTCCCAAAATGATGTGGAATTTGATGAAGTCAAGAAGGAAATATGGGTGATGAAGATGATCCACTTGATAATGATAATCCAATTGATGAAGCATCCTCATCATTATCTTCACCACAAATGAATCGTCTTCGTGATCAAATTAGAGACCAACTTGTAGGGACTAGGTTTATTTAAGCACTTCATTATGTTGTAATTTTTTTAATGGTAATTTTACTATTTTATTTAGTAAATTTATATTTATTTTTAATATTTTATCCCAAATTATCACATTTTATACAACATATGTGTGTGTTTGTGTGAATTTGATTCATGCCCTTTTCACCATTTTTCATCTCATCCATCTTTTTAAAAGCTATGCCAAACACGTGCCCATTAGAAACATAAGCCACTTCTACCACTGCTATCCCAAACACAAATCACATTAGAAAAAGTCCATCAGAAAATAAGTCCATTAAGAAAAGTCCATCAGAAACATAAGTCACTTCTCCCACAGCTATCCCAAACGGGCCCAAAGTGGTCAAGGATAGAGTAAGCCCAATATCATGGCCCAGCTAAGTTAATTTAGACCCGATATTCAAAGAGCTGTTGCTGGGTGCAGGCCTAAGAGAATTGGGAATAATTCTTTCTTCTTCTTCTTTTTAACCGGCAGTAGGGAATAATTCTAATAAGAAGTTCAAAGTGAAACCTTCTTGAAATTTTTTATTTTTTATTTTTATTTTTAAAAAAAAGGAGAAGTAAAAGTTAGATATATGTTGGGCAAGAAAAAGAAAGTTAGATATATGTTTATGGAATGGCATGTATTCATCATATAGAACGACAAGTGTGGGAATGTGTATATAATTTTTTTAATATGTAAATAAGTTAACATAACGCAAGCGCTATATTTTAAAATTTATTTAATGTAATTCATCTTCATCAAACATAATTTTCAGAAATTATAAAGCTCTTAAAAGATACAATTGTATATAGCCTCAATCTTAAATTAAATTTAAATATATCTTCAATTTGAAATTTATCAATCAGATTTCTTCATTTAGTTTTCTTTTTCTAATCCGATGATTATGTTATAAGCCTTAAAAAATATGCAAAAGAGAAAAAAGAATATCGGTTCTTGAAGGTTATCCATTAATATTTTTTATTATGAATTTAAAATAAAAACTTTAAAACGAGAATATAAACAAAAATAGACACTATATGAGGACATCCTTATTCGCAGTTAGGATCATATTTTTTGTTTCTGTAGAAGTGAGTCTGGATTTTGAGAGCGAGAGAGTGTTCTCTTATATAGAGATAATTAACAAGTAAAGGGAATTGCAACCTCTCGTTCCAAATTTCACTTATTAAAAAAGATCTATTTCTCATTCCTCTATTTGCCTCATCCAGAACGTTCTATCTTTCATTTGCTTTCCTTGAGCTCTCTCACAGACAAGAGCTAAATCTGAAAGAGGTTCGAAAAATGAGGGAATCAGTAATGATGAAAGGTAAATTAGTAAATATAATTTTAATTAAAAATAATAATTCGGCAAAACTTAATTAAGGAAGGTTAAAGTATTTTACTCTATTATTTATAGTGATTTGAGAGGAATGAGAAGAATAAAAGAATGAAGAAGTAATCATACTAATTTTTTTTTTGGGTACATGAGAATAAAAGCTAGATAAAACTAGAATCTACTCTGGAAATTAATCCCAAAACTCTCTTCCAGGACCAAAGTCTGAAGATGCTCTGGACAGACATCATAAAACACTGTAGACGATATACCTTCTTTAGTCAGGTGATCATCTACGTTGTTGCCTTCCCTTGGTAAAAAACAGAATTTCAGATCCCAATTCTTCCTCCGTATTCCCCAAATTTGCCAGGAAATAAGGTCGCCTCTAGTTTGAGAATCGTCGTCAGTTAAGAACTCAACTAATTCCTTAGCGTTTGATTCAGCACTCACCTTTTCGAAACCCAGCTCCCAAGCTAACATGAGGCCCTTTAGGATCACCCATTCTTCCGCCTCAAAGACCGAACACGACCCCAGAGAATGACTAAATCCAGCGGACCATTCACCCCAACATTTCTTATTGTTTATCCACCGGTCTATTTGTTGATAAAGTTGGTACTCGTTCTACCGGTCTGCGAGTGTTGAGCGGATTTTTTCTGCAATGACTTTTGTTAAAGATAAGTTGCGCAATTGGATAAGTGATGATTGGTTTAACTCATGCATGCTAACTTATTTTGAACGTGATATATTTGATACGATTGATGATGAATATATAATGCAATATTTTCAAGGAATGAAAAATCCAAGAATACTTTTGTAATCGTTCTGATGTAAAGGTTAGTTGACTCTTAATTATTATTTTTCTATGTTAAGTTAAAGTTTTCTTTTCTTTTATTGTTTATATTTTTTTGTTTTTTAATGCGTTTAAAATCCTAAAATCCTAGGTCCGCCACTGATTTAATCCAACCTATCTCCGGGGAGCCCAATTTAAAAGCCCAGAATTATTGCCCTCTCGATCGCCGTCCTCCTGTAATTGAACATAGTTTTTCCAGGAGTGTAGCGCCAACGTAGTAATCATACGAATTGATCATTTGAAGCGCAACCACACACACTTAACATTAGAGCTGGGAATCAGGGTCGGCCCGGCCCTCTAGGGCCAGTCCTCCAGGGCCCGAGATAAGTAAAACATCTGTTTTTCAAAGCCCGGCCTGAGAGCACCAGGCCCAGGGCCGGCCCTCCCCAGAAATTACTATTCCAAATTTTAATTAATTTTCCTATGTTTTTTTAAAGAAATATAATTAGTAAATTACATCACAAATCATCCAACAAATAAGGGGACAGTGGTCTCGGAATTCACTTCTTAACATTTACGGGACAATACTTCAGAATGAAAAATTCAAGCGAGGAAAAGGGGGGAGGGGACAGATCACAGAATCATTCCACATGCAACCTCCTCCTAATGTATGTTTACGATACCCCAGTGTGCTAGAGCTATAAAAGTATAAACAAAAACATGGTTGAAGTTTAAGAATTGGGTTTATTCACACCCCAAACCAAACTAAGGTCATTTTAAGGAACCATACATTTTAATGTAAGAGCAAAGCATTCAAAGTGACTAAGCCTGCCAATGCAAAATCATACAAGAAAGAAAATCCATAACTTCGGATCACCACCTAGTACCAACTTGGACTTATTGTCTAGTAGGACACAATCAAGTCTTTTTTATTTTGAAAAAAAAAATGGGAAATTTATGACAGCAAAAAAATGCAAATATCTACATCCTTAAACATTAAGAACAGAAAGAAACCTATCAAATTTTTAAAAGGCTTTCCATTCATTATTTGCATTCATTGATTGAACCTTCTTTATAATAACTTCGATTGCTCCTTTCTAAACAGCAAGCTGATCTTTGCTTGCTTAATTCCCCCACCCTCATTTCTAGATATTATTAAATGAAGCCTTTTTGCGTACGACTCCCAAAGAAATACTATGAGCAGTGCCTCCAAAAAGACACCTTAACCCATGTCCCATGATCCTCAACTTGTCATGGATTGAATGTACTGTGGTAAACCTAAAGCTTAAGGAATCAGGAAAAAAACAATTTCATACCCACATTCAACAACATTGTGTCACCCGCCACCCCAAAAAGAAGGTTAGATACTGCTGCACCAAAGATTAAAGCTCTATTAGTTGTTCAGCAGGAACAAACCTGATGATCTGTGTGGCATTGAACATGCATATCAGAACACTTTTTCAGCTATAAAACATAGGCCAGCGAATGTGACAGTGTAGTAAGTACCCAGGATCTACTATATGAATTTATGTAACTTACCAGTAATTCAAAAAGGAAAATTGCAATTGGCAGGCAACTAATCTATACTACAGTGAATAGAAAGAGATCAAACAAGCGTGATTCAATTGAGATGATTTCAATAAACAGGATTAGTACAAATGCCTGATTGAGAAAGCAACAACCTGTTTTACACCTCGAAAGCTTTTCAAATACCTGTAATACCCCAAAATTTATATTTTGGAAATTAATACCTATTTAAAATAGGAAAACATGTTGTCTCTAATTTTAGGAATTTATTTGTTTATTTTCCTTGGAATTTAAAGAGGCAAAAATCCAATTTTATTTTAGGGAACATAAGTTACCCTATGATTTTTAAAATAATGCATGGTGCATAAATGACCAAAGTAAACTCAAAAGTTGTGAGAAAATAATTAATTCAATTAAAGAAAATTGTCAACAATTAATAGATAATTAAATTTCCATTTATTAAATTAATGGGAGATTTTCTTCTAAATAATGTTAGATAAGTTGAAATACAAAATTAAAATAATAAAAGGGGAGGGGGATGATTTTTGTAGCTTGAAAGAGGGTGCAGGAATTTTCTACCAAGCATATACAACTTAGATATTTTGGTGTATGTGTGTATGTGTGTGTGTGTAAGAGAGAGTTGTGAGTGTAGTGGAGGAAAGAGAAAAGGGAGTTGTGTGTGTGTGTGTGTAATGTGTGGTGTGTGAGAGTTGTGAGTGTGTGGAGTGTTGTGAGCCAAGGGTTTTGGGAGAGAGAAAAGTAGAAGATATTTTGAGAGTTTAAAAGCCAATGGGATAAATGAGAACCGATAGAAAATAAATTGTGTACTGAAATATATTAATCATAGATCTAACATAAGGACTTTTTACGAACAAGTGTATTTTTAGCTCAAAATAGATTATCTCCAAAGTCATTTCCTTAACTTTTGGGATAAATCCTAAAGTGACTAAAAGGCTAGTAAAAACCCCTAATTGAACTATAATTCTTGTTATTCCAAGTACTTCTCAAGAGACTTGCATAAACTTCAAAGTTAACCTCTAAAGATATTTGTGATTAATAAAGCTAGCATAAAGTAAGAGTTGTGAAGATAAAAGAAGCCAACAAGGTTTGTAAAAGTGGAAGAGATAAGGGAGAGAGGGAGAGGAACAAATTTGTGGAAGAGAAGAGGAGAAATTGTGTGATTCTAATGAGGCCACATCATCTTGACCGTTGATGAAAAGTTGATAGAAGGGTTGAGATCCTTAGACTTTTGCTATAAATAGGGGCTTGAGTTCTTCATAATCCACACACCAAAATCATTCTAAAGAGTTAGAGAGAAGTGGGAGCAAGAGGGAGGAGGAAGTTCTGCAAGAGGTAAGTTAGCTTTTAAGTTCTAGTCTTTTGTTTAGTAGTTCTTAGTATATATGTTAGTTAGATCTAGGAAGTAGGAAATAAAATTCCTATTCTTGTTTTTATGCTTCATTGCATTGAAAGATGCCTGACGAGGTAAAAACATGGAAGAAATTGAGTTTTGAAAGTTGGGAGTCAGAGTAGCGAAGCTCTGGCGAAATTTTATCGATTAGCGATTTTCTGGAGTCAGGGGTAAAATAGTCATTTGTGACTAAAATATCTGTTAGGATATTGTTTATGAATTAATAGATACGGTATTACCCTTTAGGATATCCGGGAAGTCCGGAGTCGGGTTCAAAAGGCCGAACGTTTGACCATTACAGGTGAAAGGTACGTTCGCGTACTGTAACACTAACTCTGATGCTTATTGTATGCTTATATGTGATATATGATAACTTTATGTTTGCTGTGTGCGACACATCTGCTTTATGCTTATGTGCTATTGGGATACGTTTGCTGTGTGCGACACATATGCTTTATGCTTATGTGCTATTGAGATACGCTTGTTGTGTGCGATACATCTGTTGTGTGCTCATGTTCTGTTAATGTGTTGAATATCTGTAATCCATATACTGTTATATTTAAGCATGAGGTTAATCGTTACCTGAGGTCCGATGGGCATTGGACCTCAGTCTTAACTAATAGTACAGGAAAGGACCAAGGAACATAGAAGGCACCGGTAGATGGAGTCTTAAAGAGGAACCAAGGGGCAAAGCCGTAATAATGCACCAGTCGAGGCAGGAGCCGGAAGAAGATTATCAGAGCCTAGTGTCAGGCATGGATCTAATAAGGTTACTTTGAACAGTTTGGTGCCAAAGGCAGGGCTAGTCTATATGGGTCAGCCAATAAGTCGCCGTGAACTCGGTGAGGCCCCCATGATAGACACCTACCTGGCCATTCTGTTTGGTTAACTGAGTTAGGTTCATTGCCCTAAGTCTAGTTAAGGCTTGGTCTAGATTGTATAGTTACTTTTTAAGAAATGTAATTATACGAAGCTCTGTATATTGTATCACATGAATATTCCTTCGGGATTTTCAATTTAACCCACATACGCCTGGCATCATCATATGTTAGGGTATTTTATTTCAGCTACTCATTGTTCAATTATAGTACATGCTCTCCGTTTCCGCATTACTCTGATGTAGCACCTCAAACCCTGTTGATTTTTCTAAAAACAATGTTTTCCTAAACAACAAGAGGTATGGAATTTGGAGTGTTACAATACCCATGTATACGAACTTTCAAAGGTGCAGCTGACTCGTATACTCACATAGAAAGTACACAGTTAAAATCTCACCGTATTTCTTCCATTTCCTTTGTAGCAAAAGGCTCATTCACCCTAGTTAAACAATCAGAAAGGCATTCAGAATGCATTTTCACCACATAGTAGCCAGTAGCTAAAAAATATATAAAATAAGTCGTGAGTAATTTAAATACACGCATGAACAAAAACACACGGCTGTCACAAATTACTATGGCATTAAAGATTCATATATTCATATAGTACCATCTTTGACATTTGATCAGTCCTGTTCCATCATCTGCAACAAAACTAACGTCAGTGTTTTGGTCAACTTTCTCAAACACCATACCAACTGAGGTTACCTGAATCAGAAACATAAATGAAACCATATCAAGTATAAGCTACGATGGAAAAAACTTCTAAATTTCAAAACCAACTTTTTTTATATGGTAAGTAATCATCCAGATCAGTGGAAGTAAAATATTTATTTTATATGCCTGAGGCTACATCCAGATGTAAAAGCATTATGTTTCTTGAAACTAATAGAGAAGGAATCTCACATTGGTGAAATCCACGCCATTGATTAGGAAATTCGACTTTTCATGGCCGGATGAGAGGCTTTGCTTATCCGCTTCACTGTTACCGGAACTAAACCCTGAGTCTCAGGGTTCTTTTCCAAAAAAAGAAAAAGAAAAAAAGAAAGAAAGAAAGAAGAAGACGTACGTAGGACAGGGAATGAACAAACAGCACGATGAAGTCAGTCGGTCGATAGATCCAAAAGCAGGCGAATAACTACTATACCACATAATTTTTCAAGCCCAGAAACCATCGAAGCAACCAGTATATCACTTAGATATTCAAGAATGCAAATAAGAGAAATGAGACAGATCACTTGCTCTGGCTGGTAACGGAGGTCATGAATCCGCCGCCCATCATGCTGGCTGCTGGAGAACATCAGTTAATCCAGAAGAGAGAAAGCAAAAGAGATCGTAATAGAAAGAAACAGTTAATTAGCGAGTGGCAACGAAATTTTAAATACGAAAGATTTGATTATAGGATGAAATTATATTGTTTCCTTCCGGTCAGAAAAATTATAATGTTTCCCGCCAAGAGTGCTACCCTTTTCCCGCCGTTTAGGGTTTTGGGACGTCCCTCTCCGTCCAATTAGTAAACAGAAATTACAAAATACCTGAATTTTTTTGTATTTCAATTTAAATAAACAGCTAACACACATATCAATACGCTACAGTGGAGTAGATCCTAGGCCTAGGGTATACATATTGAAAAACGTGAATGGATGAGGGAATTGTGCCAGAGATACTCTGAACTTTTTCTTTCCAGGGGTACGTTTTATCCCGTTTGAAAAACTGGAAACCAGAAGGAACGGTAATCGTGTTAGCTCAGAAGGAGGTTTATGGCGGGAAGGTGGGAGAAGGGAGGGTGTACGATATGGGGGTGCGTGCTGGCGCATTGGGTCTCATGCTCAACTTAGTGGTGCTGGGAAGTCACGTCCTTGAGCATCGAGGCTCTGGTGCGTGGGGTTAGCGCTCACCGTGCTGGTTACAATAATCGCCGACCACACACGGCGCTTCACCGTCGTCCCCAGTGGCATGGAGCCCCTGCTGCCGTCCTCCGGGGTGAAAGGTGGCGCGTAGGCTCTTTTCGCGGTGATGGGAATCCCTCGCGGTAAGTTGTTTGTTGATATTCGAAAACAAATTAGTTAGAATCTCATTTGCTATTAGTCCAAAATTAACAAACAGTCTTATTTACAAGCAGCAAGCAAGTGAATTTTTTATAAGACACTTGTTTATTTTCATTGAGCATTAAATTTTTTTTTTTTAATATATGTCCCTAATTAATAAGGGTTGTAGGTGAGATAATAATTAATATAATATTAGAGTTTAGTGCAACTAGTGGAGGCAGTATTAGAAATTACTTAAATTTTAAGATAACTTTTATTCTGGTGTAGAAGACAGGTATTCAGCCTGATGGGCTGGTACTTTGATATTGGATCAAAAGGTCTCTTCCTGAATGCTTATGAGGAAAGCACCCAGGAGAAGGTAGGATCACTGTACACAACCAGACTCCACAGACTCTTTGCCTAGGGGTGGGGTGTGTGCACAGTGTGACCTTAGGTAGGATATTCTGGGCCTGGCGTGATCTCCAGCCCAATGATCCTAACCACTCTATCATATATCCGGAGATATTCCTGGATTATTGGGGGAGTTAAGATCTTTCTTGATATTATTATTATTATTATTTTTTATTTTTTTGCTAAAAAAATTTTAGGAAAGGGGTTGGGCTCACTCACAATCCAAGGGCAGGGCGCTTAGAGCCCAGTCCACATGGCATACTGGACAGAGAGTACACATGCCTCCACCTCTACCAGCGTTTCCACTGCTTCCTAGACCCCTAGAATGCCTCCCCCAACGCCTTGACCAACGCAGGGATCGAACCCCCTCCCTTGAGGTGAGGAAGTCCGACCCCTTTGCCAGTTGAACCCAAGGACGAGGGGTGATCTTCCTTGATATTAGATAGGAGTAGGTATGTCTTATCTATATTGTTGGGCTTCTCCGCTATTGGGCCTGGTACAGGTCCATAACAACTTTATTGAATTTAACTGTTTTTATTAGTTTGTGAGAATTGTTAGTTGATGCTTTAAAATAATAACTTGTCAAGGGGAAAAAAAATCTTATTTGCTACTTTTTAAGTTTTAGTAATTATTTCTTAAAAAAAAACAAAAGACGGACTTGAAAATCATAAAATTTCGTGAGTTGTCAATTCCAATATTCTTGTAATAAGTACATATATACTCTTGCAGACAATACAAGAAGACTCGACTGCTTTTCAGGCGTGAGGTTGGATTACAAAAACTTATCTTTTCGTTTGTAATATCCTTCCCCTTCTCTAAGTTCAAATGCGTTATATAGCCACCGAAACTCCAAATAAGACTTGGTTTTTTCTTCGTTGGCTTTATGCATTTATAATCCGTCCCCTTATTAAAAAGAGTGAAGAACACTACCTACTGGGCCCATCAAAGATTTGAGCGCGCTCGTTAACTGAACTAAAAAATGATGATAAATGATATATAACTAATTGAACTAAAAATGAAAATAATTTAATACTCCCTCAAATTTATTATCATTTTAATTTTAGTCCTTTGACATTGACAGGTCTTTATTATATTATTATATGGACTAATGTTTAACCCGGAGTAAAACTGAGTCATTATATGTCCATTTTTACATGCTTCTTACATGCTTCTACTTGTAAGCTTTTCATTATCCAAGATTTCTCTCTTTCTTAGAAATGGTATTTACACATAGAAGCATGTAAGAAGCATGTAAAAATAAGTATATAATGTGGACTCAGAAAAACTTGGGTAACTTACAATTTAAAACTTTAAGGGTTTAAAAGCTGAAAAAACAAAATACACTGAGGGAAAAGTTGAAGGATTGTTGGATTAAAGATTTTGCCAATAACCGTTTTGCCATATAAAAGAATATCCTGAATTGCTTTGACAAGAAATACCCATCATTCAGTCATCTCAATTCAAACCAAGATTACCAGAACTCTCAGCGGCAACGTTACTCCGAGATAGCTCAGCACTCTAGCTCCAGCGGCACCATTCAGGTGATATGGCCCACATGCAAGGCAACACCGATGGCGATACCATCTCCGTCACGCATTCTCAGAACACGCAGGTATAGCTTTTTGTCTCCTCTTCTTTCTTTTTGATAGGATTGTTTGCGATTTCTTTTTTTCTCGGAAGAAAGAGAGAATGCGGAGGCGGTGGGTTCTTGATAAATTAATCAAGAAAAAACTGATTGAGCTTTTGTGCCTCAATAGGGGACTTCTTTACTATGTATTTGATTTCCTAATTTAGCTTTATCATTATGGAGGGAGTTGTGAGACTTGAATTACACTTACGTTTTTTATGTCGATGGATGATTGTAGTTTTGATTTGATGATTTATATATATATCTTCCATTGGGCTGTGACTGTAGCTATGTGTAGCTATTACGGTGCCAATCTCTGTAGTTAATGTGTATTTACCCAATTTTACTCAATATTTGCAGGATATGTTACTCCAGACATGGGTATGCCCTCCCTGCTAAATATCGAGCAACAAAAATATGTTCGGGAGTTTATCTTCGGCCCCAACAAAGGGAGCAGCCCTGAAGAAAGCCCTGAAAAAGAGAGCATCTCCAAACAAGGGAATGAAAAACGTACTTTAATGCTTTTCAAATCGTCACAGGGATACTGACCATAATAATAATAATAATTATTATTATTATTATTATTATTATGATATAACTACCATAATTACTTAGTAAGTCATGTGCTGGAACAATCTTTTTTTTTTTCTTTCTAGGAAATCTAGTTTTGGACTGCAAATATCTGGATATATTGTCACGAAAAATTCATCAGCATTAATAGTATGTTACCGTGGATTTGGAGCAGCTTTTTGTGTATATGGTAATGGGCCTCACTTTCTAAATAATTTAAAATTCAATTTTTTTGTTCAGATGAGACATCAATCAACTAAACATAAAATGATTTGAGTTACTATATTTTTATTATATATATAGAGTTCAGATAACGGGTATTCCATGTTAGTATTTCTTGTCACCCTACACGTCATATTATGTGGATTTTTTAAATTTGAAATATTTTATTGCAAAAATCCATTCCTTGTTTCATCCCACTCTCCTTCCTCCCCTAATTTTCCTCCGCATCACTGGCCAGTTTATCTCTCATAATCTTTTCCTCCGCCATTATTATTCAATCAGCCTATTTATCCCTTCAATTTTCAAAATCCATCTCCCTATCTAGTTAGTTTTTTCGGTTAAAGATAATGTACCTATCTTAATTATTTTATCATTATCTCTAAGGCAAAAAAAAAAAAAAAATTATCAGAAATTAAAGCACTATTTTTGTGAGGTAACACTAAGGCAAACAACATTTTATGCCTTTGAAATTTGGTGAGCCTTTAGGACACACCTTAAGCTTTAAACTAAGTCCTAAAACACTTTAATTGAATTTGTAAATTGAAAGATATTAATTTTCTAAATTTGGATAGGAATGAGCGGTGACTATTCACGCCGAAAGTATGAAATTATGTTCACAAGTGATGTTAAATGTTACTTTTCCTTATAGAGAATTAATTATTGTCATCACAGTTTTTTGTGCGCAACCATATTGTAAGGGAAACTTGTAAATTTGCTGTCTTTCATTTTTCTGTCTTTTCCCCTCTCTGTATTCTTCTGCAAATACTTTGATTCATCTCTCTACATCCTTTGGATGGAAACATATTCATTTTTTAAAAAAAATTTAAATGAAAATATATTGAATATAACTAGGTATGAATATGAACAGGGCTCATGAATTGTAAGTTAGAAATGATGATGTTTTGTGAATGATTTAACCTGGATATATAGACTCTTGTAGGATTCATACAAGTATCGCTTTGACCAATCCGTATAATGCTTCATTAATTTTTGAACCATATGCATGATGGAGTATATTTTAATTAATATTCTATAAAAATTATTGCCCGGCACTGTGCATAAAAGATTTTCATTTTTTCCAATTTTCCCACCTCTTTTTTGTAGCTTAATTATCTATGACAAAACATGACATATATACTTATATTTATATATTCTCACAGTTGCCCGCAAAATCCATCATGAGGTTCAAGTCATGCTCTAAATCTAAAAATAGACTCACAAAGGACAACAAATTTATTATAAAGCACGTTCAAAATTTGACCCTACAAGGTGGTGATATATATATATATACTTCCTTTTTCATTCCAGGTTATGAAATTAAAATATATATATCAGTTACATGGAAACACGGCATCACCATCTTCTTCTTCAACTATTATTCCCATAAGCTTTCTTCGATTTCTTAATAGAAGGTTTGGAAGAATCCTTTTATCTAGCAATGGACTTCTTCTCTATCAATTTGAACAAAAAAGAAGATTATTAGATCATAACGAATATTCATTATCTGTAACCCTACAACAGAGTCATTCACCTCTATTGTTGCAACAGATAGTTTGTTACGAAATAAACCTCAAGCATTCCTATCAATGGCCTTTGATCGGAACCAAAATCAATATGAATTACTTCTTTTTGAATATTCTAGACACCAAGGATGGGAGAATGTTGAATGTAAAACTTACCTACCAAAAGAAGGTGTGTGGAAAGAAAGAGAAAAGGGCTTGCATACGGGTTATTGTTGGATGATACTATGTCCTTATTTTAAGCGAGGGTATCATTACATGTTATCCTATAATTTTGAAAATGGTGAGACACGAAGGGTTCTTTTTCCTAAAGAAGTTACAAATACTCTTGCCGAATTAGACTATAAAGACCTTTGTACTTTCAAGTGGGATAAAGTTGGATCATCAGGCAATGACATTTATTTAGGAATTTTGGACAGAGGTGGTCGTATTTTTACTTTTTGGGTTTTGAAAGATTATCAATCGTCTTCTTGGTCAATGTTTTTGACATTGACTTTTCAAGATATTAGGTTGGAAGAAGTTTCTATACGCGGATTTACAATAATAAATGGACATTCTATGGTGCTTGCTACTGAGAAGGATGTGTATAAGTATGATTTGATTGGTGAAAGAGGAATCAAAGCTGAAAGAACCGGTGAACATAATTTTAATTTTGAGGGTAGATTGGAACTTTTTCCTTATTCTAATACTCTTTCTTCTTGCGGAGCTAATGCCAAATCTTTTCTCTGGTAAAAAGTTGTATATAATCTTTACTTTAAATTTAGACTAAGAATTTTACTTTTTCTTTTAATGAATGCTATAATTACTTTTTTTTATCATTAGAAAGTTATGAAGTTATAATATTTAATTTATATGTTTGATATATTTATTTTGTCCTGGATTTTTTTTGGGCTAGCACCAATTTGTTTTCAAGTCAACGTTAAGCTTCAACTAATCCCAATCATGCTAGATTTAGACAGAATGTATTAATAAAACTTATATCCTTAATAATATTAGGATTAAGGTGTTTGGTAGCGACTTCGGCAAGTGCGCCGATCGTTACAAGTAATAAAGTATGTGAGAAAGAGATCGTCCCACGAGGAATAGTACTCCAACCACTAATTCGTTATTTAAGCTTTAGTTGGATCAATGAGTAATAAGGGTTGATTTGTAACCAAACAGAATTTTTAAGGAATTTAATCAAGAAAAGCATTCAAGATTAAGAATCTCAAGAACGATAGTTTAGAAAAGATAATTAATAGAAAAAAACGCAGTTAGGGCATAGAATTCCCCTATGTTCCTCTAAGTATTTGAATTAAGTCCCTAATTGATCATTATTCTCACGACTGACGACCAATTCTCTAAAATTAGACTAAGTTCCAATGTCTTGATGCTACCTTAATCCGTTATTTTTGAAAACAACCTAATGTCTTAATATTGTTTAGAAAAATCAATTTGTTTACCAGAATTATGAGGTCGCATAAATTTGTAAGCCTATGTCTAGGTCATGCAATTCTATGATGGATTATCGGTTCTAGTTAAATGTACCAACATCTCTATTGTCATACACTAACCTATAAACAATCTAAAAGGCGATCACTCTTTGAGAAAGCGTTAAGCACAGGTAATTCATTCAGTCAAGAAAACAATAATCAAATAAGAATTCAAATCAATACTCTAAATTCACATAGGTTCATCCTCGCCCTAACTACAAAAGAAAAACTAACCAAGCATGACTAGGTTACCAAAATAAAAGGAATGAAAAGAAAATCCAAATTTCATTCTCCCTTTGCGTCGTCCGTGCGTCTGCTTGTTTTTCTTCATTTTCGTTCTCTTTCCGCGTCGTCCTCTGTTCCGTTCTTGATGTTCTGTCCGTCTTTTTTCGTTCTAATCCTTGCGTTCTGTCCTGATCTCCTTAATATATATTGTTTCAGCTATTCTGATGGGCGTTCAGATCGTGGAAATCCTTATCTCTTTTTCTTTTAATCTAATATCATCTTCACATATATAATATAGATATCTATATATTTGACACATGTGAGCTGGACGGATTTTGTTCTATTTCAAAATCTCTTTCTTTGATGCAACAATATATCATGTACGTGTTTGATGAAGATTGCTTCCGTGGGTCCACGTCTTTCTTCCAATAAATACTATGTATTTGACTTCATTTAATTCCTTCCAACAGCAACGTCTCCAACATAATATAATACAATATAATATATTATATCCTTTTTAATTTAATTTGTTGCATCCCTTAGATCACATAATATCTCCTGCACAAATAAATAGGATATCAATAGATTTTCTGTTATAATATCATTTTATCCTATATTTAGTTAAAAGATAGATAAATGCATAAAGATAATTAAATAAGTACAAAATATTAATAAATTCAATCCAATATATCCCAGAATCTACCCTTATTTAATTATAAAATATATACTTATCAGTGTTAAAATAACTTTTAACTTTTATCAAAAGTGCAACAGTAATTTTAAACTATTTTTGGAGCAAACGTAACCATAAAATTTTAAAATTGGGCAAAACTATTAGACACAACTAAATTTAGTTTATTATAATAGGAAAAATTAATCTTTTAGTCCTTAAAATTTTGACTTACTTATAATTCATTCCCTAAACTTTGCATAAAATCGAGAGCTTGGCGCTAAAATGTTATTGTTGGTATCAGAGTCAGGCTCAAGTCACAAATCGTAAGGCATTGATATGTTACCTGGTATTAGAGTTAGGCTCGAGTCAATGTAGGACAGGGGCCCCAAAACAGATAATATTGAGAGCAATACACACCTAAAAGAAGACAATATCGAGCGTACAGTTAGTATCAGAGGCGTGAATGAATTATGTTTCTAGGTATTTTTGAGTATCAGCAGGATGAAAGAACAACGTAAGTCAAGTGCCTGGGATCCTTGATTCTTGAGATCAAAAGTCTCTATCATATTGGTCTTGATTCTTGATCAGGATATTCTCTCACTTCTACTAAATCTTCTTCGCTTTCTCTCGTGGACTTTGTCCTTTTGAGCTAACTGATATCAACGATGACAAACATAAATTCCAGTATATGTTTGTTTTGATATGGGTATATATGTCGTCTCGGCTAAGCAACAAAAGTCTAAATTGCTATAAAATCTAACATTTGTAGCGTTTTTTTGTGACAGCTACCAATCCACAGTTTTTTTTGTAATGTGGATAGATATGTCATATTTTTTCATTTTTTTTAAAGATATGTTATCTTTAACGGAAAACTTATAGATGAGGCATCATCATGCGTATATACAAGTACACCGCCATTAGCAGTTATGTTATTTTCTATACAAGTGGGTCGATTTCTGGATTTTGAGGGTAAGAGTGTTCTCAGCATCTCTTATATATATATATATATATATATATATATATATATATAGGAGTAATTGAAAGGTAAGAATATTTGTCCAAAAAAAAAGAAAGGTAAGAATACATATCGACTCAATCACATTTTTGCTGCTTTCATATTTTCTTATGCTTAATGATTATACGTCTTGAAAGTTTCTTAAACACTATTCATAATTGACTTTGTTTAATTTGTTCATTTCTTATCTGCTTTCATATTTCTTATTCATAATTGACTTTCTTTAATTTGTTTCTTAAACAAAGTTTATTGCATTTTTCTATAATTTTTCCCCTAGAAATTGGGGTTATTAGTCCCCCATTAAAAAAAATTAAATAACCTAATTTAGAGTATATAATTTTATGTATATTAAAAATTTTCAGATCTATCCTACCAACAAAATTTTGAATAGGGGATTTTTCTTCTAATTTTCCTCTTATTTTGTCTCATGCTTATTTATGAGAAGAAATCATGACATATGTTTGCAGATTAAGACTATGGAGCTACCTGAAGAAATAGTACGCAAGATATTCTCACGGTTGCCGGCTAAATCCATCTTGAAGTTGAAGTCATGTTCTAAATCCGTGAATAGATCCATGAAGAGGGGAAATTTTATAGTGAAGCACAGTCAAAATTTAACCCTACAAAGAAGGTGGTGATTCTTCTTTTTTAATTCAAGGAGCAATTGGATACAAAATTAAAATATATGCATTACCCGGGCATCATCTTCTTCTTCTAATATTGTTCCTAAAAGCTTCTCTCCAATTTCTCCATAAAAGGTCCGGAAGAATCCTCTTGTCTTGCAATGGACTTCTTCTCTTCGAATTCTATCCAAGAAGAGGATTATTTTTTTGGCCAAAAGAATTCATTATTTCTAACCCTACAACATGTACAGTTTTTCTCCTCTGTTGTTGTGTCGCAATGCTTAGTTTGCGACGTAATTATCCTCATGCATACATAACGTTGGCCTTTGAACCCAACCAAAATCAATACCAATTACTTCTTTTTGAATGCTATCGAGACCAAGGATCAGAGCGTACGTGTTGTGTGTAAAACTTACATGCCAGAAGAATGTGAGTGGAAAGAAAGAGAAAAAGGTTTACTAATGGGTTATAGTTGGATGATACTTTGTGTAATAAATGAAAATTCTTTGGTGTTCGTGAATCGTGACAAAATCTGTGATTGGTATGAATTGGTTGGTGAAGAAGGAAATAAAGCTGGAAAAATCTGTGACCATAAATTCGATTCGAGTGTGGATTGAACTTCTTTTCTGATAACGTCTTTCCCTTGTTCAGAACCGACAGCGTTCTGCTATCATGAAAGGAAGCTTCTTTCGGAGCTGAAACGCCACTGTTTTTGCCTAGATTTTGAAGACTAAGCCAACTGCATTTGGGCTGATGGAAAATTGGGTTTACATGAAGAAAATAAGAAAGAATGGGCAGCGTTTTGGGCCCCAATTATTTGGATTTCATGTGTTTTATTTTGTTTGCTTTTGCTGGATTTGGATATTTTCCCTAATTCGGCTTTTTCTGACCTTGGGCTTCGAATGCAATTACTTTATTTTTATATTTCTATGGTCCTTTCAGTTTTCAGCCTATGATTCAATTATGTTGGTTTTAAACCCATATTTTGCTTTTGGGTTCTCTCTTCTCCTAGCAACAGTGACATAAACATTTACGTTTTGCGCCATTAATTTAATTGGTTTATTTCTTCTTATAAAAAAAAAATTGGTTTATTTCTGCGTATTCCCTGTTGGCCTTTGTTTTGGATTTTATCTATTTGGTCCTATTCCAGAAATTATGTGGGCTTAAATATTTGTTTTATTGTCTCTAAAAAAAATTATTGTTAGGCTTTATTCAAATTTATTAAAGTTTGGGCAATTTGTTCTAATTCTCGAAATTATTATTTTTAATTCTAGAAAATCATTTTAGGCCCATTTGATATGCTTTTATTAAGGAAATGATCTATTTTGCATCATTTTGATTGTTTAAATTTTAAGAAAAATTAATATTAATATTTATTTAACTTAGATTAATCATTTTTTAAAATATTAGCTATTATCATTTAAATTTTCCCTTAAATAATAAAATATTGTAATATTGGACTCAAATTATGTTTTTTTTTTTAATTTCACAATAAGTGTTAAGCATATACTTCGCATATATATTAGTTATGAAATTATTGTTTACTTTGGACACACAATATTTTCTATCTAAATGAGGGCTAGAAGAAGAAGATGAATATTAAGCACAACTCTGATGCCAAACCTTCCTTAAATTTGTCTTATAAAAATGAACATGACATAGACTCAATTACGTGTTGGCTCTGATACCAAACCAAAGAAAAATTAAATAACACGGACTTTAATACTAAACCTTACCAAGGAAGTGCCCACCAATCCAATTAAAAGCTTAAGATGGTAGCAAAGATGTATTCCAATTCTTTTAACCCACAGTAGACATAAGTCTACCACTCTGACGACTTTGTGGTCCACTCGACGGATATCCACCTCTTTGTAGATAGAAACGTAATTTATTCATGTGTCTGATACCAACTGTAGGCTCGATATTATATGCTGTGTGGTGTGCATGGCTCTCAATGTTATCTCCTTTGTGGCCCCGGACTCATATCAACTCGAGCATAACTCTGATACCATAGGTAATACATCAACGCAGTGGGTATGAAGCAAAGGGTGAAAAATGTATAGAGGGGTATGATAGGAGAGTAAAACATATATAAGTAAGTTGGGTATTAAATAGGAGGAAAAAGATGTTGAAAGGAAGTATTCTAAGGTGATTTTTGTGGCGACAATTATTTTGTTGGATTCTGTGTATAGTTACACATATTTGTTTCTATCTGCCTCTTTTGTAGTATTTCCTGTAGTCTATGTTTATAGGTTCTGGTTATTGTCCTCCTTACTTCATTACGTGATCCGGGCATTATTCCATCAGAGGAAGAGTTCCATTATGATTCTTCAGTTTCTGCTGATGTAGGGCACCAAGCCTTTAGGTGAAATAATGCTATATCGTCAATGAAAATATGTTTTTTTGTTTCTTGTTGATCCTTGTAGTACATTTATTCTTTCTAGTTGCTGCTTAGTTGTTCTTATTGTGATAGCACCACATGGCTTATGTTTGTAAATGTCCTTATGTGCAGGAGGACATCCCAGTCTATGTCGCCCCAGACTTCAGCCTTCCAAGTCAAGTCTCTAGAGACTCGATTGTTGAGGAGGTTTTTGGGGGAAAACCAGGAAGCACAACAACTACCCAAAAGATGCAAAAGATTACTGATGTTCAACTCAACACGGGGATTCTGTGATGAGTTGATCCCCATAAGCCGGAGCCGAGTATGGATTGAACCATTTTGATACCCAAATAACATGTTTGATCTTTTAGAAATTTGAAGTTTTGTATTGCTCTTGATATTATCTGCTTTATGGCCTCTAACCCACATCAACTCGAGCCTAACTCTGATACCAGATAATATATCCATGCCTCACGATTTGTGACTTAGGCCTGACTCTGATACCAACTATAACATTTTAGCGCCAAACAATTGAAGCATGAAAAGGAACCAGTTCATTTATTCAATTAAACTTGATCCTCAACCATAAAATGAACATAAATATTAGAGCTGATGTAGAAAAGATGGATCATGGTGTTGTGATGTTATAGTTGGTATCAAAGTTAGGCCCAAGTCACAAATCGTGAGGCATTGACATGTTATCTGGTATCAGAGTTAGGCTCGAGTTGATGTGGGTTAGTGGCCATAAAGCAGATAATATTAAGAGCAATACACATCATAAAGAAGACAATATCGACGTACAATTGGTATCAGAAGCGCGAATGAATTACATTTCTATCCACAAAGAGGTGGATATTTGACATTGTGGACCACAAAGTCGTAGGAGAGTGGTAGACCTGTGTCTGATATGGGTTAAAAGAACTAGAATGCCCCTTTGCTACCGGCTTAAGCTTTTAGTTGGATGGTTGGTGCCTCCTTCCTAAGGTTTGGTATCAGAGCCCGTGTTATTATTATTTTTGGTTTGGTATCAAAGCGAGCATGTATTCAAATCTATGTCATGTTCATTTTTATAAGATAGGTTTAGGGAAGGTTTGGTATCAGAGTGGTGCTTAAGATTCATTTTCTTCTTACAGTTTTCATTCAGACACAAAATTACTGCATGTCCAAAGTAAACAATGATTTCATAGCTAATATCTATGCGAAGTATATGCTTAACACTACTGTTTTGTGACACTTATAACTCGATGGATTTGTAGGAAATTTTAATATATGTTTCTCTTGATATGGGTATGTCGTCTGTAACATCCTAATTTTTATATTAGAATTTAATTATAAATAAGAAAAATTAGTTAATCATGATACATGAATTTATTATGTAATTATCAAAATAAAGGTTTTCATATAAAATGTCATTTATGATAGTAAAACAAATTAGTGAAATAAGGGTGTTGAAATAATAATTAGTTGTAAAAAAAAGGCAAAAACATGCCGAACAAGAAAAGAAATTAATAATATATATATATATATATATATATATATATATATATATATATATATATATATATATATATATATATATATGGGAAAAAGTATTTCTCCATCCACCGGAGATAGAGTTATCTCCAGTGACCCCAAAAATACGTCGTTTTGAATTAATGAATGGTGTATTAGTAATTTTAGGTGAATTAATGAATGTGTTTCGGTAAAATTTATATTATTAAAAAATAAACAAAATTACAGAAACACTATTCATTAATTCAAAACGACTTAGTTTTGGGGTCACTGGAGATAACTCTATCTCCAGTGACTGGAGATAACTCTATCTCCAGTGACTGGAGAAATCCTTTACCCTATATATATATATATATATATATATATATATATATATATATATATATATATATATAAACTTATATTATATTGACTATATTGATTATTGATTGGAACAAGATCCTTCACAATTGGATTTCGAGTTAGCAACTTCTATTATTTTTATTTTGTATTCCTTTTTGCTTCGAATCGTAAAATAGAAGAGTTAAGTGAATCAAAAAGACAAAGGAGGTTCATGGCCAAAGGTAAAGATATTCGAATAGGGGTTATTTTGGAATGTACCAGTTGTGTTCGAAACAGTGTTAATAAGAAATCAACGGGTATTTCCAGATATATTACTCAAAAGAATCGACACAATACGCCATGACAGCTAATGCTGCCACCTAATTTACATACGTGGGGAAGGGGAATCATTACATATAAATCCATCGGCTCTCTGCTAATATGTGTGTGTGTGGTGTGATGGTGTGATGGTGTACGTGATATGTTTGTGTGTGTTGAGAGGAGTTGGAGAGGCAGAGAGGTGAGGTGTGTGTGCGTTGAATGATTGTGAGGTAAGAGAAGGAGATGAAGAGAAGAAGAGTAGATTATTTGAGTTTTTAAGGTAAATTATTTATTCTATAAGATCATTAAGATAGTTAAATTAATTTCTTTTCAACAAATTTTCTTCATAAAATTGCAGACAGAGGGGCTTTGGTGTCTGCACCGAGACTGCTGTCTGATATATACTGGGCAATGTTAAAAATCCCCAATATAGACTGTGTACAAGTTTATAGAGAGGGGAACACATGTGCCGATGCCCTTGCTGGGATTAGTCTTATACAGGAAAATTGTTATGTTTGTTTTGTTAATCCCCACCTACTGTTAATGCCTTAATGCAGCGTGATGTAATGGGTATTTCTTACTCAAGGCACATTTTGATCCAGTAATAGATATGGGCTATTGCCCTACCAAAAAAAAAAACGAAATATCCAAGCTAGGAAAAATGGGGAGGGGACAGATCACAGAATCATTCCACATGCAACCTCCTCCTAATGTATGTTTACGACTCCCCAGCGTGCTAGAGCTATAAAAGTATAAATAAAAACATGGTTGAAGTTTAAGAATTGGGTTTAGTTACACCCCAAACCAAACTAAGGTGATTTTAAGGAACCATCACTTTTGGGTTCTTAAAAGTGCTTATTCACAAAATTTCTCTCACATACTTACCTCATATACCGTAAATCACGATCGAACATTTACTTTTAAATACTCCAATCATTATTCACAACGACCGCGCAAATAATGTAATGCAAAATCATCCAAAAAAGAAAATCCATAACTTTTGATTACCCACCTAGTACCAACTGGAAGCAGATACTCTGCCCATCCCTCCTCATCTTTGATCCTGGCCGTTGAAATCTTGATCCAAGGGCTCAGAACAATTTAAAAAAAAAAAATCATGCGGTTTAAAAAAAAATTATATTTAAATATATCTTAAATTTGAAATTTATCAATCAGGTTTCGTCATTTTTTTTTTCTCTAATGCAATGATTATGTTATAAGCCATAAAAAATATCTTGAATTTTAAATACTCATATCGTTTCTTAAAGTTCAGGCAAAAAAAAAAAAATTCTATTCTTGAAGGTTATCCATTAAATATTTTGTATTATGAATTTAAAATAAAAACTTTAAAACGTGAATATAAATGAAAATAGATATTATTTAAAAAATAATGATTAATACAAATGGATAATATAAAAAGATTTGAAATATAGTTTGAGATAATAACAAAAAAATAATTTAGATAGATACGGTATCTTTAGCAGAAAAAACTTAGGAGATGAGAAATTATATAAGGACATCCCTATTTGCAGTTACAATCATATTCTGGATTTCGAGAGCGAGAGAGTGTTCTCTTATATTGCAAATAATTAACAGGTAAAGGTAATTGCAACCTCTCCATATATTTATATGTTCCTGTTACGGACCTAGATAAGGCCCAATCACACGAAGGCCCAACCAAGGGTAGGCACATCAGATCCGTCATATCCGTAACCCTGGAATATCTCAACTACCCCGGGTATCTAGGAACACATCCGCATAAGGATAGGCAGTTCGGATAATAGGCCCGGAATCACGCCAAAGCCGCTCCTGTGTAGGTCCTATAAATACCCAAGCAATGGCCTAAGGTACACACGCTCTAAACCTAGACTAATCTACATACCTGTCACACCGAGCACACACCCCACTCCATCGGCTAAGCGCCGTGTTGTGTTCGGTGATCCTCTCTCTGTCTGTGCTATCACATTGGTACCTGCATCGAGACCCTAGATCCTATATCAAATCACCAGCCCATACACGCGGTTTGACATCGTGTTCTACACTGCATCAGTGGCGCCGTCCGTGGGGAACGATAAATTTCGATTCCTTGACCAATGAGGGTTAACACCCGCGCAGCAAGCTTGAAGCGGCGGAGATGGTTCGAACAACCGGAGAGCAACGTCAACCACCCCGCAACCCACAAGACACCGAAAGCGGTCGACCAACCCTATCGGTGGCAATGAGCGTGACAATGAAGACCGGTTATCACAGCCTGTAAGAGCGCCTTGAGGAACCTCGTGGCCCGAATCAAGATCAACTCCGAAAATGGGAACGAGTCCGAGACGGGTTCATCGCGGCATGGGACATCGCCGTGAGCCACAGAGATCCAATCCGGCTTGTAAGTCGAGACCCCAGTCCAGAATCCGGACTTACACTCCATAACGGATACTCGCCATGATGAAACGCATCGAGAATATGGACAAACGTTATACTCTTCAATTTCATCGCATCGACGAGCGAAGCCGGAGAAGGGAACCTAAAAGCACCAGCTATGATCGGATGACAAAACGTGGAACCCACCAGAAGGCCATAGTTCCGTCTGGCGAAGACAATAGACAATACTAAAGGGCGGCCTCCTCAACCAAAGAATCACAAAGGGGGAAGTCCTCCCGGAGCGAAGGGTCGACCCGACATCCCCCACACGATTCTCGTCAAGGAAGATATGCCGAGGCTAAAGCAGACAGCCCCTTTTCACCCAATATCCTCAGAGCACGGTTCCCCACGACGGTTCGCAGGGATCCAACAACTCATGTGGACGACTTTCGGATGATCATGATGTGTAGAGGCCTTGGAGAACCAATCATAAGTAGGGTTTCGCCACAACCCTAAAGGGACCAGCCCTAAAGTGGTTACTAACCCCGCCTCCGTGTTCGATAACTAAATTTGATGACTTGGCAAAGGTTTTCGAGTTACAATTCGCAACTAGTAAGAAACAGCCAAGTCTCAATATACCTTATCCAAAATCGTGCAATGCCCTACAATTACTCCAAAGCTATTTGGATCGCTTTAATCATGCGGCCCTACAAGTCCATAAATTAAAGGAGGAAGTGCACGTCCACCTCCTGGCCGATGGCTCGGGACAGCCTTCGAGCCGACTCGCGAATCATTTTTCAAAGAGCCGGCTAAGAGCTTAAAGGACTTCATGACACGGTCGAAGAAATATCTTGAGGTGGAACAATTGCGCCTGCGAATGCGCGAAGGGACCGGACAAGAACACCCCGCCAAGGGATAAAATCCATCCGACGGTCGCAAGCAAGACCGCGCGGAAAGGAACCGATAATAAGCAATATAAACCAGGACGACTTGAAGAATAAATTTGACTATTATACCTCAATGTTCCCGGTCCAGCCTATGGAGGGAAGTAGCGTCGACCGAGATGCGGAAGGTCGAAAAACCTCATCCCTCAGAAACGGTCCAACACGGACCGATCCCCGTTATTGTTCTTTTCACGATTGTAAAGGGCATACCACGGATCATCGCTATGAACTTCGAAGCCATGAGAAATTCGCTCGAGAAGGAAAATTGCGTCAATACGTAATAAAAACGCAGGACGCACAAAAGAAAAGCGAAAGCGTAATGACCGATCAAACAGTCCCGGACCACGAGAATAGAAGAGAGGCAAGAGGAAGAAGCCGGCATCCGAAGACACTGGATTTCCCGACACGGAGTTCGATTGCAACGTTATTAGCTGAGCCTTCGGAGGAGGAGGAGATACCCCAGCCAGCGGAGAAAATATCTAAGGGAAGTTCTTTCAAAAAGGGACCGACCAAAGTTTAAAGAAGAATCACACATGACCGACAAAATTGAACGACCTCACCATGTTCACAAAGAGAGACTTGGCCGACGTACTCCTTTACCATCAAGACGGCCTCGTGAATCACTGAACCCCTGGTCAACTGCCGAGTCAAGAGGATATTTATAGACTCAGGGAGCTCGGCAGACATCATCATATGGGATGCCTTCAAGAGAATGAATCTCGACCAGGAGGACCTGAAGCCATGCCAAACCACTCTCGTAGGATTTAATGGCGAATTATCCCTCCAAAGGGATATATAGACCTCCGACTCACCCTTGGAACGAAGGAAGGTTTCAAATCCGAGCGAGTAAGATTTATTGTGGCTGATTTCCCCTCCCCTTACAACATCATCCTGGGAAGACCAACGATCCACAATTGGGACATGCTGGTGTCTACAAAGCATCGAAGATAAAAATGATAGGCAATAGCAACCAAGTCGTTACTGTCCAAGGGTGATCGGAAAGAGTCCAGCGGTGTTACAACGAGACAATCAACGTAAAAGCAAGATCCGGAACAACGGATCCAGCAGCACAAAAGATCCAAGAACCGATCAATATGATCGAATTAGACCTACGAGAAGAAAAGGGACACCTCGGCGGAACCGGAAGGAGAGGTAGAAGACTTCGCACTTGGAAACAATCCAAACCATAGTACGAAAGTAGGCGGGGCCTTGACCCCAGACTGCGATTGAGGATAGAAGAATTTTGGCCAACAATCGAGACGTTTTTGCATGGAGCGCGGCCGACGTATCGCATAGACCCCAATTTCTTTGTCATAAATTGGCCATACGGCGGGAGTCAACCCTTGTGAGCCCGTAAGAAAAGAGCGAGGGCCCCAGATAGGCAGGTAGCGCTGAACCAACACGTAAGCGAACTATTGGAGGCCGGTTTCGTCAGGGAGATACAATATACCACGTGGCTTTCCAACGTGGTGATGGTTTCAAAGCCAAATGGCAAAGAGAGAGTATACCGACCTGAACAAAGCATGCCCTAAAGACGCCTATCCAATGCCGAACATTGATCAGCTCGTAGATAACTCATCCGGCTATCAACTTCTGTCGTTCATGTTTGCGTATTCTGGTTACAACCAGATCGCCATGCACCCCGATGACCAAGAAGCCACTTCCTTCATAACGTAGAAGGGAAATTATCGCTACAACGTCATGCCGTTCGGCTTGAAAAATGCGGGGCAACCTACCGAGGATGATGAATAAGGTTTTCGAGAACCGAGATAGGCCATAACATCGAGGTCTATATCGACGACATGATTGTCAAATCATGTGATCCCAATGATCACATCCGAGATCTTGAGCAAACATTTAGCAAGTTAAGGCGCATCGGTTCGGTGAACCAAGCAAAATGTGCGTTCGATCTGGAAGGAAAATTCCTCGGTTTCTTGCTTACCGGTAGAGAATCGAGGCGAACCACGATAAGTGTAAGGCCGTATTAGACATGCGAGCCCCGGGAACAAGAAGGAGGTCCAGCGGTTGACGAGCCGTTTGGCGCGTTCCAGTTACGCCCAAATCGGCGAAGCGCCTTGCCTTTCTTCAAATTACTTAAAAAGGACACGACGGAAGTGGACCGGAGTGTGACGCCGCATTCTCAAAGATTAAGCAATGCTTGGCCACTCCGCGGATCTTATCGAAACCACGGCTGGCGAAACCCTCTTCCTCTACTTATCGGTTGGGAAAGAAGCGGTGAGCTCGGTTACAGTTCGGGAAGGAAAGAATGGCCAAGAACCAATATACTTCGTCAGCAAAGCTTTGCAAAGCTCGGAGCTAAGATATCAGAAGTTGGAGAAATTGGCTTTCGCCATAATAATGACGGCACGGTGCTGCGCCGTACTTCAAGCTCACAAGATAACGGTTCGAACCGGCCAACCCATTCGACCAGTACTCCATAAGCCGGACTGGCGAGGCCGAATGATCGGTTGGGCTATTGAGTTATCAAATTCGACATCACATACGAAGCACGACATGCTATTAAGTCACAAGCTCTCGCGGATTTCCTCGAGAGAACTAACTCCAATTAATGAAGACCAGGCAACATCGACCTCTGGAAAGTATATGTCGACGGTTCGTCCCTCCTCGAAGGAAGCGGAGCGGAATAATCATAGAGAGCCCAGAAGGAGTGACGATCGAACACTCCTACAACTAGATTTCCCGACGTCAAACAATCGGGCCGAATATGAGCGCTCTGGCCAGGACTCCAACGAGTTCAAGGAGCTCGGCGCACAAGAGTCTCGGTCTTCACCAGGCTCACTGACTCGCCGCCGCCCGGATAGATGGGACATATCGAGGCTAAAGGGCCTCTAATGGCTAAGTATCTTAGCAAAGTCAAGAATATCCAGTGAGTTCGAAGAAGTAAAGGTTACCCATATACCAAGAGGGAAAATGTCAGAAGCGAGACATACTCTCCAAATTGGCTAGCACTAAAGGGACGACCAACCACAGAACAGTCATACAACAAAAGGTGGAAGAGCCGACTGCGTAATGGTCATATCCGATGCCACCGATTGGAGGAAGCCGCTCGAGGACTACATTGAGAGGGGAATTATTCCCCCTTGGAGCGGCGAATGCTCAGCGATCGGGAAGCGCGGTATACACAATGATAGACGATCGGCTTTACCGAAAAGGCTTGCATACACCGTGTTAAGGTGCACAGGCACTCACGAAAGTAGATATGTCCTCGTGAGACCCATGGAGGAATTAACGGGCAACACATGGGTGCAAAAGCATTAGCAAGAAAGGCACTTAGGGCGGGTACTGCGGCCCGCCATGCGAGGCGGACGCAAGCGAATTTGTGAAGGCATGTGATAGTTGCAGAAACACGCCAAAATCATTTGGTCCCCTCCATCGGACATGGAATATATCTACGCCCCGTGGCCCTTCTTTAAATGGGGAATGGATCTACTCGGACCGTTTAAGCGGCCCCAGGACAACTTCGATGGCTAATCGTGGCGGTGGACTACTTTACCAAGTGGATTGAGGCGAACCGCTCGCCGCCATCACACATCGGCTAGGGTCGGCGCTTCATCAACGAGTATTTTCTCAGCTTGGAATCCGGCCGAGATAGTGACGAGACAATGGCACTCGGTTCACGGACAGGAACTTCCGGGATATGATGGTGGACCTCGGCATCACACATCATTTTGCATCGATCGAACACCCACAATCAAACGGACGGGCGGCGGCAAACAAGGTAATCTGGATGGACTTCGGAAAAAGATGCAAGAGGCCGGTTTGTTGGGTCGAACGGCTTTATAACGTCTTATGGGAGTTCGCACAACTATCCATCGGCTACCCAGAGACGCCTTTCGCATGACATATGGATGCGAAGCCATGATCCGGTCGAAGTTGGTCGGCCATCTTGGAGAAGGCTCGAGAACCACGGAGGAAGGAGAACCAGCCGAATTCAAGGGCGTTGGCAACAGAGATGGAGCTGGTAGATGAAGTCGAGAACCACGGCCCATTGCTTGAGACATAGCAGCCAAGCAGCGATGGCGGCGAAACACAATAGAAAGGTCAAACCCGGGGCATTTGGCCAGGGCGACACAGTCCTAAGAAGGGCCGACATCGGTAACAAGAACGCCCGGGACGGCAAGCTCGCCGCAAATTGGGAAGGGCCGTGCCGAGTCAAGGAGAAGTTGGAAAAAGGAGCGTATGTTCTCGAAACAACGACAAGAAAATCCGTCGAAGAGGACATGGAATGGCGACAAATTAAGGGCCTACTATAGTTAGGGCCCGATCCACGGCCCGAGGATGCCACAACGGACACCGGTGTCCGAGTTAAGTTTTGATTTATTATTTCAAGCTTATTTTGGTTTCGGTCATTTCCCTTACGCAAACTTTCCTTTCATTGTCGGCTTTATAAAGCTAATCGTCTCTTGAATAAATAAATGGTTTGTTGACCAAATGTTCAATTTTAAGAGGGTCAAAATGATTCGTTAAATAAGCGAGACGAGCCAGACAGGGTCTATACACCGGTAAATATTTTGATGCATCGAAATTGACACCTAAGTAAGAAGGTGAATAGTCATAACGGACCACGATCGGTCCACATGGTCAAAGTGTGTCCCAACGACGACCACGGATGAGCATGTGACCATTCGCCCTTACCACTGGTTAAAAATCCCGAATACGACTCCGAACCTCGTAGCGCGGTATATATAGACACCTACTCATGCACTGGTTTCGACACGAGAAGAGTACTAAGCGGACTCTAATCCTTTAAAGACCACGCTAGGTCTAAAACTATCCCATGTGCTGGTTGCGCATGAAGGTAAAAGTAGGTAACGAGCTACTTAATTGAATATTCATTCATAAAGTTAAAAGTTCGGAGGTACAATATACCATCGGCATCAAAAGCCGAAAACAAAGAAAGCAAAAAGAAAAAGACAACAAAAGCTAAGGGGCCCCTCGCCGCGCGGCCTCGTCGCCATTAGGTCGGCCCGGATGCGGCTGCCTGCGGCTTGCTCGCCATTGCTCACTTCGGCATCGAGGCGGACCTATCTTCGGGAGATAAAGGCGGAGGAATAAGAACACCATCTTGGAAGCGGGAGCGACATCCATACCCGCCACGTTCGGTTTACCCACAGGTTTAAGTACTCAATGCAGGCTAGGGCCATCTCGAAAAGCAATCAGGCGGTTTTCCTTACGCGCCACCTTCTCGTGGGCGGTCTTCTCCTCCGCCGAGGTTGCCTCGGACTTGCTGCAGCTGCGTACATAACTCGCTACGTTGCTGCGTAAGCCGTTTGACCGCATCCATAGACATAGAGTGGGAGGACTTGATTCGGTCAGTTAGCGTCGGCCGACCGAGGCGAGTTGGCATCGGCAGGATTATGATTAACCTCGCCGGGAGATTCACAGGTACGCCTCGAGTCGGCATGGGCTCGCGTCGGCGCTGGTGGGTCGACGAAGATCCTCGCGGCTTTGTCGCGGCGGCTTGGGAACTTTTAAGTTCCGTCTTGACTCCTCCACTTCGGCCTCAACCTTCTCTTTCTCTTCGCGAGTTGTTTCACTTTTCCTCGGTAGACTCTAAATTTTGCTTGAGCTCGGGATTCGCGAAGCTCGAGCATAATAACCATGGAGATGCGGCCGGGCTGAGATAATCCAAGAGCCTGCCAAGATGGCCAGGACACATGCAGGTTCATGAAGGTCCTCGTGCGAAAGAGGTTGAGGAGACAAAAGCCGACGTGGCGGAAAGAAGGCCATGCCGTCCCCTCGAAACGTCCCGCTCCGGGCTCGCTCAGCTTGAAGCCACTTGGTCGAGCGCGGTGGCCGATGGGCGCAAAGGAAACGAGAATCGAGAGACGAGAACTGTTTCGCCTTTTCCAAGGATGGAGGAGATGGGTCGGAACGTGGAGATGTTCGGCGGCGGTAGGGCGGCGTAGAAGAAGGCACTACCTCCGCGCGGCTATCAATGACGGAGAAGAAGAAGGTAACACTTCGGGAGCGATCGAAGCGGTAGCGGTCGAATCCCAGACCTTGGCCCTCTTCGACACGAAGGCTTTGGAACCATAGAAGGCTGCGGGAGCTCGCTTCTTAGAAGGCTCGGCGGTGGACGTTTCTGAGGAGCTTTCTCTCTCGGCTTCCCAGCAATGCGGCAAGGTATACTCAAGATAATCGGGTTGATTCATAGCAACTTGACTGTTACAAAAGCATAAATCTAAAGTCGAAGCTAGTTAGATAACAAAGGCGAGCGGAAAAACGAGGTCGCGGCAATAAAGCCATCTTTGGGTAGAGGCGGGATGACTCACGGGCCTTCTTAATATAGAAGGCCGCTCTTTTGACACCATGTTCGGCAACGTAAGACGCCCGACGAGCGGCATACTCTCTCGTCTTGAGAGGTCTTTTCTAGAGAATTGATAGGTGGAAGAGGAGAAGTGATGGTGCTCGGAGGACGATAAAGGGAAGCGCCATTCAACGCCGGACCCTCGGCGGCTTTGAAACCGGGCACTTCCCGGGGATTGCAACAACTTTAAAGAAAGCATTTTAAAATGCTTGAAGGAGTACGAGAAAGAATTCATGAGTTTCAGGTCCGCCTCGGCACGAAGAGAAGTTAGCCCTTTCGAGAGAGGGCGGTTCCCTACCGGCCAAGGGGGTGAAAGGAGAGAAAAAATGAAGGAATAAGGCGGCGGTACACGGAATAGCGGGTTTCATCGTCTCGCATAGATAGGCGAACGCCGCGGATAAGCCCACCCGTTCGGGTGAAGGCGAAGAAGCCGGATGAAGGTAGTGTAGGACGGACATTTGGAACCGGTAAACGGAAGCGAATACGGCGGGTCATATAATCCCAGATAGAAAAGAAAGAAATTAGGAGAGCTTGGTTCCCGAATGGCGCGAGATCGGCTCATCCTCCTCGGGGGAAAAGACGACATCCAGATGACCCGGAGACCTACTTTATCCATATCGGACTCGGTCATCGGCGAACGTATGGTTAGCATTTCGCTAGTCACCGGGGATACTTGGAGCAACGGGGCGGTGAAGGACTATCGGAGTCGCCTCCGGTTCGGAAGTGAAAGACGAGGGAAAGACGTAGACTCCATTTACCTACAACAAAATGAAATAAAACTAAAGTCGAACTAGGCGAGAATACACGATGACGACAAATGAGAAAGGAAGACCCTTGAAGTGAGCGCGGGCTCGGCTAACGAGTTATGCCGACATGAGCCCGGGATGACTTCGGCCATACGGTCTTGCCCGCTCGCAATAAGGGAAGAGCTCTCGGCAACACAATCCCAACAGGGACCGTGATAGCCCGGTGGTAATGACCCCAGACTCGGACGGACGATGCGTTTGGTAGGCGCTTATCGGCTCGGCTAAAGAGGCTCGGATCTGGATAAACTATGAAAATCGGCCTAATAAGGCCGAGTTACGATCGGCCCAGGTCAGGAAACCACGGTGGCAGGGCCTCCCGGCGCCGCGCGCCCGGCCCGACCACGGAGGGCTAATGACCGTTTCTCTCCTCGGTTAAGGAGGTCCCTAGCGACCAATAACTAAAAAAGGGATAACGCTCACGAAGCACCTCGTCGTCGTTAGGATCTAAAGGCGATGTGAAGACGAAGAATGTTTTCCCTATCCATCAAGAGCTCAAACCTATACATCCAACATAAGGGTAAGAAGGAGGAAACAACTAAGAAGCAGACACTCAAAAGGACAAGACCTATGGGTTCGATAGCTCAACTCACAAACACTCCACCCGAAAACCCGAATACGGGGGCACGCCAACAAAGAAAAGGGGAAGAGGGAGAACTAAAATGCTAGAACAATATAAAAAGATAAAATACACGAATACGCGAAGATTGCGGAAAATCGACACGGCGAAAGTAGATGAAAAATTCGAACAAGAAAGAAGCTTTGATTCTTGAGAGTATTCGGAGACACCGGAAGGAAAGAACGAGAATTCGACTTTGCGCGAAGAATTTCCGTGTGTGGGGAGAGTGAGCGGATTGGAAAAGTTGGCAAAAAGAGAAATGCCAAGCAAGTTATATCGAGAGGAAAGAAGGAGGAAATTCAAAACAAAAGAAACCCAACCGACGAGGGTAACCACGACTTTTCACCCCAAAGGCCGAGAAGACGTGTAACGTACCACGAGCATTAAATGCGCACGAAATTCGGGGGTGGCGGACACGAGGATCAAAGCACCTCCCAATCTCGGAAGACGGTGTCATAGGCAATCATGGCGGCATCGAGAGGAGGTTTCCCAAGAGTCACACCGTGGAAATAACAACGGCCCGGAGCTTCAATGACGAGCCTTGGTGCCGGTATCTTGCCTCGGTCGAGATTGAGTGCGGGTTTGATTCGCACCATCTCACGCTTGTAGCTCGGCGGTCCAAACCAAGGCACTCTCCTCGGATGTCGGCCACGGCCAACCGCCCTGCAAACCACAAGGCGCCAAGACGACATCGCATGAGAGATTGAGGACACCCCGGCTCATCGACCCTCGAACCGTTACCACGTACCCCGGGGAAATGAACTCAACAAATCCTAGCCCGACGCAGACGTCAGGAAATGGGTAACACCTCGGATGACATTTATAAAAACAGCATATACCCGCAGTCAAAACCTTGAACTACGGCCGGGGGCAATCAACTTATTACGGACCTAGATAAGGCCCAATCACACGAAGGCCCAACCAAGGGTAGGCACATCAGATCCGTCATATCCGTAACCCTGGAATATCTCAACTACCCCGGGTATCTAGGAACACATCCGCATAAGGATAGGCAGTTCGGATAATAGGCATGGAATCACGCCAAAGCCGTTCCGGTAGGTCCTATAAATACCCAAGCAACAAACCTAAGGTACACACGCTCTAAACCTAGACTAATCTACATCTTGTCACACTGAGCACACACCCCACTCCATCGGCTAAGCGCCAGGTTGTGTTCAGTGATCCTCTCTCTGTCTGTGTGCTATCACATTGGTACCCAGACCGAGACCCTAGATCCTATATCAAATCACCAGCCCATACACGCGGCTGGACATCTGTGTTCTACACCAGAACAGTTCCAAATTTCACTTATTAAAAAATATATTTCTCATTCCTCTATTTGCCTCATCTAGAACGTTATATCCTTCAATTCCCTTCCTTGGGCTCTCTCATAGACAAGAGCTAAATCTGAAAGAGGTTCGAACGATTCATCTCCATTCCCCTCCGTCAGGTTTTTTTTATTTCTTTTAATTTTTATGTCTTTTTTCTCCTTTTATGTTTCTGCAAATACTTTGATATTCATCTCTCTATTTGCCTTTGGAGGGAAACATATTCATTTTTTTTTAAAAACAAAATTATGGTGTCCAGTCTAGGAGAATTAGGTCTCCCATTGATTTCTTCCTGAAGATAGTATTTGTTTGACGAAGTTAATGTTGAAGAAACATTTGCATGTGACTAATAGATAGCCATTGAAGAAAGTTTATAGCATTATTATTCTATAATATTTCACCACTTTGATTTCTTTGTTTTGAAAAATTGGGAAAAGCCTCCTATAAAAATTATTGCCCAGCACTGTGCACAAGAGATTTTCATTTTTTCCAATTTTCCCACCTCTTTTGTTGTAGCTTAATTAACTATGACAAAACATGACATGTATACTTATATTAATATAGGTAAAGGCTATGGGGATACCTCAATAGATAGTAAATGATATATTCTCACAGTTGCCCGCAAAATCCATCATGAAGTTCAAGTCATACTCTAAATCAATAAGTAGACTCACGAAGGACAGCAAATTTATTATAAAGCACGCTCAAAATTTGACCCTACAAGGTGGTGATACTTCCTTTTTCATTCAAGGTTATCAAATTAAAATATATCCGTTACATGGAAACACGACATCACCATCTTCTTCTTCAGCTATTATTCCCAGAAGCTTTCTTCGATTTCTTAATAAAAGGTTTGGAAGAATCCTCTTATCTAGCAATGGACTTATCCTCTGCCGATTTGTTCAAAAAAGAGGATTATTAGATCATGACGAATTCATTATCTGTAACCCTACAACAAAGTCATTCACCTCGATTGTTGCAACAAATAGTTTGCGACGAAATAAACCTCAAGCATACCTATCAATTAATGGCCTTTGATCGGAACCAAAATCAATATGAATTACTTCTTTTTGAATATTCTAGACACCAAGGATTGAAGAGTGTTGAATGTAAAACTTACCTACTAGAAGAAGGTGTGTGGAAAGAAAGAGAAAAGGGCTTGCATAGGGGTTATAGTTGGATGATCCTATGTCCTTATTTTAAGGGAGGGTATCATTACATGTTATCATATAATTTTGAAGATGGTGAGAGGGTTCTTTTTCCTAAAGAAGTTACAGAAACTCTTGCCAAATTAAACTATCATGACCTATGTACTTTTAGGTGGGATAGAGTTGGAACATTAGGCAACGACATTTATTTAGGAATTTTGGACAGAGGTGGTCTTATTTTTACTTTTTGGTTTTTGAAAGATTATCAATCATCTTCCTAGTCAATGTTTTTGACATTGAGTTTTCAAGATATTGGGTTGGAAAAAGTTTATATCCGTGGATTTACAGTAATAAATGGACATTCTTTGGTGTTCACTACTGAGAAGGATGTGTATAAGTATGATTTGATTGATGAAAGAGGAATCAAAGCTGAAAGAATCGGTGAAATAATTTTAAGGGTAGAGTGAAACTTTTTTCTTATTCTAATATACTCTTTATTCCTGTAGGGTTAATGCCAAATCTTTTCTCTTGTAAAAGGTTTCAGATCACATTTACTTTAAATTTAGACTAAGAATTTTTCTTTTCTTTTTTTTAATGAATGCTGTGATTTTTTATTTTGATCATTAAAAGTTATGAAATTATAATATTTAATTTATATGTTTGGTATATTTATTTTGTCGTGGAGTTTTTTTGGGCCAGCACCAATTTGTTTTCAAGTCAACGTTAAGCTTCAACAAGTTCCAATCATACTAGGTTTAGACCAAATGTATTAATAAAACTTATATCCTTATATATTCATTAGGGTTAAGGTGCTAAAATAAGTTTTAAATTTTATTAAAAGTGCAACATTTACCGCAAAATATTTTTTGGAGTAAAAATAACCATAAACTTTTAAAATTAGGGCAAAACTGTTAGATACAAATAACTTCCATTTATTATAATGGGAAAAATTAATCTTTTGACCCTTCAAATTTTTACTCACTTATAATTCAGTCTCGAAACTTTTAACTCGCTTACAACCTAGGTTTCATGATTTAGCACTGGAACGAAGACAAACAAGCAGATGGATGAATAGTTCCGCAGAAAGAACATTCACTCTCAATCTCTCTCTCCACCTCTAACCATAAAATCGACGAAAATTGGAGAAGAAAAGAAAATAAAATAGCAAAAAAACGAAGTCAAATGAGGGGACCTCGCGAGGTAGTTAGGCTACCTCGCGAGGTATTTCAAAAAATATTAAAAAAACATTAAATAAAAAAAAGAAAAAAAAAAGTAGTGAGGATACCTCGCGAAGTAGTCAGGCTACCTCGCGAGGTATGTTAAAAAAATATTAAAAAAATAAAAATAAAATAGCAAAAAGACGAAGTAAAATGAGGGGACCTCGCGAGGTAGTTAGGCTACCTCGCGAGGTATTTCAAAAAATATTAAAAAAACATAAAAAAAAAAGAAAAAAAATGAGGGGACCGAGGTAGTGATGATACCTCGCGAGGTAGTCATGCTACCTCGCGTGGTATGTTAAAAAAATATTAAAAAAATAAAAAATAAAATAGCAAAAAAACGAAGTCAAATGAGGGGACCTCGCGAGGTAGTTAGGCTACCTCGCGAGGTATTTCAAAAAATATTAAAAAAACATTAAATAAAAAAAAAACAAAAAAGTAGTCAGGATACCTCGCGAGGTAGTCAGGCTACCTCGCGAGGTATTTTAAAAAAATATTAAAAAAATAAAAAGTAAAATAGCAAAAAGATGAAGTAAAATGAGGGGACCTCGCGAGGTAGTGAGGCTACCTCCGAGGTATTTCAAAAAATATTAAAAAAACATTAAATAAAAAAAAAAGAAAAAAAAGTAGTCAGGATACCTTTTGAGGTAGTCAGGCTACCTCGCGAGGTATTTTAAAAAAATATTAAAAAAATAAAAAATAAAATAGCAAAAAGACGAAATAAAATGAGGGGACCTCGAGGCTACCTCCGAGGTATTTCAAAAAATATTAAAAAAACATTAAATAAGAAAAAAAGAAAAAAAGTAGTCAGGATACCTCGCGAGGTAGTCAGGCTACCTCGCGAGTTATTTCAAAAAAGATTAAAAAAATAAAAAATAAAATAGCAAAAAAACGAAGTAAAATGAGGGGACCTCGCGAGGTAGTTAGGCTACCTCCGAGGTATTTCAAAAATATTAAAAAAACATTAAATAAAAAAAAAAGAAAAAAAAGTAGTCAGGATACCTCGCGAGGTAGTTAGGCTACCTCGCTAGTTATTTCAAAAAAGATTAAAAAAATAAAAAGTAAAATAGCAAAAAGACGAAGTAAAATGAGGGGACCTCGCGAGGTAGTTAGGCTACCTCGCGAGGTATTTCAAAAAATATTAAAAAAACATTAAAAAAAAAAAGAAAAAAAATGAGGGGACCGAGGTAGTCAAGATACCTCGCGAGGTAGTCAGGCTACCTCGCGAGGTATGTTAAAAAAATATTAAAAAATAAAAATAAAATAGCAAAAACGAAGTCAAATGAGGGGACCTCGCGAGGTAGTTAGGCTACCTCGCGAGGTATTTCAAAAAATATTAAAAAAACATTAAATAAAAAAAAAAGAAAAAAAATGAGGGGACCGAGGTAGTCAGGCTACCTCGTGAGGTAGTTTAAAAAAATATTAAAAAAATAAAACATAAAATAGAAGATAAACGAAGTAAAATGAGGGACCTCATGAGGTATTTCAAAAAATTAAAAAAACATTAAATAACAAAAAAGAAAAGAAATGAGGGGACCTCGCGAGGTATCTTTTTTATTCTTTTTGGATTTTTTACATTACCTCGCGAGGTACCCATCCTTTTTAATTTTTTTTCCATGAGCTTCCATAGGAGTATTTGTCTTTTCACATATGTAAAATATTGTAAAAAGTCTCGAGGTAGTCAAGCTACCTCGCGAGGTATTTTAAAAAATATTAAAAAATAAAAAGTAAAATAGCAAAAAGACGAAGTAAAATGAGGGACCTCGCGAGGTAGTTAGGCTACCTCGCGAGGTATTTCAAAAAATATTATAAAAACATTAAAAAAAAAAGAAAAAAAAATGAGGGGACTTCGCGAGGTATCTTTTTTTATTCTTTTTTCGATTTTTTTACATTACCTCGCGAGGTACCCATCCTTTTTTAAATTTTTTTTTCCATGAGCTTCCATAGGAGTATTTGTCTTTTCACATATGTAAAATATTGTAAAAAAGTCTCGAGGTAGTCAGGCTACCTCGCGAGGTATGTTAAAAAAATATTAAAAAAATAAAAAATAAAATAGCAAAAAGACGAAGTAAAATGAGGGGACCTCGCGAGGTAGTTAGGCTACCTCGCGAGGTATTTCAAAAAATATTAAAAAAACATTAAATAAAAAAAAAAGAAAAAAAGTAGTCAGGATACCTCGCGAGGTAGTCAGGCTACCTCGCGAGGTATGTCAAAAAATATTAAAAAAACATTAAATAAAAAAAAAGAAAAAAGTAGTCAGGATACCTCGCGAGGTAGTGGTATTTTAAAAAAATATTAAAAAAATAAAAAGTAAAATAGCAAAAAGACGAAGTCAAATGAGGGGACCTCGCGAGGTAGTCATGCTACCTCCGAGGTATTTCAAAAAATATTAAGAAAACATTAAATAAAAAAAAAAAAGAAAAAAAGTAGTCAGGATACCTCGCGAGGTAGTCAGGCTACCTCGCGAAGTATTTCAAAAAAATTAAAAAAATAAAAAATAAAATAGCAAAAAGACGAAGTAAAATGAGGGACCTCGCGAGGTAGTTAGGCTACCTCGCGAGGTATTTCAAAAATATTAAAAAAACATTAAATAAAAAAAAAGAAAAAAAATGAGGGGACCGAGGTAGTCAGGCTACCTCGTGAGGTAGTTTAAAAAAATATTAAAAAAATAAAACATAAAATAGAAGATAAACGAAGTAAAATGAGGGGACCTCGCGAGGTATTTCAAAAAAAATTAAAAAAACATTAAATAACAAAAAAAGAAAAGAAATGAGGGGACCTCGCGAGGTATCTTTTTTTATTCTTTTTTCGATTTTTTACATTACCTCGCGAGGTACCCATCCTTTTTTAATTTTTTTTTTCCATGAGCTTCCATAGGAGTATTTGTCTTTTCACATATGTAAAATATTGTAAAAAAGTCTCGAGGTAGTCAGGCTACCTCGCGAGGTATGTTAAAAAAATAAAAAATAAAATAGCAAAAAAACGAAGTCAAATGAGGGGACCTCGCGAGGTAGTTAGGCTACCTCGCGAGGTATTTCAAAAAATATTAAAAAAATAAAACATAAAATAGAAGATAAACGAAGTAAAATGAGGGGACCTCGCGAGGTATTTCAAAAAAAATTAAAAAAACAGTAAATAACAAAAAAAGAAAAGAAATGAGGGGACCTCGCGAGGTAAAATGAGGGGACCTCGCGAGGTAGTGAGGCTACCTCCGAGGTATTTCAAAAAATATTAAAAAAATAAAACATAAAATAGAAGATAAACGAAGTAAAATGAGGGGACCTCGCGAGGTATTTCAAAAAAAATTAAAAAAACAGTAAATAACAAAAAAGAAAAGAAATGGGGGACCTCGCGAGGTATCTTTTTTATTCTTTTTCGATTTTTACATTACCTCGCGAGGTACCCATCCTTTTTAATTTTTTTCCATGAGCTTCCATAGGAGTATTTGTCTTTTCACATATGTAAAATATTGTAAAAGTCTCGAGGTAGTCAAAGCTACCTCGCGAGGTATTTTAAAAAAATATTAAAAAAATAAAAAGTAAAATAGCAAAAAGACGAAGTAAAATGAGGGGACCTCGCGAGGTAGTTAGGCTACCTCGCGAGGTATTTCAAAAAATATTAAAAAAACATTAAATAAAAAAAAAAGAAAAAAAGTAGTCAGGATACCTCGCGAGGTAGTCAGGCTACCTCGCGAGGTATGTTAAAAAATATTAAAAAAATAAAAAGTAAAATATCAAAAAGACGAAGTCAAATGAGGGGACCTCGCGAGGTAGTTAGGCTACCTCCGAGGTATTTCAAAAAATATTAAAAAAACATTAAATAAAAAAAAAAGAAAAAAAGTAGTCAGGATACCTCGCGAGGTAGTCAGGCTACCTCGCGAGGTATCTCAAAAAATATTAAAAAAATAAAAATTAAAATAACAAAAAGACGAAGTAAAATGAGGGGACCTCGCGAGGTAGTTATGCTACCTCGCGAGGTATTTCAAAAAATATTAAAAAAACATTAAATAAAAAAAAAAGAAAAAAAATGAGGGGACAGGGTAGTCGAGCTACCTCGTGAGGTAGTTTAAAAAAATATTAAAAAAATAAAACATAAAATAGAAGATAAACGAAGTAAAATGAGGGGACCTCGCGAGGTATTTCAAAAAAAATTAAAAAAACAGTAAATAACAAAAAAAGAAAAGAAATGAGGGGACCTCGCGAGGTATCTTTTTTTATTCTTTTTTCGATTTTTTTACATTACCTCGCGAGGTACCCATCCTTTTTTAATTTTTTTTTCCATGAGCTTCCATAGGAGTATTTGTCTTTTCACATATGTAAAATATTGTAAAAGTCTCGAGGTAGTCGGGCTACCTCGCGAGGTATTTTAAAAAAATATTAAAAAAATAAAAAGTAAAATAGCAAAAAGACGAAGTAAAATGAGGGGACCTCGCGAGGTAGTTAGGCTACCTCGCGAGGTATTTCAAAATATTAAAAAACATTAAAAAAAAAAAAAATGAGGGGACCTCGCGAGGTATCTTTTTATTCTTTTTCGATTTTTACATTACCTCGCGAGGTACCCATCCTTTTTTAATTTTTTTCCATGAGCTTCCATAGGAGTATTTGTCTTTTCACATATGTAAAATATTGTAAAAAAGTCTCGAGGTAGTCAGGCTACCTCGCGAGGTATTTTAAAAAAATATTAAAAAAATAAAAAGTAAAATAGCAAAAAGACGAAGTAAAATGAGGGGACCTCGCGAGGTAGTTAGGCTACCTCGCGAGGTATTTCAAAAAATATTATAAAAACATTAAAAAAAAAAGAAAAAAAATCCTCGCGAGGTATCTTTTTTATTCTTTTTGATTTTTACATTACCTCGCGAGGTACCCATCCTTTTTAATTTTTTTTCCATGAGCTTCCATAGGAGTATTTGTCTTTTCACATATGTAAAATATTGTAAAAAAGTCTCGAGGTAGTCAGGCTACCTCGCGAGGTATGTTAAAAAAATATTAAAAAAATAAAAAATAAAATAGCAAAAACACGAAGTCAAATGAGGGGACCTCGCGAGGTAGTGAGGCTACCTCCGAGGTATTTCAAAAAATATTAAAAAAATATTAAATAAAAAAAAAGAAAAAAAGTAGTCAGGATACCTCGCGAGGTAGTCAGGCTACCTCGCGAGGTATGTCAAAAAATATTAAAAAAACATTAAATAAAAAAAAAGAAAAAAGTAGTCGGGATACCTCGCGAGGTAGTCGGGCTACCTCGCGAGTATTTTAAAAAATATAAAAAAATAAAAAGTAAAATAGCAAAAAGACGAAGTCAAATGAGGGGACCTCGCGAGGTAGTCATGCTACCTCCGAGGTATTTCAAAAAATATTAAGAAAACATTAAATAAAAAAAAAAAAAGAAAAAAAGTAGTCAGGATACCTCGCGAGGTAGTCAGGCTACCTCGCGAGGTATTTCAAAAAAATTAAAAAAATAAAAAATAAAATAGCAAAAAGACGAAGTAAAATGAGGGGACCTCGCGAGGTAGTTAGGCTACCTCGCGAGGTATTTCAAAAAATATTAAAAAAACATTAAATAAAAAAAAAAGAAAAAAAAGGACCTCGCGAGGTATTTCAAAAAAAATTAAAAAAACATTAAATAACAAAAAAAGAAAAGAAATGAGGGGACCTCGCGAGGTATCTTTTTTTATTCTTTTTCGATTTTTTTACATTACCTCATGAGGTACCATCCTTTTTATTTTTTTTTCCATGAGCTTCCATAGGAGTATTTGTCTTTTCACATATGTAAAATATTGTAAAAAGTCTCGAGGTAGTCAGGCTACCTCGCGAGGTATGTTAAAAAAATAAAAAATAAAATAGCAAAAAAACGAAGTCAAATGAGGGGACCTCGCGAGGTAGTTAGGCTACCTCGCGAGGTATTTCAAAAAATATTAAAAAAACATTAAATAAAAAAAAACAAAAAAAATGAGGGGACCGAGGTAGTCAGGCTACCTTGTGAGGTAGTTTAAAAAAATATTAAAAAAATAAAACATAAAATAGAAGATAAACGAAGTAAAATGAGGGGACCTCGCAAGGTATTTCAAAAAAAATTAAAAAAACATTAAATAACAAAAAAAGAAAAGAAATGAGCGGACCTCGCGAGGTATCTTTTTTTATTCTTTTTTCGATTTTTTTACATTACCTCGCGAGGTACCCATCCTTTTTTAATTTTTTTTTCCATGAGCTTCCATAGGAGTATTTGTCTTTTCACATATGTAAAATATTGTAAAAAAGTCTCGAGGTAGTCAGGCTACCTCGCGAGGTATTTTAAAAAAATATTAAAAAAATAAAAAGTAAAATAGCAAAAAGACGAAGTAAAATGAGGGGACCTCGCGAGGTAGTTAGGCTACCTCGCGAGGTATTTCAAAAAATATTATAAAAACATTAAAAAAAAAAAGAAAAAAAATGAGGGGACCTCGCGAGGTATCTTTTTTTATTCTTTTTTCGATTTTTTTACATTACCTCGCGAGGTACCCATCCTTTTTTAATTTTTTTTTTCCATGAGCTTCCATAGGAGTATTTGTCTTTTCACATATGTAAAATATTGTAAAAAGTCTCGAGGTAGTCAGGCTACCTCGCGAGGTATGTTAAAAAAATATTAAAAAAATAAAAAATAAAATAGCAAAAACACGAAGTCAAATGGGGGACCTCGCGAGGTAGTTAGGCTACCTCAGAGGTATTTCAAAAATATTAAAAAACATTAAATAAAAAAAAGAAAAAAGTAGTCGGGATACCTCGCGAGGTAGTCGGGCTACCTCGCGAGGTATTTCAAAAAGATTAAAAAATAAAAAATAAAATAGCAAAAAGACGAAGTAAAATGAGGGGACCTCGCGAGGTAGTTAGGCAGGTAGTCAAGATACCTCGCGAGGTAGTCAGGCTACCTCGCGAGGTATGTTAAAAAAATATTAAACAAATAAAAATAAAATAGCAAAAAGACGAAGTCAAATGAGGGGACCTCGCGAGGTAGTTATTCTACCTCGCGAGGTATTTCAAAAAATATTAAAAAACATTAAATAAAAAAAAAAGAAAAAAAATAGTCACGATACCTCGCGAGGTAGTCCGGCTACCTCGCGAGGTATTTTAAAAAAATATTAAAAAAATAAAATAGCAAAAAACGAAGTAAAATGAGGGACCTCGCGAGGTAGTTAGGCTACCTCGCGAGGTATTTCAAAAAATATTAAAAATACATTAAATTAAAAAAAAGAAAAAAAAATGAGGGGGCCGAGGTAGTCAAGATACCTCGCGAGGTAGTCAAGATACCTCGCGAGGTAGTCAGGCTACCTCGCGAGGTATGTCAAAAAAGATTAAAAAAATAAAAAATAAAATAGCAAAAAGACGAAGTAAAATGAGGGGACCTCGCGAGGTAGTTAGGCTACCTCCAAGGTATTTCAAAAAATATTAAAAAAACATTAAATAAAAAAAAAGAAAAAAAGTAGTCAGGATACCTCGCGAGGTATTTCAAAAAAGATTAAAAAAATAAAAAATAAAATAGCAAAAACACGAAGTAAAATGAGGGGAGCTCGCGAGGTAGTTAGGCTACCTCCGAGGTATTTCAAAAAATATTAAAAAAACATTAAATAAAAAAAAAGAAAAAAAAGTAGTCAGGATACCTCGCGAGGTAGTCAGGCTACCTCGCGAGGTATTTTAAAAAAATATTAAAAAAATAAAAAATAAAATAGCAAAAAAACGAACTAAAATGAGGGGATCTCGCGAGGTAGGCAGGCTACCTCGCGAGGGATTTTAAAAAATATTAAAAAAACATTAAATAAAAAAAAAAGAAAAAAAATGAGGGTACAGAGGTAGTCAGGCTACCTCGCGAGGTATGTTAAAAAAATATTAAAAAAATAAAAAATAAAATAGCAAAAAAACGAAGTAAAATGAGGGGACCTCGCGAGGTAGTTAGGCTACCTCGCGAGGTATTTCAAAAAATATTAAAAAAACATAAAATAAAAACAGAAAAAAAAAGTAGTGAGGTTACCTCGCGAGGTAGTCAGGCTACCTCGCGAGGTATTTCAAAAAAGATTAAAAAAATAAAAAATAAAATAGCAAAAAGACGAAGTAAAATGAGGGGACCTCGCGAGGTAGTTAGGCTACCTCCGAGGTATTTCAAAAAATATTAAAAAAACATTAAATAAAAAAAAAAGAAAAAAAAGTAGTCAGGATACCTCGCGAGGTATTTCAAAAAAGATTAAAAAAATAAAAAATAAAATAGCAAAAACACGAAGTAAAATGAGGGGACCTCGCGAGGTAGTTAGGCTACCTCCGAGGTATTTCAAAAAATATTAAAAAAACATTAAATAAAAAAAAAGAAAAAAAGTAGTCAGGATACCTCGCGAGGTAGTCAGGCTACCTCGCGAGTATTTTAAAAAATATTAAAAAATAAAAATAAAATAGCAAAAAACGAACTAAAATGAGGGATCTCGCGAGGTAGGCGAGGCTACCTCGCGAGGATTTTAAAAATATTAAAAACATTAAATAAAAAAAAAAAAAAAAAATGAGGGTACAGAGGTAGTCGGGCTACCTCGCGAGGTATGTTAAAAAATATTAAAAATAAAAAATAAAATAGCAAAAAAACGAAGTAAAATGAGGGGACCTCGCGAGGTAGTTAGGCTACCTCGCGAGGTATTTCAAAAAATATTAAAAAAACATCAAATAGAAAAAGAAAAGAAAAAAAGTAGTCAGGATACCTCGCGAGGTAGTCAGGATACCTCGCGAGGTATTTTAGGCTACCTCGCGAGGTATTTCAAAAAATATTAAAAAAACATTAAATAAAAAAAAAAGAAAAAAAATGAGGGGACCGAGGTAGTCAAGATACCTCGCGAGGTAGTCAGGCTTTAGCTCAAACGATCTCAAATCTCTATGCTACTTCCAAGAGTTAAAAATCCTGAGATTTCTTCTCATTTAAGCACGCCTAACTTTGGAGCGTCTATCGGATCTAGGGCACTAAAACCGATACACATACCTCTAGGCACCGATTACCCATCTATGTAACAATCCAAGTACAACATATCTGGCTTCCCCAGAAATGCTAAGTATTGTCTGCTTGATATCCATTGCATCCTTTTTTTATGTAACGGACCCCCACCGTCAAGGACTCAGTCAAAGACCCCCGTCCCTAGAGCTACGCCCCGTTGCACGCATGGTATCCGACCCCTACTAGGCAGGAATTGTCTCCTCAGGGAAACTTAGTCAATAAGTTACTATTCCTACAAGGAAACTTAAATAGTAAGTCATTGTTCCTACGGGAAACTTAAGCAGTATCGACTTCGCTGTACAACTTCCCTTTTTTAATTTAGACTCTGACTTCTATATTACGAGTCCTAGGGTTAGCAACAGAACTCATATTCTGTGCTACCTCATCTGTCTTTTCTGTATCACATAACCAAGGTTAAATCAGTACTCTTTCCAAAAACTTGTCCAAACGTCGCTCTGATACCACATCTGTAACGCCCCTAATTCCTACATCCATTATGATGTTCATTTATGTTCTAAATTCCTTATTAGACTAATTGGTGTGAAATTATCAGAGTGAAGGCGTTAACAGATCAGAGTGAGTCACAACGGAGAGCATGCTTAACGTTTGGACGAATGAGTGACTGATAACATATGCCCAGACATATGCTGGTTAATAAAAATTCCCGAAGGAATATAAGCGTGATACAACTTAAAATTCTTTGTAGTGTATCCAGTCGGCAGGTTGGTAGTACAATTATCCAACTATTCAAAAATTATACATAATACTATCCCAAAATATTACTCCGGCCGAGTCCTTACGCGTGCTGCTTACCCTTTTCTCCGGCTCCCGATCCTCCAGATCCTGAAGCTAGGGTAAATTCTGAGATTCAATACCCATTGAATCTCAGGTAACAGTTAACCTCATGCTCAAATATAAACAATATATATGACAGATATTCATTACATAACAACAGCATCTCATAAGATAATTGTGACACAGACAGAACATAAGCATGGAGCAGTATGTAAGGTCCTACACAACAACATTGTGACACAGACAGGACATAAGCACAAAGCAGTATGTAAAGTCCTACACAACAATAGCCTGCACATTACCCTGTGCCACGATCACGTGTCCTCAGCGCTAGGAAAGCATACTTACGGCATTATCATGACTATAACCAGCACAAACTGAATGTATATAAACAGGTGACCCAAGGCTGAGTCTTAGCTAGCCACGGTACATGACCCAAGACCTAGTCTTGTCCATGACTCTATGAACCATCTCATCACATATAAGTATACAAGACACATCAGAGTTAAAGTTACAGTACGCGTCCGTACCTTAGTCTGCGTAGCTAGCGGTACTTTCACCTTTTGGTACTGATTCCTGACTTTCCCGGACATCCTATAATAGTATCACCGCATTATTTCCCTTATTAATAATATCCTAAGAGATGTCATTGCCACTATTAACCTTTCTACCCTTGGTGAATTTGTTATTCCATTTATACCCTTTTTTAATTATTATTAATTAATAATAACACTCTTTTATTTATTATTAATTAATAACTCCCTTTATTATTTATTATTAATTTCCCTTTTAATTATCATTTATTTCCTTTTCCTTTTCTCTTTTATATATGCAGAGTGTTGTTAATATATATATACACATCAGTACAAGACAGAAGCTTTTCCTTCTTTTATTTCCGAATGCAATAACATTGGTTTTTATCATATTTTCCAGGCCTGCAACGTTAAACATGATAGCAACATCCTTATTCTCCTTTTATATATATGCAACAAAAGTTCTTGGTCCTATATAAATGTGCAGCGTTTCAATCAGTAGGTTCTCAAGGTTCTTAATAGATATATATCTATATATATGTAGCAGTTATATATATTAATATGCATTAGCTTTTATACATATTTATATGTATCTACACACAACTAGTTTCCTTACTTTTCTTCTTATATGTGCATCGATAATGTGTATATATATATATATAAACTCAGTTTTCTTTTTGTTTTCTAAGTCTGCAGCAAACTATATGTATTAGCTTTCTTATACATGCAACTTATTTATCTAATACAAGCTTTTCTTCCCACGGATGAGTCAATGCAAGCAACTATCTCTAGCAAGCTTTAAAAATATTATGACAGCAACCCTTTTTGTTATATCATTAAGGTTTCGGGTTCCCCAGAATATTATTCAAGCTTTCTTTTTATTTTCTCATGTGCAGCGAATGTATCAGTAAGATAGCAAGTTCTTAGTTTTTAGACCACATGTATATATCTAGAGCATGATAGTAGGCTTATATATAAACATGACAGCCACGTTTCCTAAAGGTTTATGACAACAAGGATTATATATTTTCCCATGTGCTTTGTTTTATATAAATATTAACCCAAGGTAGCAACGCTTTTCTATGACAGTACCCATATATGCTTACATACATGACAGCGTTTTTTATATATATATGGTATCTTATTCTTTTACCTATGCAGCAGCGCACTTACACATACTATACCAATAAAGTTTTCCATGTCTTTGATATATAAATATAGGCAGCCACACATGATCTATTTTTATGGTTTAAAACTCATCTTCTGCGTTGGGTATTTGATGAAAAACTAGAAGAAAGCTAAGAAGAAAAACTGAGTCCAGCGATTACCTCTGTTCTCGGGTCTTCAAAACAGAGTAAGATTGAAGCTTCTCACTCTCTTTCCCTCTCTCTCTCTCTCCCTCACTCGTCTCTCTTTCTTGTTCACTCTCTCTTTCTCCTTCTCGGTTCCTCTTGGCTGGAGTAATACGAATGAATGAAAAACCATGGAATATATAGAGGAAGGAGGGTCCAGTCCGAGGAAGGGAAAAGAATGGACCGTTGGGAAAGGTACGCGAGGGGCTCAAGAAGCATGGGACAATCTGAGCTTGCGTGAACAGTTGGATGGCCGAAAGTGAGATTTAGACGCTGCTGTTATCTTTTTCTGACTCTGCTTAACGTGTTTCATTGAATATATCTTTTCTTGTGTGTTGCGTTTCATCTGCTGTTTGTTTTGCTGCTCTGCTGCTGCGGTTTGGGTTTTTAAGGGAATGGATAATTATTGGGCAAGTCTAATGGATATTGCTTGGTCAAAGAAGTAGAAAGCAAAATGGGCTGACGTGTGGATTTGGATGTTGGGTCAATGGGGTTAATTGATTGGGCTACATGATGGAATAATAGAGGAGTATGGATAATCTATCCTGCTACGTTTTTGTGGTGTTATGGCTAATGTATATAAACTTGGTGTCTCAATTTAATAATAAAAGTGTGTGTGTTTCAAAATTATCTCTTGCAGATTGGATAAACAGTAAAATTCAATCCTTAATTCTTTTTAAGGATTTTTCTTTCTCAACTAAATTTCTTTAGGCCATAAAATATCGATTCCATAATTTTTAGGCCTAAATTATCACTTACTAATTTTCCTTAAATTTATTCTTTTCCCGAAATAAATAAAAGAAAAATGGGCCTTAATCCCCCATAATTATTCTCATAATTATTTTAAGCCAAATTTCATAATTAATTTCCACATATTACTCAAACTTTAAAATCCCAAAATTTGGGATGTTACAATCTGCCTTTTTCACAGATTACCCTATTTCGTCTTATTACTTAAGTATTCTACCGATCTCGGAAATGACTTCTGGGACAGTCCAGTCCGAGATAAAAATTCACTCTTTAATAATCTTCTCTGACTTTAGAAATCTTGTCCATGGTTTTCTAGATAGGATTTAATTTCTATCCGTGGTCATTTATCCTATTTGCTTTTTACATAAATTATATTATTAAAATATTACAAGTTGCCAACTTAATATCATGATATTTTTTATTCATTCTTATCCATATTTTTGTCCAACATTCGGCTGGCCCTTTTTTTGTTTTTGTAAATATTTATTTTTTAATTAATTAATTAATTAATTATTTATTTATTTATTTCAATTTTCTTAAAAATTTCACAAAATTCCCTTATTGGTCCATTCTTGTATTTAGGCTTAAAATTACTTAATCTCACCAATTTTTCTTCATAATTTCCAATTAATTAGCAAATATATTTTATGCTAATTTTAGCCATAAACCACTAATTTTAGGGTTTTACATAATTATCTTTGAGTTTTCCCTCGTTTATGCTTAAGTAATTAGCCAAAAATCACTAAATTAATTACTCACTAATTCTTGATAATTTTCTTAATTAGAATAACTCCTTACCTCATAACTTTTTCACTGACATTAGTGTTTTCATGTCTCATGCATTATATTAACATTTACGGGGGTATTTTGGTCATTGCAATACTTTTTGATTCTTTTCCTTTAATTTTTCCAAGGTGATAATTTATTAAATTACTAAAATTAGAGACAATATTCTCTCTTAATTTTAATAATTATTTTACTGCCTCCTAGGATTTTTCACAATTTTACTTAGATCTTTATATGCTCCCAGGGGCATTTTAGTCATTTTGACTCCTTATTCTTTTTCCCTAATTTTTAAGAGATTTTTCCCTCATAAAAACGATAAACACAACATAGAAATTGAGACCACAATCTTTCTTATCAGAAATAGCCATTTTATTTATCCGGGTATTACAATGTGCTATTGGGATACGTTTGCTGTGTGTGATAAATCTATTGTGTGCTCATGTTATGTTAATGTTGTGAATATATGTAGTCCATATATTGTCATATTTAAGCATGAGGTTAACCGTTACCTGAGGTCCGGGTGCATTGGACCTTAGCTCTTAACATAGCTTCAGGGTCAGGAGGACCGAGCGTCGAAGAAAAGGGCAAGCAGCACGCTTAGAGATCCGGCTAAAGACTTTCTTTTGTTATGTTTTTTTACTTTTACGTTAGACACTCAGATGAATGTACTGCCGTATGAACAGCAAGATACACCGCAAGTTATGTTATTCAGTTACTCTTTATATTGAAAAAATTCCGACGCTCAACTCTGATCAAAACGCTATGAAAACGTTAACGAAAATGGGGTGTTACAAGGCCTAGAAGGATGATATTGTAATTATTTTTATTGTAATATACTTTTGTTATTAAAATATATGTACTTGACCTTATTGAGTGTCCACCATTCATTGTAATTTATATAGCTGCATTTCTAACCGCACTTAACCTTACTTTTTTAAATGACAGGTTTGTAAAATAACTGCATTTCTTATTACATCATCAATATTAATTTGATTTCATAAATATTTTTTTGATATTTTTTTTCTTGTTTATACACTTTCATTTTTTTATGCATTTAAAAATTTCCTTAAAAAAAATTTTGGAGGCCCGCATCCCCCACCAAGAGTACCCCTTCAATATTTTTCTAGGTCCGCCCTTACTCACACACCATCCATTCATACAATATTTCTCTTTCTGTTCTTTGCAATTCAAAAACTTGTCTCAATTTCATCCGTAACCGCAAAATGAATTTCATAGCTTGTTATTTTGTTTTGTTGTGGTGGGAGCAATTTATAGTGAGTCAAATGATAGCATAAATTCATGATCGATCCAAACAAATGTGTGTGTATATATATATTGTGTGTGGAACTTGTTAAGCCTTCAATTGGATTTGGATGTGGTAGCTTCTTGGGCGTGCCTGTGAAATTTAGTGAAAGAATCAAAGTTGAACACACCCAAGGTGATCTAAAAAAGCACAATCAAATTCGACTATACAAGTTGACATTAAGTCATCACAATTCCTTTCTCATTTGGTTCTTCTCCAGCTACGAGTCCACAGGTTTGTGAAACAGAGAGCAGCTTTTTGTTTTTTTCCAACTTGTGAGACAGAGTTAATGGGAAATAGGTGCCACTAGCTAGGTCCTGAGTATATAGGAATGGATCTCACTTTCTTCTCCTTTCTGTTGTATTTTTTGTTTATAAAACAATTGTTACCAATCCTCTTCAACAAGACAAGATTCAAATTTGTTAATTACTCTTCTCACCGAATCTATCCCTCCACATACAACATCTTTTTTATATATCGCGTTTGGTTTTTAATTTTGATCATTTTTTCATACAAACACTTTTGCTCTTCTTAGACAATGATTGCGAGAGGATTGAAGAGAGAAGAAAATGGGCAATACCATTTGATAATGAGATGACATATAATGAAAGATGGACTAACATTAATATTCAATATAAGGAAATATTTGACCTTACAGTTATGATGACTCTTCTCTTCTAATCAAGTCTTCCATATCATATTTTTCTGACCTTGTGCATAAACAACACCACCTACTCTCAGGCATCCATGAAAAAGCAAACAACGAAAAGAAAAAATTCTTTCCATATTAAACAGGTGAGCAAATGTAAAGCAAGAAAAGTCCCACTATTTAATGGAAGCCTCCGGCCGCCACCGCTGCAGTATGGGCCATATCCGGTGGTGGAGATGGCAGTACGAATATTGATAATAAGCCACTTATTACCGCTGCCACTGCACCCACCAAAAGCACTGGCAAGTTGCCGCCACCAAACAAAGCATCTAACGGTCCACTTGCCACAGAAATCACCATCTTTACGTGTAAATATGGACACAAATAATTAATAATTAGTATATCTGTTAGTGTCAATTAATTATATATATGGGTAAAAGCATATATGAAGCGAGACATTTCGATCAAGTTCAAACCTGTGGAATGACAATTGAAAGATTGAGAACTCCCAAAGATAACCCTGTGAATTTAATTAAAAAAAGGAGTTAGATGGTGTTTAGTTTAATCTCAAAATGAAACTGAGTGGATTGATTAAGGTAATGCAAAGTGTTAATTACCTTGGCCCGCCCCTGAACTGTTGGAGAATATAGATGCAAGAGCAAAAGGAATACTGAGAGTAATCTGCACAATACAAAAAAGAGGCAGTTATATGACAGTTTTTTCACTTTAGCATCAAAAAGCTTTTCCAACATTAATTTTATATATCATTCTCACCCTCACCCTTTTTTTTTCTCTACTAGAAGCTGCTTTTCTGGTGTTGTTGGAACAAATATTAAAATGATAGTGTTAATTATAAGACCTAGTTGACTTTTTTTGGAGAGATTAAGGAAACTGATTAAATAACTTTTAGAGTATTTTTATTTTTATTTTTTTCTTCAAACTAATTAATTTAACTAATAAACTAATATATAATCTAAGGATATACAACTTATGAAATGATTAAGTAATTTATTTAACTTCCTTAATATCTCCAAAGAAAGCCAACTAAGTCTTATAATTAGGATCGGAGATATTTTTTTTTTCTTTTAAAGAAATCTAGTTTTGGACAAACGAAAAAAAATCTATTCTCTTAATAAAATTAAAATAGCTAGAGTAGAAAAGTCCATAATTTTTCTTATCTAATTCGTGTTATGTGTTTGCATCCAAAAAAAAAATCGAAATTGCCTAGCCTCATGTCCGAACAGGGACCAGTCTGGACCGTCCAGATTTGATCTGGACGACCCAAATTTAATTTGTTTTAAACTGTTAATTTTTAAATCAAAAAATCATTTTAATTTTTGTTTTAAATATGTTAGTTGAAAAATTATCTTTATTTTAGATTATCTACCCATTAAAATAATTATTTTTTAAAAAATAAAATATTAAAAAAATTAAATCTGGACCGTCCAAATCTCATCTAGACGAATGGGTAGGGAAACTGAATCCGTCCGAACAGCTGTTCATATTTTTTAAGGGAAAAATATAATCACCGAGATTTTAAAAATTACTGTAGCAAATAAGATTGTTGGTTTATTCTGGGCCAATAGCAAATAAGATTCTAACTTCCAATATCCACAAACGACTTACCGCAAGGGGGATACCCAGCACTGCGAAAAGAGCCAACGCGCCAGCTTTCACCCCGGAGGACGGCGGAAGAGGCTCGACGTCGCCGGTGTAGCGCCGTGTGTGTTCGGCGATTTTTGTAATTAGCACGGTGAGCGCTAGACAGGTGGCGAGCAGGAAGTTGACGATTCCCCAGAGCCGCTTGACGCCGCCAACCCCACGCACCAGTGCCTCGATGCTCAAGGACGTGACTCCCAGTACCACTGAGTTGAGCATGAGCCCCAATGCGCCAGCGCGCACCCCCATATCGTACACCCTCCCCTCTCCCACAATCCCGCCATACACCTCCCTCGCCATCCAATCAGTGTCGAACAGCAGGAAGGGGAACCAAGCAATCCAGTTGAGACACGTCACCAAAAGCAAGATCCACATCGGCTTCTTCATCACTCGGAAAGCACCCCATATTTCCCCAAAGCAAGGCATTTCTCGTGCCGATCTTGATTCTCCTTCTAATGCCTCTACGTTCTCATCCGTACCACCCGCTTCTTTTGTCGGTTTATCACCCAACGACGGCCTTTTCTCCTTCACGTACGTCAGCACAATGATGGAGACAGTTGTCCGAAGTGCCATGGAGAGGAAGAAGCAGCTCTTGAGATTCGCGCAGTTCACGTCGCAGGCTTTGGTCATCGTGAACGGGAACATCTTGTGGAGGCCGCTGAACGATCCAGCGGCGTAGCCGAGGACGTTTCCGACGGCCATGAAGAACGAGAAGAACGAGTTTGCAGTTCTGGTTTTATGCTGGTCGCCGGCGGCGAGGTCGGCCAGAAGTGCCCGGCACGGTCCATGCAGGATGTTGTTGGCGACGTCGAGGATCCAGAAGCCAACGACTAGTATGACGATGGCGCGAGGGCGGATTTTCTTCTCCAAGGAGTCACCAAACATGTGGCCCATGTCGGTGGCGGAGCCGATGAGGAAGACGCCGACTGCGAGGGAGAGAGCGCCGGCGGCAATGAAAGGACTGCGGCGTCCGAATCGGGAAGTGCAGTGGTCGCTGTAGTAGCCAACTATGGGTGGGATGATCATGCCTGAAATGGGGCCGCCGAGCCAGATGAAGGCGGCCCAGGTGTGGGGGATGCCGAGGAGTTGGACGTAAGGGGTCAAGAGAGAAAGCTGGAGAGCCCAGCTGAACTGAAGGACGGCGGCGATGGAGGCGACGGCGAGGACCTTACGTAAGGGACTGGGCTCAAGGGAGGTAGCGGGCTCGAGTTGGAGAGAGGAAGGCTTAGCAGTGTCGTTGGTGGTGGGAGGAGGAGGAGGAGGCTTGGAGGGATCCATGGTTGGGGGAGACGAGAGAGAATGAGAGAAGGTAAGGAGAGTATGAAATGGGTGAGGAGAGTCTGGGGGGAGAGGCCTGAATTTATAAGGGAGGTTGGGGAAGAAGGGAACACTCACTGGGTGGGGGCGGCGAAGCTTATCCGTTATGTGAGAGAGAGAGAGAGAGTAGTTGTCTCCCTGTGCCAGTAACGCCACTGTGGACCTCTCAGCAGTAGATTTTATATGGTTAAAACAGAGTGCATTTGGGATCATTTTCCGAAAGGATGTTACCAGGAAAGATGGGTATGGACTGTGGAAGGCCTTCGTTGCACCAATACCAGTGTTTGATGCAGAGTGAGGAACACGCCCAACAAACTCTCGCTTTCCCACCCATTTCCTCTTGGGTTGGGTAAAAGAAGCAGAGCAAGTAGATGATCGATCGTGGCATAGTTCTATAGGTAGAAGAAGCAGAGCAAGCAGATGATCGTGGTATAATTTTATATATTACTATAAAATGGTATAGCTTTAATGCCACCACCTTTTTGTTTATATTATACTACCTGTTACATGTTGCTCCTAATTATAGAAATATTTTTATAATACTGTTGCTCCTAATTATAGAAATACTTTTATAATACAATTTACAATTAGGATGGGAAGGAATACCATTCTTTCCACCGCGCAATATCTCATATGGCATAGCTTTATATATTACTATAAAATGAGCATTGTGTGGGGCGTAAAAATTTAGTAGTAAACAATCATAATTTTTGTTTTGATGATTTTTTTTTTTTTAAGTTTACTTTCTTAATTCATTTCACATAATTTTATGTTTTATGTGTTGCACAACATTGTTTCCTATAGATGAGTGTTCAAAAGAAGGCAAACGAATATCAGATAAAAGATACACACCGACCACCCACCATTAGGGGTGAGCAAATCAAAACCGAAACCGAAAACCGAACAGAGTAATTCGGTGTTCGGTTTTTTGGTTTTGGGTTTTTTTCGATTTTTCAATTTTTGGTGTTCGGTTATTTCGGTGTTCGGTTCGGTAGATGAAAATTTATTTCGGTTAAAACCGAATAACCGAAATTATATGTATATTTTTTTTAACCTATCAATTTTAAAACGCACCTCATGAGTGTCATGACCATGGTTATTAAACCCGGACCGGCCGGTTCAGACCGGAAACCGGCGAACCGGCCATGAATCCGGTCCGGAAAATGATAGAAACCGGGGTCATTAGCCAGTATTTTTTTTTAAAAAAAAATTTACAGAGGAGAAGCGAGAAAGGCAGAAACACAACGGCGGATTCACGGCGAGAAGCGAGAAACACCATGGCAGACATCGACCTCCACACCTTCGACTCTCCACTGCACCTTCGCCGTCTTCTTCCTTCCTCGCCGGCGACCTTTGCTTCGTCGTCTTCTTCCTTCCTCGATCATCAGAGGTAGAAGTCATTTCAATGAAGGATTCAGGCTCTGATCTAACGATGTGGGTGTAAGGTGGTGGAGAAGCCATGGTCGAACGGCTGAATGCGAGGGAAAGACGCAGAGAAAACTGAGAGAGATAAAGAGGAAAGAGAGAAGTATAGGGAAATTGAAAGAGGGAAGGAGGAAACTGAAGTTTAATTACTCGGTGAGCATTCATTTTTTTCAATGGAAATTATTCAATGGATATGACTGCAACAGTAAGCCCTTCGTTTTTTTCAATGAAAATTATTTAATGGACATGACTGCAATTTGTACAATGATATGACTATAGAAGAAGTGAAAAACACACTTCACGGGGCACTTTGTTTTATCTTATGGATATATTTGAGCAAAAAGAAAATCTTATGGATATATAAAATAGTCAGACATCTCTTTAATCAGAGGGTAATAGTCATTAAAGGAAATTATTTGTTTGATAATTTCATATTAACAAGTTGAAATATTCACTTTCTCACCGGTTTGACTCTGGTCTGACCCACTAACCCTTAACCCAGTACCCCAATCGGTTCAGTGACCGGTCCGATTTTAATAACCTTGGTCATGACCCTCTCCCTCGGCCCACCTTAACGTCTTCCACTTCCAGTATCAAACGTCCTTTAGAGTCTAGACTCAAGACGGCAAGACCCAACCCAAATACCCAATTCCTCTTTCCATTGAAAAGTGAAAACCCTAACCCAGTGGCAGAGGTAGTCACCATCGGCTTCATTGAGCTCTTGCTTCTCACTCTCCGACTCTGACCTCTCACTCTCACTCACTTCACCTTCGGTTCGCAGAATCGCAGCCCTTCACGTCGCCTTCGGTTCGCAGCCGGCAGCCCTTCAGCTCGCCTTCTCAGAATCTGAGATAAGATCTTCACTTCTCATATGTGCTTCCTGTCGTCTTCCTCCCACAGTCACCCACTCACTTCGCCTTGACTCGGATCGTGCCAGACTCTGCAAAACTGGTGTTACTCTACGATCTACGACTGCGATCTGCCTCTAAATCAGTTCTCTCACTTTGCTGAGTTCTTTCACTTCACTCTATATGTATGCTTCTATTTTCAGATCGTTTCTTTTTGGCCTGAGCTGGTGGGAATGGCTAAAAATAGAGCCTTTTCCCTTTTTTAAGTGGGGGAGAAAAAAAGGATAGGAGGGGGAATTGGTAGAATAGTTAGGTGGCATTAGACTTGTCAAAACAGGGACTGGAATCGACTATTTGGAAAATGGGTCACCATTAGATTTCGACTTGAAAACTATGTTTGTCAAATCTATTCCTATTCATCAACCAGTAATTGCCCGCACCACAACCGTCAACGTTGCAACTTGCTACTTTAAAATCAAAATAATTCTTAGTTGACTGATCTTGCATATGTCCGAAGAGTTGGAAAAATGAATGAGAAACTATGGAAATTACAACTTGCAACTATAACTTATTTTCTATACTCATTCTTCCTTCCATGCCCCTTCCCACATGACTTCGAGTTGCATCACCAAAGTCAAGTCAACCTGGCCTACAGATTTAGAGTCTTCTCTGAATTGTGTTGTGATTTTTCTCTCTATGGAGATATTTCTCTAAATTACAAAATAAGTATGTATTAATAAATAACAATTGATCCACAAAAATTACCGTTTGAATTTTTGAAAGTTTATTAATTTAATAAAAATGATTTAGGTCTTTTGAAAAAATAAAGGTTAATCTTATAAAGTAAATAGGGGACCTGTGAAGAACAGGGCATAAACAGAGGAGATGTTGAGTGTGGTAAGGGAGGGACCTATAATCTCAGAGATTTGAAAAAGGTGAAGAACAATTTCCAGGAAATTATGGCTGAAATAAAGGTTAATCTTACTGTTATTGTTTGTTCCTAAAATAATTATTCATCTCCAGGTGAAATTATGGCTGACCAAGTTGCTGCTGTACCAACTGCTGGGGATAGTGCAAGTGTGACCAATAATCCTGCACCAGTTGCATCTGGGAAAAGGAAAGCTATGAAGCAAAGATCCAAAGCGTGAGACCACTTCTCCAAACTTGTGAATGAGAAAGGTGAGATAAAAGGTAAGAGTAATTACTGTAAAAGCGTTCTTGCTTGTGATCCAAAATCTAATGGAACCACTACCCTAAATAAGCATTTTGCGAATGTTTGTAAGAAGAAGCCCCTCCTAAAGAACTTAAACAAAGTCATTTAAACTATAATGCTGAAGGTGATAAATTCAGCCTTGTGAATTGGAAATTTAACCAAGATGGTATTAGAAAAGCCTTGGCATATATGCTAATTGTTGATGAATTGCCTTATAAGATTGTTGAGGGTGTTGGGTTTAAGAATTTTATGTTGTATGCCCAGCCCAAATTTAAAATTCCATCAAGATGGACAATAGCGCGTGACTGTTTTAGTTTTTATATTGACGAAAAAATGAGGTTTAAAGATTATTTGGAACCAAAAAAAAAAAACAAAGGGTTTGTCTTACTAGTGACACTTGGACATCAATCCAAAGAATTAATTACATGTGTATTACTGCCCACTTTATAGATGACACATGGTCAATGAAAAAGAGGGTTTTGAATTTCATTCCTATGTCTAGTCACAAGGGGAGGGACATTGGAATTGAAATTGAGAAGTGTTTGCTTGAATGGGGTATTGAAAGGGTGCTCACAATTACTGTAGACAATGCTAGCTCTAATGATGTTTCAATTGAATATTTGGAAGGAAAAATTGTAAGGTGGGGGCATTCAGTTTTGAAATGTCAGCATTTGCATATGAGATGTATGGCACACATAATTAATTTGATTGTCAGTGAAGGGCTAAAAGAAGTAGGACAATCAGTTAAAAAAGTTAGAGAGGTTGTTCGCTTTATTAGACAGTCACCACTTAGAATGAGAAAGTTTAAAGAGAGCTGTGTTAATGAGAAAATTCAGAGCAAGCAAATGTTATGATTGGATGTCCCTACTAGGTGGAATTCTACCTATTTGATGTTAGAGACTGCTCAAAAATTTGAGGCAGCCTTTAAGAGGTATGAGGACAAAGATCCATACTTTCGTTTTGATTTTGAAGATGGGGTGCCTGAAAAGGAAGATTGGAAGAATGTTAGGAGGATGACTATGGTGTTGAGTCATTTTTATAATTTGACTAATCGAATTTCTGGATCTTTATATGTCACTTCCAATAATTTCTTTCGTGAAATTTACATGGTTTATCGTTTCTTGAATGAGTGGACAAAAAGTGATTTGGAGGAGTTATCTAATGTGGCAAGTAGAATGAAGGAGAGATATAACAAGTATTGGGGAGATCCTATGAAGATCAATAAACTTCTTTATATTGCCACTGTTCTTGATCCCCGATATAAGCTAGATTGGGTGCAATTTGCTCTTTGTAAGATGCATACACGTGCTGTTGGGGAACATTTGGGGATGCATATTAAAGAAGTCTTGATTTCTTTTTATAATGAATACAATCAAGTTATTTCTCCTTCAGCCCAGACTGAAATGGGACCATCAAATGACACACAAGATCTTATTGATCGATGATGATGACCCTAGTCTAAAAGTTAGAAAATTACTTGATATTGAGGACCAATTATTCATGGATGAGCATCTTGGTGGAAGGACTAGTAGAACAGAAGTGGATAGATATTTAAATGAAAAAGTGAGACTAGAAAAGATGATTTTGATATATTAAGTTGGTGGAGGGTAAATAGTCCTAGATTCCCTATTCTTTCTCAAATAAGAAGAGATGTGTTGGCTATCTCAATTTCTACTGTTGCTTCTGAGTCTACCTTCAGCACTGGAGGAAGAGTTCTAGATTCATTTAGGAGCTCTTTAACACCTAAAACTGTACAATCACTGATTTGTGCTCAAGATTGGGTTAGACACTCACTTAACTATGTTGTAGAAGTAGGAGATGATGATTTTCAACGAATAGAACTTGGTAATACTTTTTACATCTATTTCCCTTTTTTTATTAGAATAATATTTATTATGATCTTTCAAGGGACGTCTAATTTTTTTTTTTAGATTTTCAAAACATTGCATTGGAGGCAATTGTTGACATATAGTAGATGCAATGCAAATATCTTTGTAAGTAATTTTTCATTATCTTTGTATTTTGTTAATATTTATTAGATTATTTGTTTTCTTTTTATTTGATTTATTCTTGTTTTAATTTGCAGGTTGCTCTCAATATCTTTCTTCTTTTGGATCATTTTATGCTGGCTATGTGATGGATGAGTTGCTGGTGCCATGTTGCTGATATTTATTGATGATATTGCTGGTGCCATGTTGCTGATATTTATTAGATTTTCTGCTTGATGCCATGTTTTGTATAATTCAATATAATTGCTATTTATATCTCATTGGGAACATTATGCACTCATTTATCGTTTCCTCTGATAGTAATCGATTTACAATGTCTGACTTTTTTGTCAGATTTCAATAGGATTCTGCTAAATCTTCTATGCTTTTCTCTGTTTTGTCAAAATTGAAATTGATGATGGGGCGGTTGTATTAGTGTTTAGCCCTGAACTAATCTTGCAGCAACTTTTCTCTGTTTTGTGATTTCTTTTTAATGGTCTAATGTCTATCTATTTGGTCTTTGGTCTTGCTGATCAGAAAAAAATAAAAAGAAAAAAAGAAGGAAGATTGGCCATTTTATAGAATTAACCCAAATAAGAAGGCTCAACTTAAGCCCAAAAACCAAATTAAATGCAAAACCAAACCGAAATATTTCGGTTAATTCGGTTCGGTTTTTTAGCTACTTCGATTTCAGTTCAGTGGTGAAAATGTATGTATTTCGGTTTTAACCGAAAAACCGAACCGAAAACCGAATGGTCACCCCTAGGACTAGGATGGAATGTAAAACTGGAATGACAGTTAATTTAGTGGAAGGTAAATGCAAGATCACCAGCTTTGTAGAAAATCATAACCGCATCTCCAAGGAACAATGCATATGATGAGGTCTCAACGTAAAATATGTGATGCACAAGCAGATGAGATTGGTTTGGTTAGGGATGCTAGACTAAAATAGAAGGTTACTTTTGACCTTATGAGTAACCAAGCAGGTGGACGAGCTAATCTTAGTTTCACTCAAATTGATATGAAAAATTATTTGAAAGCTAAACGAAGAAGAAGCATGAAGAATGACGAAGTTGGATTGTTGTTGAATTATGTTGAAGAACAAACTATTGAAAACCCTTCATTTTATCATTCATTTCAACTTGATATGGAAAATCAAATTACAAATATTTTTTAGGCCGATGCTCATATACTTGTAGATTATGCTTATTTTGGGGATGCTATTTCACTGGACGCCACATACTGCATCAACAGTAATCATAGTTAAAATAGCTTATGAGAGAAACTAAATCTGGACTTCTCATGCTTACGCCTCCAAGCGTCTAGATTTATTATTTTAGGTTAAAAAAAACTCGGTAATATTTGTCATAGTCCTCTCACATATCTTGATAAAAAACATATTTACCTACCAACTTGATTAGATTAAGAGTATAATATATATTTTCTAAAACATTCTAACTGTCTTCCTTTATTCCCTTTTCTCAATCTCCTCCTTGATTATTGTTGATAAAGCATTAATAGAGGTAAATTAAAAAATAATATTATATATCCTGAAAAGAATAACCATAGCCATAAATGAATGTCATTTAGGTCATCGTAGGGTAACCGAAACTGTGAAAGTTGTGCCGTCAATAAATTGAACATAGAGAATTGACAATATCGCATAACTCGTATTATTGCCAATATAAGTAGTTTTTTGCTATCGTCTAAATTGAAATTAAATAATATTATTACTTTTATATTCTTAGGGGGAAAAATCAACATAGATATAGGCAAAATGATCATACAACATTAATTAATTGATCTAGGTAACTTTTTTGTTACTGTGACCTCAAGGTAATCGAGGAGTGTGTTTTAATTTGCTCATAAATGTAACATCTTAATTCACTCTCTCTCTCAAATTTATATTCCCCCAACTTTTTATGATTTTTTTTTTTTTTTTATATCTCTTCCTTAAACTTTCCTTATTTATGGTATATGTAAAGAGAGTTTTCATCTATGTGGTAGAGTAATTTACAATGCTTTTTTATTATTATTATCATTTAGAATCCGTTTCAGAATTTATGGTTGCCCCTGTAAACACAAATGTCTCATCTAGGACTCAAACTTGAGACCTCAGAAAGATCTAGGAGGGCCTTACACCGCTAAACCGATTTGGTTTTACGGTGCAAATTATTAGAATGAGTATTTTAGTAAAGCCTAAATATACTTTTTTTTGCTGGCCAAAAAATATATGTCTTTACAAATATTTCACTTAAATAATTTTTTTAATACTTACCCCCTAATCTTTTTTATAAGCCACTTTTATCCTACATGAAGTGTATTATGTACCCAGGATCTACTATATGAACTTATGTAACTTACCAATAATTCAAAAAAGAAAATTGTAATTGGCAGGCAATTAATCTATACTACAATGAATAGTAAGAGATCAAACAAGAATGATTCAATTGATCGAGATGATTTAAATAAACAGGATTAGTACAAATGCCTGATTGAGAAAGCAACAACCTGTTTTACACCTTTAAAGCTTTTCAAATGCCCATGTATACGAACTTTCACATAGAAAGTATACAGTTAAAATCTCACCGTATTTCTTCAATTAGAATTGTTTGCAATTTTTTTTTTATGTCAGAAGAAAGAGAGAGGGGTTCATATTTGGTGTTTTTTTTTATATGCTTGTGATATGATTCCCGAAAGAAATGGATGATTGGATCGACAAGGAATGGAAATTCGCACTGAAAATTCAGCCTCCTAACGCGTCCTGAAAGAATGAATGTATCTCATGCTACGGACTCGGATTTTATCGATTCCAAAACGAGGAGAAAGATGGCTTTCCGAAACACGACTTTGACTCAAGAAACACCGAAAACGGACACAGGAATAATGAGATACGAAACAAAGAAATATAGAACGAAAACTGGATTATAGGTAGGCGCCACAATTCCAAAGAATTGATAAGACGAAGAACGCCACAAGGATTGTTGCCCTTGATAAGTTCAAAGATTCTCAAAAGAACCCTAGAGAAGCTAGTCTCTCACCAAAAAAGTTAACTCTTAATTCTGCCGTCCCTCAAAGAGGCTATGGTGTTCCCTTATATAGTGGACAACATCCATATTGAGTTTAACCTAATTATGCTTACACACAAAGCCCAATAAGCGAGCCCAATAAGCCTTATTACAAAAATATAACTAAAAGTAAGAAGAATAAAACAAAGCCCAATATGCATGAAGCCTTCATGCATATCCCTTGAGGCTTATTCCTCCAAGTTTGTTGCATTGGTCATGCCACCTCCTATGTCCTCATCAGCTTGTCCCTCTAATTAGAGGGATGATAGTTTTTTTAAAAAAATCATATGCTACATCCTGAAATATTTTTTGCACCCAATATCTCAAATTAATTAATTTTCATCTAATTAGAGGTAAAGAGATAAGCATGTAAAAGAAAAATCGAATGTGATTGTAATATCCGGATTTTATTATCGGAATATTATGAATAAAATGGATATTTCTGATAAGTGAAAATAATGTCTCCAGACTTGTGTAAAAATAGTCTATTTCTTCTAAGTTAAATTCCATAGGAAATCAGGGAATTTAAGGGCCAGAGTGCCAAAATGACTAAAATACCCCTAGAAAGGGTAAATAACTTAGGAAAATTATGAAAAATCCTAAAAGGCAGTAAAATGACTAAGTGAGTTAGGAGAATATATTATCTCTAATTATGGTAATTAAATAAATTATGAACTTGAAGAAATTGTGTAAGAATGTTCAAAAAGTAATATAAAGACCATAATACCCTTGCAAATTATAGAATAATGTAAGAGGCATGGAAATGCTAATGTTAATACAAGAATATGAAGGTAATGAGATGTTTTAAGTAAGAAAATTATCAACTTGTGATAATTAAGTAATTAAGTAATATTGGGCTAATTACTTAAGCATAAGCAACAAAAATTCACAAGTAATTATGTAAAACCCTAAAAATAGTGGTTTTTGTTTTAAAATTAGTAAAAACATGTTTACTAATTAATTGGAAATTTTGGAGAAAAATAGTTGAGTTTAGGTATTTTTAGGCCTAAATACAATAATGGACCAACTAGGGATTTTTGTGGAATTTTTGGGAAAAATTAAATAAGTAAATAATTAAATAATTAATAAAATTAAAAAAAAATATTTATTAAAAAATAGAAGGGCCAGCCGAAATATTGGGCCAAAGAAAAAGAGAAAATGAATATATATATGTATATATGCAAGTTGTTATTATTATATTAATATAATTAATTAAAGTAAAAAATGTGAATAGTAATTTTAAAATTAGGAAATGGATCCTATCTAGAGATCTAGGAATGAGATTTCCAAAGTCAAGGTAAAATATTGATCAGTGGGATTTTATCTTCCGTTAGACTCTTCCTAAGTTAATTCGAGTCCGAATGTGCATTTTCCTAATAAGACGAAATAGAGAAAAATGCAAATAGGCATATTTTTGGATATGAAGAAAATAAATTCTAACTCAACATCTAGGAATGAGTTTGAATTTATATGGACATATTTGGAATCAGTGAATTTTTCTGAAGAAGTTGATAATTCCAGAAATGCATTCTGAAACCGGACGCGTTTGGACACGTTTTTCGAGAAAACTTCAACTGGACTGTTGGAGCCCTATATGGAATAAAAATTTAGGTTAACTTGGACATTTCTACTAAGTAAGTATATGTCTTCAAAGTTGTAAATCCAGAATTTTGAGATTTTTCCGAAATTAAGCGAATCGGGTACCGATCAGAGAAATTCAACCGGAAGGCTTCTGGAAGGAGACACTTGGCCTCCTCCCATTGGCCAATCCCTTGGACTTTGGAGCTTGTGCAGGACGTCCAAGAGAGAAAGAAAAGGGAAAAAAACTTGTTGGAAAAGTTAGGATTGACTGGCGAGCTTTTAGTGTTCGTAGTTCTTTCAATAGTTAGAGTAGTAATGCTAGAGTAGCCTTTATTTTTCAAAGTATGATTAGATATCATATGATAGGGCTATTTTAGTCTAGAATTTTGAAAATCATAATTGCGTCGAAGTTCTGGCGAAATTTCGGGAAGAAAATTTGTAAGAGTAACGAAGTCTTTGGCGAAATTCCGCGATTAGGGGCATAAAGGCAAAATGGTAATTTTTACCTAAAATGCCGATTATTGTGTCAAATCACTAATGGAAGTGATATTACTCTTATAGGACGTCGAAATCCTAATTTGCTGCCGTTACGCCCAGTTTTTCCGTAAAAAGTACGTTTTCCGCCAGAAGTACCTAACGTCGTCAACGAAGGTACGTTCGCGTACTGTAACACTAATCTGATGATTATTGAATGATTATATGTGATAATATGTTGTATGAATAGTTTGGTGCCGAAGGCAAGGCTAGTCTATGTGGGTAAGCCATTTAGTCGCCGTATAAGTCGGTGAGGCCCCCATGATAGACACTTACCTGGCCATTCTATTCGGTGCTAGATGCACCGTATCTATGGAACCGTACTTAGATACCCCGTGTCTATGGAACCGCACTTAGATACCCCGTGTCTATGGAACCGTACTTAGATACTCCGTGCCTATGGAACCGTACTTAGACACACTGTGATTAAGGAATCGTACTTAGATCACTATTACGCTTTATGTTGTTGTACTGGCTTGATCAATGCTGTGAAATTAGAAATACCTGTTGTACATATACTATTTATAAGCATGAGGTTAACCGTTACCTGAGATCCAATGCGCTAAATTGGATCTCAGCTATAGCTTCAGGGTCCGGAGGACCGAGGGCCGAGGAGAGAAGCAAGCAATTCAAGAGAGGAGGTCGTGGGTTATCGAGACGCAATGAAGAAACACAGTCTCCTCTTTTCAGAAAGGGTTAAGGTGCGATTTTACCAACGAACTATTGGCTCAGGAGCGTCCAGCACAATTAACTATTAAGTGGACCAAAAATACCAACAAACTTTTTAAAAAGGAGCGCTCAGCACAACGCCATTAACACCGTTAACAAAAGTTAACCTTCGTTATCTAAGGTGTAGATTGGCCAACGAACTCTTATTCTAGGAGCGCCAAAGACAAAATTCTAAATTTTACTAAATTAAATAATTTTTCTCAATTTTCATTATTCAAAACTACTTGTATAGATATCTATGGACAAAAATTATTCATTCTTTAATTTTGTCAAAATTATAATTTGCTAAAATAAACAAAATTTTTAATTAAAAATATAATTATATGATTTAAATAAAACTCAAGGTGTTTTATAATTTATTATATATGTTAAACAAAAAATTATATGATTTATTTTTATAATAAAACTCACATAAATTTCTTTTAAAATAAAATAATAATTTTATGAGAAAAAGAATGTATGATAAATGATATGAGAGAATTAGAGTAAAATATGTAAAAGTGCACTTATTAATCAAATAAATTAGAGTAAATTTATGTATGTATTTTTACTCTATCATGATTTTTATTTTTATTTTATTTCTAAATATAAGTCTTATTAATCTAAATCTATAAGTATAATTTGTTTCCCTCTTTAAATTATAGCAAGAAATTTAGGTTAGTAGTTCTTAAAGCTCAATTGTGTCAATTGCCGTATAACTTATTCCCAACGATACATTATCTATCTTGAATATAATGATATTAAGTTAACGGCAAAATCGAAAGAAAAGAATATAAAACACCTTGAGTTTTATTTAAATCATATAATTATATATTTAATTAAAATTTTTGTTTATTTTAACAAATTATAATTTTGACAAAATTAAAGAATGAATAATTTTTGTCCATAGTATCTATACAAGTAGTTTTGAATAATGACAATTGAGAAAAATTATTTAATTTAGTAAAATTTAGAATTTTGTGCTGGGCGCTCCTGGAATAAGAGTTCGTTGGCCAATCTGCACCTTAGATAACGGAGGTTAACTTTTTGTTAACGGTGTTAATGGCGTTGTGCTGAGCGCTCCTTTTTAAAAAGTTTGTTGGTATTTTTGGTCCACTTAATAGTTAATTGTGCTGGACGCTCCTGAGCCAATAGTTCTTTGGTAAAATCGCACCTTAACCCTATCAGAAAAAACGTTGGCATTTCCATAGCTTTCATAGAAACTCTGTCTCCTCTTCTTTATCAGGATTGTTTGCAATTTTTTTTTGTCTCTAAGAAAGAGAGAAGGCGGTGGCTTCTTGAAACGGAATGCAGAAACTCTATCTCCTCTTTCCAGAGAAACGCCAGTAATTCCATAGCTTCCATGGTGATTTTGGTTGGCTAACTGATTCGGGCTGTGACTATAGGCGGATGCAGGTATATCACTTGAGGGCAATTGCCCCCACTTAAAAAGACGTGTGATTTTTTTTTTTTTTATAAAAAAAATTTAGGGTTAAATTCAAATACTAGAGAATCCTTTTGCATTGCAGAATCAAATAGCCAGCTTCTTTAAATCAAATTTTCGCCATTTGTTTAATGCCTTATATTAAAAAAGATGTATTTGATAGCATTGATAATAAGGCAATTACGATGAAATTCCAAAAAATAAGGCTTAGAAGGATGATATTGTAATTATTTTTATTGTAATATATTATTTTTATTAAAATATATGTGCTTGAACTTATTTAGTGTCCAGCCTTACTATTTCTAACAACAATTTTGCTATTTTTAACCGTACTTAGCCTTGTTTATCCCTTTATATTCTTTTGTTTTTTAATGTATTTAAATCTTTTCTTTAAACCCTCGAGTATTCTCACAAATTGTGTTCCCCTTTCGTAAAATTTTGGATCCGCCGCTGGCTGTAACTATAGCTATACGTACCTAAATCCTTGCTTATTGGTGATGAGAATGCGTGGCTTGAGCATTTGTGCCTAGAGCAGTTTTTTAGTTCAATTTCGATCATGTTTAGACTATGTATTTAATTTTCTAGTTTAGGTTATCAGTAGTTGTGAGACTTGAATGAATTACAGTTATGTTTTTCATATGGACTGCTCCTTATACATTGTCGTTTCGGCCTTTGTGGAAAAGTGTCATTTAGGAGTTGTTGTTTTGTTATATACATTGTCGTTTAGCATGTGTTATGTTTTTTTTTTTTTTTATAAAAAAATTTTAGGAAAGGGGTTGGGTTCACCCACAATCCAAGGGTCCGGCGCTTGGAACCCAGTCCACAAGGCATACTGGACAGAGAGTACACATGCCTCCACTTCTACCAGCGTTTCCACTGCTTCCTAGGCCTCTAGGATGCCTCCCCCAGCGCCTTGACCAACGCAGGGATCAAATCCCCTCTCTTGAGGTGAGGAAGTCCGACCCCTTCGCCAGTTGAACCCAAGGACGAGGGGTGCATGTGTTATGTTCTGGGTTGTATTTTGTGTTTAAGACTGAGTTTGTTTCAGTCTTCATCTCAGTGGGCCTTATCTCTAATAAAGCCCAAGAGTGTCTATATAAATAGGCCTGGAAGTGTTAATGTGATGTATCATGTATCTATGGATGCTTACCCATTTTTCATCAATAAAGAAATATTTTCCGTGCCAATCTCTGTACTTAATAGCTTCGATGGTGATTTTGGTTGGGCAACTGATTTGGGCTGTGACTATGGCTATGTGTAGCTAAGTTCTTTTTTTTCTTGGTGATGAGGATCCGTGGCTTGAACATTTTTGTTCAATAGGGGAGTTCTTTAGTTCAATCTTTATGCTAAGATTATGTATTTAATTTCCTAGTTTAGGTTTATCATTATGTTGTTGTGAGATTTGAATTACATTTATGTTTTTCATGTGGACTGATGAGATTATACTTAATATCATATTTATGATTAGTAATCATGATTGATTTTAGTTCTGGAATGTTTTGTAAGAATATTCTATTTAAGAAAAACAATTTACATCATTCCAATTTCAATTCTTGAATATTGTTGTAATAGGATCATGTGAAAACCCTAGTTTGCAATTGTTCGTTTGTGTTGCAAGTCACAAGTAAGTCTTGCTCAATGTTTCAGCTGGTTCTATTTGATTTAATGTTTGTGTTACTTGCATATTAGTCTTGCTCAATTCCTTATGCTTCTCGATCGGATCTTGAGCCTGGCTGATTTACTTCTGGTGTCCTTGTATTTTGTGCCTTTTACGGCTTGTTGTAGTAGTTTCTCCGTGTTGCTAGTTTGTTCTCTTGTTTTCTTTATTTCTGTTTGTGGACTCTATTATATTAATGCAAGTATCTTTGACGAGCAAAAAAAGAATATTGTTGTAATAGAGCTCAATCTTTTATTTATTATTTTACTTTTCCTTTAATAAAATTGTCTTATACTATATAAGAAACCTTTCCTCCTATCTCAATTTTGATATGTAATTGATGTTGATATTTTTTTTTCAGAATTATGGTTGCTGGCTCTTTATCAAGTTATTCTATGATTTTCAGCTTGTTTGGAAACCTCATGCAATTTAAAAAATACTTTTACCCTGTTCAAAATAAAACTTTTCTCACGTATTTATTTTGTCTAGTACAAAATTATTTAAAATAAGTTAATTCTTTTTTTTGTTGGAAGTGATTCAAGGTTGCTTGTTAAGTTTTTTTTTTTTTTTTGTGCTTTTGATAAATTAATCAAGAAAAAAACTGTCACTTGAATTACTCCTTCTCTTAAGCTTGAACAAATAGGCTCTCAATGGAATCTATATTAAGATTCTGGGTTCTGACACTGTTCTTCCCAAATTTGTAATTAGTGTAACAATCAATTTAGAATTGCATTGACCACAAAACAAGGTTAAATATTCAAATTCAACATCCCATTATTGAAAACCAGCCAGTGGTGTCTGTAAAAGATAGAGGTACAATATTATTACATCTTTTTTTGGGTGGAATATACCAAGTTTCAGAACCCTTGTTTATATTTTTTTATAACACCTCAACCTTCATATATAATGCTTTGCAAGTCTTATCTCTAATGGATATTGGTTCTCTGTCTCATGGTTTGTGTTACGGACCTAGATAAGGCCCAATCACATGGAGGCCCAACCAAGGGTAGGCGCATCAGATCCGTCATATCCGTAACCCTGGAATATCTCAACTACCCCGGATATCTAGGAACACATCCGCATATGGATAGGCAGTTCGGATAATAGGCCTGGAATCACGCCAAAGCCGCTCCGGGTAGGTCCTATAAATACCCAAGCAAATGCCCTAAGGTACACACGCTCTAAACCTAGACTAATCTACATACTGTCACACTGAGCACACACCCCACTCCATCGGCCAAGCGCCAGGTTGTGTTCAAGTGATCCTCTCTCTGTCGTGTGCTATCACATTGGTATCCGCATCGAGACACTAGATCCTATATCAAATCACCAGCCCATACACGCGGCCGGACATCCGTGTTTTACACTGCACAGTGGCGCCGTCCGCGGGGAACGATAAATTTCGATTCCTTGACCAATGAGGGTTAACACCGCAGTACAAGCCAGAAGCAACCGGAGATGGTTCGAACAACCGGAGAGCAACGTCAACCACCCCGGCAACCACAAAGACACCGAGCAATGACCAACCTTATCGGTGGCAATGAGCGGGACAATGAAGACCGGTTATCACAACCTGTAAGAGCGCCTCGAGGAACCTCATGGCCCGAATCAAGATCAACCCGAAAAGGGGAACGAGTCCGAGACGGGTTCATCGGCAGCGCGGGACATCGCCGTAAGCCACGTAGATCCAATCCGAGTAAGTCAGAGACCCCGGCCCGTAATCTGGACTTCCTTACACTCCATAACGGACACACTCGCCATGATGAAACGCATCGAGAATATGGACAAACGTTATACTCTACAATTTCATCGCATCGACGAGCGGAACCGAGAAGGGAACCTAAAAGCACCAGCTATGATCGGGATGACAAAACGTGGGAACCCGACCAGAAGGTCATAGTTCCGTCGGCGAAAGACAATAGACAATACTAAAAGGGCGGCCTCTCTACCAAAGAATCGCAAAGGGAAGTCCTCCTGAGCGAAGGGTCGACCCGACATCCCCCACACGATTCTCGTCAAGGAAGATATGCCGAGGCTAAAGCAGACACCCCTTTTCACCCAAAATCCTTAGAGCACGGTTCCCGTGAAAGCCGAACCTCACCGAGTTTAGTAAATACGACGGTTCGCAGGATCCCACAACTCATGTGGACGACTTTCGATGATCATGATGTGCCGAGGCCTCAGAGAACCAATCATAAGTAGGGTTTTCGCCACAACACTAAAGGGACCAGCCCTAAAGTGGTTACTAACCCTGCCTCCAGGGTCGATAACTAAATTTGATGACTTGGCAAAGGTTTTCGAGTTACAATTCGCAACTAGTAAGAAACAGAGGACTTCATGACAAGGTCGAAGAAATATCTTGAGGTGGAACAAATGCGCCAAGCGAATGCGCGAAGGGACCCGGACAAGAACACCCCGCCAAGGGATAAAATCCATCCGACTGGCCGCAAGCAAGACCGCCGCGGAAAGGAACTGATAATAAGCAATATAAACCAAGGACAGACTTGAAGAATAAATTTGACTATTATACCCCTCAATGTTCCCCTGTCCCACTATGGAGGGAAGTAGCGTCGACCGAGATGCGGAAGGTCGAAAACCTCATCCCCTCAGAAACGGTCCAACACGGACCGCCTCCCGTTATTGTTCTTTTCACGATTGTAAAGGGCATACCACGGATCAATGCTATGAACTTCGCGAAGCCATCGAGAAATTCGTTCGAGAAGGAAAATTGCGTCAATACGTAATAAAAACACAGTGGACGCACAAAAGAAAAGCGAAAGCGTAATGACCGATCAAACATCCGACTCCCGAGAATAGAAGAGAGGGCAAGAGGAAGAAGCCGGCATCCGAAGACAGCGGATTTCCGACACGGAGTTCGATTGCAACGTTATTAGCTGAGCCTTCTGAGGAGGAGGAGATACGCCGAGCCAACGGAGAAAATATCTTAGGGAAGTTCTTTCAATAAGGGACCGACCAAAGTTTAAAGAAGAATCACACATGACCGACAAAATTGAACGACCTCGCCTCATGTTCACAAAAGAGGACTTGGCCGACGTACTCCCGCCATCAAGACGGCCTCGTAATCACCGGAACCCCGGTCAACCGCCGAGTCAAGAGGATATTTATAGACTCGTGGAGCTCGGCAGACATCATCATATGGGATGCCTTCAAGAGAATGAATCTCGACCAGAGGACCAAGCCATGCCAAACCACTCGTAGGATTTAATGGCGAATTATCCCTCCAAAGGGATATATAGACCTCCGACTCACCCTTGGAACGAAGGAAGGTTTCAAATCCGAGCGAGTAAGATTTATTGTGGCCGATTTCCCTCCCCTTACAACATCATCCTGGGAAGACCAACCATCCACAATTGGGACATGCCGGTGTCTACTAAGCATCGAAGATAAAAATGATAGGCAATAGCAACCAAGTCGTTACCGTCAAGGGTGATCAAAGAGTCCAGCAAAGTGTTACAACGAGACAATCAACGTAAAAGCAAGATCCGGAACAACGGATCCAGAGCACAAAAGATCCAAGAACCGATCAATATGATCGAATTAGACCTACGAGAAGAAAAGGGGACACCTCGCCGTAACTGTAAGGAGAGGTAGAAGATTTCGTACTTGGAATCAATCCAAACCATAGTACGAAAGTAGGCGGGGCCTTGACCCCGACTCGCGATTGAGGATAGAAGAGTTTTTGGCCAACAATCGAGACGTTTTTGCATGGAGCGCGGCCGACGTACGGGCATAGACCCCAATTTCGCCGTCATAAATTGGCCATACGGCGGGGTCAACCCCGTAGCCCGTAAGAAAAGAGCGAGGGCCCCGAGATAGGCGTGTAGCGCCGAACCAACACGTGGACGAACTATTGGAGGCCGGTTTCGTCAGTGGAGATACAATATACCACGTGGCTTTCCAACGTGGTGATGGTTTCAAAGCCAAATGGCAAATGGAGAGTATGCACCGACTATACCGACTCGAACAAAGCATGCCCTAAAGACGCCTATCCAATGCCGAACATTGATCACCGTAGATAACTCATCCGGCTATCAACTTCGTCGTTCATGGACGCGTATTCGGGTTACAACCAGATCGCCATGCACCCCGATGACCAAGAAGCCACTTCCTTCATAACGGAGAAGGGAAATTATCGCACAACGTCATGCCGTTCGCTTGAAAATGCCGGGGCAACCTACCGAGGATGATGAATAAGGTTTTCGAGAACCGATAGGCCATAACATCGAGGTCTATATCGACGACATGATTGTCAAATCATGTGATCCCAATGACCACATCCGAGATCTTGAGCAAACATTTAGCAAGTTAAGGGCGCATCGATTCTACCAATCCCGCAAAATGTGCGTCGGAGTACCGGCAGAAAATTCTCTGCTTCTTGCTTACCACCGAGGAATCGAGGCGAACCCCGATAAGTGTAAGGTCGATTAGACATGCAGCCCCCCAGAACAAGAAGGAGGTCCAAAGAGCCTGACAGCCGTTTGGCCGCGTTAACCGATTTCGCCCAAATCTACAGAAGCGCCTTGCCTTTCTTCAAATTACTTAAAAGGACACGACAGAAATTGGACCCTGAGTGTGACGCCGCATTCTCAAAGATTAAGCAATGTTTGGCCACTCCGCCGCCTTATCGAAACCACACTGGCGAAACCCTCTTCCTCTACTTATCACTGGGAAAGAAGCAGCTGAGCTCTGGTCGGTTCGGGAAGGAAAGAATGGCCAAGAACCAATATACTTCGTTAGCAAAGCTTTGCAAAGCTCGGAGCTAAGATATCAGAAGTTGGAGAAATTGGCTTTCGCCATAATAATGACGGCACGCAGACTGCGCCCGTACTTCCAAGCTCACAAGATAACGGTTCGAACCAGCCAACCCATTCGACAGTACTCCATGCCGGACTCGCAGCCGAATGATCAGTTGGGCTATTGAGTTATCCGAATTCGACATCACATACGAAGCACGACATGCTATTAAGTCACAAGCTCTCGCGGATTTCCTCAAAAGTCAAGAATATCCAGCCGAGTTCGAAGAAGTAAAGGTTACCCATATACCAAGAGGGAAAATGTCCGAGCAGCATACTCTCCAAACTCGGCTAGCACTAAAGGGACGACCAACCACGTAACCGTCATACAACAAAAGGTGGAAGAGCCGACTCGCGTAATGGTCATATCCGATGCCACCGATTGGAGGAAGCCGCCGAGGACTACATTGAGAGGGGAATTATTCCCTTGGAACGGCGAATGCTCAAAACCGATACGGGAAGCCGCGGTATACACAATGATAGACGATCGCCTTTACCGAAAAGGCTTGCATACACCGATGTTAAGGTGCCCGGGCACTCACGAAAGTAGATATGTCCTCGCCGAGACCCATGGAGGGATTAACGGCAACATATGGGTGCAAAAGCATTAGCAAGAAAGGCACTTAGGGCCGGTACTACCGGCCCACCATGCAAAGCGACGCAAGCGAATTTGTGAAGGCATGTGATAGTTGCCGAAACACGCCAAAATCATTTGGTCCCCTCCATCGACATGGAATATATCTCGCCCCATGGCCGTTCTTTAAATGGGGAATGGATCTACTCTGACCGCTTAAACCGCCCCGGACAACTTCGATGGCTAATCGTGGCGGTGGACTACTTTACCAAGTGGATTGAGGCCGAACCGCCGCCACCATCACATCGGCGAGGGTCCCGCGCTTCATCCAACAGAGCATTTTCTCCCGCTTCGGAATCCCGGCGAGATAGTGACAGACAATGGCACTCGGTTCACGGACAGAACTTCCAGGATATGATGGTGGACCTCCGAGGAAGGAGAACCCTCGAATTCAAGGGCGTTGGCAACCGAGATGGAGCTGGTAGATGAAGTCAGAACCACGGCCCATTGCCGAGACATAGCAGCCAAGCAACTGATGGCGGCGAAACACAATAGAAAGGTCAAACCCAAGGCATTTGACCGGGGCGACCTGGTCCTAAGAAGGGCCGACATCGGTAACAAGAACGCCCAGGACGGCAAGCTCGCCGCAAATTGGGAAGGACCGTACCGAGTCAAGGAGAAGTTGGAAAAAGGAGCGTATGTTCTCGAAACACTGACAAGAAAATCCGTCAAGAGGACATGGAATGGTGACAAATTAAGGGCCTACTATAGTTAGGGCCCACCACAAACAGATGCCACAACGGACACCCAATGTCCGAGTTAAGTTTTTGATTTATTATTTCAAGCTTATTTTGGTTTCGCCATTTCCTTCGCAAACTTTCCTTTCATTGTCGCCTTTATAAAGCTAATCATCTCTTGAATAAATAAATGGTTTGTTGACCAAATGTTCAATTTTAAGAGGGTCAAAATGATTCGTTAAATAAGGCATGCACACCGAGGTCTATACACCCGGTAAATATTTTGATGCATCGAAATTGACACCTAAGTAAGAAGGTGAATGGTCATAACGGACCCGATCGTGTCCACATGGTCAAAGTGTGTCCCAACGACGACCACGGATGAGCATGTGACCATTCACCCTTACCCCGGTTAAAAATCCCGGAATACGACTCCGAACCTCGTAGCGCGTATATATAGACACCCCTACTCATGCACCTGGTTTCTGACACCAGAAGAGTACTAAGCGGACTCTAATTCTTTAAAGACCCTGGCCCGGTCTAAAACTATCCCATGTGCACTGTACGCATGAAGGTAAAAGTACGTAACGAGCTACTTAATTGAATGTTCATTCATAAAGTTAAAAGTTCGGAGGTACAATATACAATCGGCATCAAAAGCTGAAAACAAAGAAAGCAAAAAAGAAAAAGACAACAAAAGCTAAGGGCCCTCGCCCGCAAATGCCTCGTCGCCATTGGGTCCGGCCCCGGATGCAGCCTCTTCTACGGCTTGCTCACCGCTGCTCACTTCGGCATCCGGCCGACCTATCTTCGTGGAGATAAAGGCGGAGGAATAAGAACACCATCTTGGAAGCGGAGCGACATCCATACCCACCACGTTCGCTTTTACCCCGGGTTTAAGTACTCAACTGGGCTAGGGCCATCTCGAAGCAATCCGACGCGGTTTTCCTTACCGCCGCCGCCTTCTCATGGGCGGTCTTCTCCTCCGCCAAAGTTGCCTCGGACTTGCTGCAACCGCGTACATAACTCGCTACGTTGCTCGCGTAAGCCGTTTGACCGCATCCATGACATAGCGTGGGAGGACTTCGCTCCGTCGATTAGCTTCGCTTCGACCAGACGAGAGTTGGCATCGCCAATTTATGATTAACCTCCGCCTGTGGATTCCCGGGTCCGCCTCAGTCGGCATGGGCTCACGCGCGCCGGTGGGTCGACAAGATCCTCGCCGCTTTGTCCGCGGCAGCTTGGGAACTTTAAGTTCCGTCTTCGCTCCTCCCTTTCACCTCAACCTTCTCTTTCTCTTCCACCACTGCTTCACCTTTTGCTCACCGACTCTAAATTTTCCTTCGTAGTTCGGGACTCACAGAAGCTCGAGCATAATAACCATGGAGATGCGGCCGTGCCCGAGATAATCCAAGAGCCCCGCCAAGATGACCTGGACATATTCTGGAGTTCATGAAGGTCCTCGTCCGAAAGAGGTTGAGGAGACAAAAGCCGACGTGGCGGAAAGAAGGCCATGCCGATCCTCGAAACGCCCCCACCTGTGCCCGGCTCCGCTTGAAGCCACTTGGTCGAGGTACGGTAGCCGATGGGCGCAAAGGAGAAACAATCGCAGACGAGAACCTGTTTCGCCTTTTCCAAGGATGGAGGAGATGGGTCGGAACGTGGAGATGTTCCGCAACAGTAGAGACGGCGTAGAAGAAGGCACTACCTCCGCCGCGGCTATCAATGACGGAGAAGAAGAAGGTAACACTTCGGGAGCAAGCGAAGCGGTAGCGGTCGAATCCCCGACCTTGGCCCTCTTCGACGCGAAGGCTTTGGGACCATAGAAGCCGCGGAGCTCGCTTCCTAGAAGGCTCCGGCACTGGACGTTTCACAGGAGCTTTCTCTCGGCTTCCCAACAAATTCGGCAAGGTATACTCAAGATAATCGGGTTATTACAGAAGCATAAATCTAAAGTCAGATGCTAGTTAGATAACAAAAGGCAGGCAGAAAAACAGAATTCACAGCAATAAAGCCATACTGGAGGCCGAGCCGGATGACTCACCGGCCTTCTTAATATAGAAGGCCGCTCTTTTGACACCATGTTCGGCAACGTAAGACACCAGCCGAGCGGCATACTCTCTCTCGTCTTCAGAGAGGTCTTTTAACGAGAATTGGTAGGTGGAAGAGGAGAAGTGATGGTGCTCGGAGGACCAATAAAGGGGGAAGCGCCATTCAACGCCCGGACCCTCAGCGGCTTTCAGAAACCAAGGCACTTCCCCAGGGATTGCAACAACTTTAAAGAAAGAGTTTTTGAAATGCTTAAAGGAGTCTGAGAAAGAATTCATGAGTTTCCGGTCCGCCTCGGCACGAAGAGAAGTTAGCCCTTTCAGAGAGGGCGGTTCCCTACCCGACCGAGGGGTCAAAGGGGAGAAAAAATGAAGGAATAAGGCGGCGGTACACGGAATAGCGGGTTCCATTGTCCCGCATAGATAGGCGAACGCCGCCAGATAAGCCACCCGCTCGGGTGAAGGCGAGAAGGAGCCGATGAAGGTAGTGTAGGACGGACATTTGGAACCCTGAACGGAAAGTGAATACCGAGCCGGTCATATAATCCCGATAGAAAAGAAAGAAATTAGGAGAGCCTGGTTCCCGAAAGGCACAGATCGGCTCATCCTCCTCGGGAGGGGAAAGACGACATCCCGATGACCCCGGAGACCCCACTTTATCCATATCCGTCTTGGTCATCAGCGAACGTATGGTTAGCATTTCGCTAGTCACCTGTGGATACTTGGAACGCAGGCCGGTGAAGGACTATCGGAGTCCGCCTCCGGTTCGGAAGCTAAAAGACGAGGGAAGACGTAGACTCCATTTACCTACAACAAAATGAAATAAAACTAAAGTCGAACTAGGCGTAATACCCGATGACGACAAACCGAGAAAGGAAGACCCTTGAAGTCCGGCACAGGCTCGGCTAACGAATTATGCCGACATGAGCCCAGGATGACTTCGCCATACGGTCTTGCCCACTCGCAATAAGGGAAGAGTTTCGGCAACACAATCCCAACAGGACCGTGATAGCCACTGTAACGACCAGACTCGGACGGACGATGCGTTTGGTAGGCGCTATCGGCTCGGCTGATGAGAAGACGAAGAATGTTTTCCCCTATCCATCAAGAGCTCAAACCTATACAACCAACATAAGGGTAAGAAGGAGGGGGAAACAACTAAGAACAGACACTCAAAAGGACAAAACCTATGGGTTCGATAGCTCTACTCATAAACACTCCGCCGTAAAACCCGTAACACAGGGGCACACCAAGAAAGAAAAGGGGAAGAGGGAGAACTAAAATGCTAGAACAATATAAAAAGATAAAATACCCGAATACGCGAACCTTGCGTAAAATCGACACAATGAAGGTAGATGAACAATTCGAACAAGAAAGAAGCTTTGATTCTTCGAGTATTCTCGAGACACTGGAAGTTAAGAACAGACTCGACTTTGCGCGGAAGAATTCCCGTGTGTGGGGAGAGTGAGCGAATTGAAAAAGTGGGCAAAAGAGAAATGCCAAGAAAGTTATATCGAGAGGAAAGAAGGAGGGAAATTCAAAACAAAAGAAACCCAACCGACGAGGGTAACCACGACTTTTCACCCCAAAAGGCCGAGAAGACGTGTAACGTACCACCGAGCATTAAATGCGCACGAAATTCGGGGCGCGGACACGAGGATCAAAGCACCTCCCCAATCTCGGGAAGACAGTGTCATAGGCAATCATGGCAAAGATCGAGGAGGTTTCCCAAGAGTCACACCGAGGAAGTAACAACGGCCCGGAGCTTCAATGACGAGCCTTGGTGCCAGATCCTCGCCTAGGTCGATTGAGTGCCAGTTTTGATTCGCACCATCTCACGCTTGTAGCTCGGCGGTCCAAACCACGGCACTCTCCTCGGATGTCGGCCACGGCCAACCGCCCGCAAACCACAAGGCGCCAAAGACGACATCGCATTAGAGATTGAGGGACACCCCGCTCATCGACCCTCGAACCGTTACCACGCACTCGGGAAATAAACTCAACAAATCCTAGCCCGACGCAGACGTCAGGAAATGGGTAACACCACGGATGACATTTATAAAAACAAGATATACCCCTACAGTCCAAAACCTTGAACTACCGGTCGGGGGCAATCATTACACTGACCTAGATAAGGCCCAATCACATGGAGGCCCAACCAAGGGTAGGCGCATCGATCCGTCATATCCGTAACCCCGGAATATCTCAACTACCCCGGATATCTAGGAACACATCCGCATATGGATAGGCAGTTCGGATAATAGGCTCCGGAATCACGCCAAAGCCGCTCCGTAGGTCCTATAAATACCCAAGCAACAAACTAAGGTACACACGCTCTAAACCTAGACTAATCTAAATATCACACACCGAGCACACACCCACTCCATCGGCCAAGCGCCAGGTTGTGTTCAGTGATCCTTTCTCTGTCTGTGTGCTATCACATTGGTATCCAGACCGAGACACTAGATCCTATATCAAATCACCAGCCCATACACGCGGCTGGACATCTGTGTTCTACACCAGAACAGTTTGATTTCTCTTGATGTCAATGTACTCAATTTGGCTTCCTTGCAAGACTGCTTTAAAGCTTGACGCATTCTATGGCTAGCTAACAGTATGTCATGGTGTAGGCTGGCCGATTGGAGAATGTTGTGGGATGGTATCATGCTTATCCTGGCTATGGATGCTGGCTTTCATGAATCGATGTAACTACGCAAATGCTAATTCAGCAATTTCGTGAACCTTTTCTAGCCGTTGTTATTGACCCTATGAGAACTATATATTGGAAAAGTTGATAATAGAGTGTTTGTGACACATCCAGAAGGATCTAAGCCTCCAGATGAAGATGAACGTATCTCTGGTTACCAAACACTCCCACTCAATAAGACTGATGACTCTGGTGTCCACTGTAAACAGATGATTTTTATTTAATTTCTTGTCATTTTCTTTCAAGAATATCTATTCCCTCCTTGTTTGAAATTTTGTGTGCTTTTGCAGTATTACGCATTGGATATCACTTGCTTCAAGTCTTCTCATGACACACACCTCTTGGATCAGCTATGGAACAAATATTGGGAGAATACACTATCATCTCCTTTATTAGGTAATAGAGATTACGTTGCAGGACAAATCTCACATCAAGGTATTTTTATGAGGCTTACACTTCACTGCAATCAGTTTTGGTTTTGTTCTATTGCCTTTTTTTACTAATAGAAATGTGTTCTTGTACTTTTACTATTGTTATAAATTATAACAAAGTATAATTATATCATTAGTAATACTTCCTTATGTAGTTGATAAGATAGAACAAGCGGAGAATCAGTTGACACTTCCAGGATCTGAATCCCCAATAGCTACTGGTTCATGTGAAAAAGTGAGCAGTTGTTGCTTTAGAAATCTACAACATATATTCTTCAATGTATAGAAATAGCTTTACTTTTTATTTTCTGTGTTGATTGCTGTTAGTTTCAAGACAGAGACTTAGTCTAAGATGATAAGTGGTTTCAACCCATACTATTTTTTTTTTCCAAACTCAGTCCCTTCAATGTTTATCTACTGTTTAAGCGGGAAAAATTAGATATAGATTGTCATGCACAATGTCAAGCCCGTTTTTAAGGCCAACCATAAAAATGTACCTAGAATGTGATATTCAGAGTCTTTACATGTCTTTGAGGCTAGACTTTAATTTGATAGACATTAGCTTAATGAAAGCTTGAATTTGGGAGAGGTGGGTGGTACTTAAGATTCATTTTCTTCTTCCAGCTCTCATTTAGACACAAAATTATTGCATGTCCAAAGTAAACAATGATTTCATAGCTGATATCTACCCGAAGTATATGCTTAACACTATTGTTTTGTGATGCTGATAACTCAATGGATTTGTAGGGGATTCCAGTATATGTTTCTCCTGACAAGGATATACTGTCTTTGGCCAACTGTCAAGTAACAAAAGTCTATTCACGAGTTTAGGTTTGGCCCCAAAAAAGAGAGCAGCCTGAAGAAGAGAACATCCAAAAAAAAAGGAATGACAAGAGTACTCTTACAGTTTTCAATTCGTCACGGGATAAGTGATGAATTGATTCCATAATTACTTAGTAATATCTCTTCTAGTCAGGGGCGGAGCCAGGAAAGAAAATTAGGGGGGCGAAAATTACAGAATAAAACTTAGTAGAGTTAGTATTTGAAATTTGGAGGCGAAAATTATAGAAATGGACCCAAGATTCTCGAAGATAATTTAGCCTAATAAATATTTCAATAATTTCATTTTAGTCCCTCTATGAAACTTTTTAATAGGGACTAAAGTGAAAATATTAAAAATTTTAGGAGGCTAAAGTATAATATCCGAGATTTTTGGGTCCATTCCTGTAATTTAGTGCTGGAACAAAAATTAAAATGAGATTAGTTTTTTCTTTTAACTAAATCTAGTTGTTGGCTTCTTTCCTTTTACCTGAACCCATTTTTTCTCAAATACCTACGAAACAGTGGAAATGTAAACCACAATAACAGAAAGGAAAGATAAAATGATGAGGACAATGAGAACAGAAGGAATGGTCATTGATATCCAAAACAAAAGAACCGAAAAAATGAAAATCGAAAGGAACTATGATCATAGATAATCAAAAGCTTATAGTTGGTATCAAAATCAGGCCCAAGTCACAAATCGTGAGGCCTAATTTGTTACCTGGTATCAGAGTTAGGCTCGTGTCAATATGGATCATGGGCAACAAAGAAGATAATATCAAGAGCAACACACACCACAAAGCAGAGAATATCAGGTATCAAAGGCGTGAATGAATTACGTTTCTAGGTATTTTGATAATATCAAAAGCAATATACACCACAAAGTAGAGAATATCAAACGTACAGTTGGTATCAGACGTGTGAATGAATTACGTTTCTAGGTATTTTTGAGTATCAATAGGATGAAATAACAATGGGTGATGAAAGTCAAGCGCCTGAGATCCTTGATTCTTGAGATCAAAAGTCCTTGTCATAGTTGTTGTGAAATATACGGGAGGAATCAACAAACGAGAAGGGGATCATCGAAAATTGAACGAATCAAAACCTTCGTCATTGAATGGCAAAAAGTATGAGGGGTGAAGTCAAAGTCACCAAGAAAATCGAAGAACCATGGTTCTTGCCATTAATCCACGGAAAAGAACGAATAAACTGGGATGAAATTGAAAACATATGAAAATTTTAGTTGGATGGTCAGTGTTTCCTTCCTAAGTTTTGGTATCAGATCCCGTGTTCTCTATAGGATAGATATGGTTTATTTTTTTGTGTGAGACTTTCTTTGTAACTTCTGATACTTCCACTATAAATGATGTTAGCATATCTTAATAATTTAAGCAGGAAAAATTAGATATAGATTGCCCTGCGCAATGTCAAGCCTGTTTCTAAGGTCAACCATGAAAATGAACTTAGAATGTGATGTCAGAGTCTTTACATGTCTTTGAGACCCGACTTTAATTTGATAGACATTAGCTTAATGAAAGCTTGAATTTGGGAGAGGTGGGTGGTGCTTAAGATTCATTTTCTTCTTCCAACTCTCATTCAGACACAAAGTTACTGCATGTCCAAAGTAAACAAGGATTTCATAGCTATTATCTACCCGAAGTATATGCTTAAGACCAATGTTTTGTGACGCTGATAACTCATTGGATTTGTAGAAGATTCTAGTATATATTTCACCTGACATGGGTATGTCGTCCCAGCTAATAGTCAAGCAACAAAAGTCTATTCGCGAGTTTATGTTCAACCCCAAAGAAGGGAGTAGACTTGAAGAAGAGAACATCTCAAAAAATTAGATGATGTCAGCGGCCTTGTAAGCTCCTTTTTTCTGAATATGATGGTACTTTGAGAATATGATGTTAATTGAACTAAATTAATTGACAATTCATACCATATTTCTCTTCCTGTTATTTGCAAATCAGAAACTTGTTTTTTTTTTTATTGATATTTTTCTAAACAAAAACTTGTGTCAATTTCATCTCTAACCGCAAAATGAATTTCATAGCTTTTTATTTTGTTTTGTTAAGGTGGGGGCAATTTATAGTGAGTCAAATGATAACATAAATTCATGATCTGTCCAAATAAATGTATGAATTTTTAAATGTATTATTGAATAAAGAGAAAAAATTATTATTGTTGTTGATTTTGAGAAAAATAATTCCATAACTTACCAGGATCTATAAACTTGTTTTATATGAATTAAAGTGGTGGTATCAGGGGCGGAGCCAGGATTTGAAATTAGGGGGAAAAAATTAAAGAAAAGAACCCAATGGAGCCGGCATTTGAAATTAGGGGAGAAAATTATAGAATTGGACCCAAAATTTTAGGAAATTATATTTTAGCCTCATACATATTTCAATATTTTCATTTTAGTCCCTCCATTAAACTTCTACTAGAGACTAAAGTGAAAATGTTAAAATTTTTATAAGACTAAAATATAATTTCCTTAAATTTTGGGTCAACTTCTGTAATTTTAGAGGAGCGGGGGCCACCCCTAGCACCCCTGACTCTGCCCCTAGATGGTATATTCCTAATTCTATGTTCATTCTAGTTTATAATTTCAATACCACTTTCGAGATACAGACATGAATATAAGCTTTGAATTGTCTAGGGCTTGATTTTGGTGAATTGACTAGGTGGGTTTTAGCGCTTCAAATACGTTATATGTATATGGAATTTGTTAAGCCTTCAATTGGATTTGGATGTGGTAGCTTCTTGGGCGAGTCTGTAAAATTTAGTGAAAAAATCAAAGTTGAACACATCCAAGGTGGGCCAAAAAAACACAATCAAATTCGACTATACAAGTTGACACTATCAACATGTTTTGTTTGAAGGGAGGAGACGAGAGGGAAGGAAGGATATTGATCAAATTACTCTTAATAAGAAGAATATTCCTTTTTGTTGTATTTTTTGAATATCGAAAATTTTTCATGGGCAATTTGATCACTATGAGGTAAAAATTTCCCTTTCCTCCCTCATCTCAAACCAAACACACCAAATCATCACAATTCATTTCTCATTTGGTTCTTCTCCGGCTATGAGTCCACATGTTTGTGGAACAGAGAGCAGCTCCCCCTCAACTTGTGAGACAGAGTTAATGGAAAGTAGGCGCCAGTAGGTCCTGAGTATATGGGAATGGGTCTCACTTTCTTCTCCTGTTTTCTGTTTTATATTTTTGAAAAAAAAAAACAGTTGTTACCAATCCTCTTCAACAAGACAAGATTCAAATTGATTAATTACTAAAATGTCAAAAGACTAACAGTTAATTTGACTAAGTCATTCTTGTAGAGAAAAGATACAGAAGGAACACAATTATAGGTAAATTATCTTATTTAATTTGGTATTTCATTATATATGGCGTTAAGTTTTAAATTTTGATCATTTTTTTCATAACAAACACTTGTGCTACATATAGAGCTGTTATGGCCAATGAGTAAGTTCCATGATTGTGAGAGGACTGAAGAGAGAAGGAAATGGGCAAATACGATTTGATAATGAGATGACATGTAATGAAAGATGGACTAACATTAATATAATTGTCCCAAAAAAAAAAAAAAAACTATCAAGGAAATATTTGATGGGCCCTTCCACCAATTATGAATGGCCTTCCATGAATTACAACTAAGCTTCTCAGTATTGTAATTGAGCTTCTATGGTGTGTAAATCAAGTTAAAAAGCAAGTGAAATTCAACGAATTGCAAATGACCTTCCCCAGTGTAAAAATTAAGTTAAAGTGCAAATACAAATGACCTTCCACGAATTACAACTGAACTTCCATGATGTGAAAATTAAGTTAAAATGCAATTGACCTTTCACGAATTGCAAAAGACCTTCCATGAATTATAAATAACCTTCTATGATGTAAAAATTAAGTTAGAGTGCAAATACAAATAACCTTCTACGAAACGTAAATAAGCTTTTGTGGTATGCAATTTCTTCATTTTCTCTATATATCTATTTCTCCTAAAGGGCCACGTATTCTAGGTACCGATGACCAATTAATTTCTCAATTAAGGACTTTTAACCAATTTTCCCAAAAATTATTGTTGTTGTTGACTGTGAGAGAAATAATTCTATAATTAACCAGGATCTACAAACTTGTTTTTATATAAATTAGAATGGTGGTATACTTCTAGTTTATCATTTCAATACCACTTTCGAGACAAAGACATAACATTTTTACATTAATATAAGCTTTGAATTATCAAAATGCTTGATTTTTGTGAAATGACTAGGTGGGTTTTAGTGCTTCAAATCCGTTTAAACAAGGAAAGTTATACCTAGGTCCCGAGTAAGGGAAAATATAACAAAATAGTTTTTTGAAATCTCAAAATTGTAGTGAAGTCCTGTAAGACTTTTTTACAATATTTTTCATATCTAAAAAGACACAAGTGTCCCATGGAGGCTCATGGGCTTGTCAACACAAGCATATGAACTTGTCAAAACATAATCATGAACTTGTCAAAATAGGCTCATTGACTTATGCTCAGTTGTCAACACATGCATATAAACTTGTTAACACAAGCACATAGACTTGTCAAGACATGCACTTGTCAAAACAAGCTCATATACTTGTCAACATAAGGGGCACATTGGAGTATTTGTGTCTTTTTTCATATGAAAAATATTGTAAAAAAATCACACAGGACTTCACCACAATTTTAAGATATGATACAAAAACACTATCATCACAATTCAATTCTCATTCGGTTTTTCTCTAGCTACGAGTCCACAAGTTTGTGAAACAGAGCAGCTTCTTGATTTTTACTTGCCAACTTGTGAAACAGTCAAGGGAAAAATGGGTTCCAGTAGGTCTTGAGTATATGGACCTCCATTTCTTCTCCCGTTTTCTCCCCCCCCCCCCCCTTTTATTTTTTATTTTTAAATTGTTACTAATCCTCTTCAACAAGACAAGATTCAAATTTGTTAGTTACTGTCTCTTCTCACCAAAAATATCCCTCCTTATAAAAGCATTTCATCGTCATGAGTTCACTAAAATGTCAAGACTAAAAGTTAAGTAGACTGAGTCATTATTGTAGAGAAAACATACAGAAGGAACAAAATTATAGATAAATTATCTTATTTAATTCGGTATTTCATTATATATGGCTTTTAGTTTTAAATTTTGATTATTTTTTTCATAACAAAGACTTGTGCTTCATATGGAGCTGTTATAGCCAATGAGCAAGTTCCATGATTGTGAGAGGATTATTGAAGAGAGAAGAAAATGGGCAACACCATTTGATAATGAGATGACATATAATGAAAGATGGACTGACATTAATATTCAATATAAGGAAATATTTGATGGGCCCTGCTTAGACAGCCTATACACAGCCACGTAACTTTACAGTTATGATGACTCTTCTCTTCTAATCAAGTCTTCCATATCATATTTTTCTGACCTTGTACATAAACAACACCACCTACTCTCAGGCATCCATGAAAAAGCAAACAAACAAAGGAAAAAAGGAAAAAGGTTTTTCCATATTAAACAGGTGAGCAAATGTAAAGCAAGAAAAGTCCAACTACTTAATGGAAGCCTCCGGCCGCCACCGCTGCAGTATGGGCCATATCCGGCGGTGGAGATGGCAGTAGGAATATCGATAATAAGCCACTTATCGTGGCTGCCACTGCACCCACCACAAACGCTGGCAAGTTGCCGCCGCCAAACAAAGCATCCCATGGTCCACTTGCCACAGAAATCACCATCTATACATGCAAATATGGACACAAATAATTAGTAATTAGTATATTTGTCAGTGTCAATTAATTATATATATGGGTAAAAGCATATATATGAAGCGAGGCATTTCAAGTTCAAACCTGTGGAATGACAATTGAAAGATTGAGAACTCCCAAAGATAGCCCTGTGAGTTTAATTGAAAAAATGAGTTAGATGATGTTTAGTTTAATCTCAAAACGAAACTGAGTGGTTTGATAAAGTCAATGAAAAGTGTTAATTACCTTGGCCTGCCCCTGAACTGTTGGAGAATATTGATGCAAGAGCAAAAGGAATACTGAAAGTAATCTGCACGATACAAAAAAGAGGCAGTTAGAGAGCAGTTGCTTCACTTTAGCATCAAAAAGCTTTTCCAACATTTTCATGATTCTCACCCACACCACTTTTTTCCCTACTAGAAGCTGCTTTTCTAGTGTTGTTGGAACAAATATTAAAATGATATCTTTTTTTCTCTTTTAAGGAAATCTAGTTTTGGATTGCAAATGGATATTTTGTCACGAAAAAGTCATGAGCATTAATGGCACATCCAAATGAGATCACAACTTTTTATAGAGTTTATTGGATATCAAAAAAAAAAAAAACCAGATGACAGAAAGAAATATCATCCACTAGCTCCCTCAATGCCTCCCTGTCTAAAATTCATCAGCCAATAATTTATAACTACAAAATTTGTTAGTTGCCTACAATCAGAGCCAGTATGCTGTATGCAGACTATAATTATTACAAACGAAAAAAAAATCTATTCACTTAATAAAATTAAAATGGAAAAAGTAGAAAACTCCATAATTTTTATCTAACTCTTGTTACGCGTTCGCTTCCAGAAAAAAAAAAATCCAAAAATCGAAATTGCCCAGCCTCATGGCCGAATAGCTGTTCGTATCTTTTATGGGAAAAATATAATCACCAAAATTTAAAAAATTAGCAAATAAGATTGTTTGTTTATTTTGGGCCAAGAGCAAATAAGATTCTAACTTGTTTTTTTTTTCCAATATCCACAAACGACTTACCGCAAGGGGGATACCCAGCACCGCGAAAAGAGCCAACGCGCCACCTTTCACCCCGGCGGACGGCGGAAGAGGGTCCAAGTTGGCGGTGTGACGCCGTGTGTGTTCGGCTATTTTTGTAATCAGCACGGTGAGCGCTAGACAGGTGGCGAGCAGGAAGTTGACGATTCCCCAGAGCCGCTTGACGCCGCCAACCCCACGCGCCAGAGCCTCGATGCTCAAGGACGTGACTCCTAGTACCACTGAGTTAAGCATGAGCCCCAATGCGCCAGCGCGCACCCCCATATCGTACACCTTCCCTTCCCTCCCTTCTCCCACCTTCCCGCCATACACCTCCTTCCCCATCCAATCAGTGTCGAACAGCAGGAAGGGGAACCATGCAATCCAGTTGAGACACGTCACCAAAAGCAAGATCCACATCGGCCTCTTCATCACTCGGAAGGCACCCCATATTTCCCCAAAGCAAGGCATTTCTCGTGCCGATCTTGATTCTCCTTCTAATGCCTCTTCGTTCTCATCCGTACCACCGGCTTCTTTTGTCGGTTTATCACCCGACGACGGCCTTTTCTCCTTCACGTACGTCAGCGCAATGATGGAGACGGTTGCCAGAAGTGCGATGGAGAGGAAGAAGCAGCTCTTGAGATTTGCGCAGTACACGTCGCAGGCTTTGGTCCTCGTAAACGGGAACATCTTGTGGAGGCCGCTGAACGATCCAGCGGCGTAGCCGAGGACGTTTCCGACGGCCATGAAGAACGAGAAGAACGAGTTTGCAGTTCTCGTCTTACGCTGGTGGCCGGCGGCGAGGTCCGCCAGGAGTGCCCGGCACGGCCCCTGCAGCATGTTGTTGGCGACGTCGAGGATCCAGAAGCCGACGACGAATATGACGATGGCGCGAGGGCGGCTTTTCTTCTCCAAGGAGTCTCCAAACATGTGGCCCATGTCGGCGGCATAGCCGATGAGGAAGACGGCGACTGCGACAGAGAGAGCGCCGGCGGCAATGAAAGGACGGCGGCGTCCGAATCGGGAAGTGCAGCGGTCACTGTGGTAGCCAACTACGGGTTGGACGATCATGCCGGAAATGGGGCCGCACAGCCAGATGAAGGCGGCCCAGGTGTGGGGGATGCCGAGGAGTTGGACGTAAGGGGTCAAGAGAGAAAGCTGGAGAGCCCAGCCGAACTGAATGCCGGCGGCGATGGAGGCGACGGCGATGATCTTACGTAAGGGACTGGGCTCAAGGGAGGTAGCGGGCTCGAGTTGGAGGGAGGAAGGCTTAGCAGTGTTGTTGGTGGTGGGAGGAGGAGGAGGAAGCTTGGAGGGATCCATGGTTGAAGAAGAGAGAGAGAATGAGAGAAGGTAAGGAGAGTATGAAATGGGTGAGGAGAGTCTGGGGGGTGAGGCCTGAATTTATAAGGGAGGTTGGGGAAGAAGGGAACACTCACTGGGTGGGGGCGGCGAAGCTTATCCGTTACGTGAGAGAGAGAGAGAACAGTTATGTCTCTCTGTGCCCGTAACGCTACTGTGGACTTCTCATATGTTTACGCCTCCACGCGTCTAGATTTATTATTTCAGGTTACTAAAAAAGTCGGTAATATTTCTCATACTACTCTCACGTATCTTAATAAAATACATATTTACCTATTAATTTTATTAGATTAAGAGTATAATATATATTTTCTAAAATATTTACCTTTTCTTATTGTAAAGTGTAATTAGCCAAAAAATGTGTCTAGTTATATTTTTTTCCTTATTTATTATTATCTCTGGTTCTAATTATAGGAACACTTTTGTAGTACAATTTATATTATAAAAATGTTCTTATAATTAAATTCGAAAGAAATATTACTATTATATCACTATCTCATTCTTACCATTCTCATGTTTCTCTCGGACATGAGTCAGTCACTAAGTCCACAGAGATACCTTTGACCAGAAGATCATAAAAAAACAATTCAAAGGTTAAAATACTTACTTTAAAAGGAAAATCATATACATAGTTTAAGATTAAATTTATTACTAAATTTTACACGCTACATATTTTAAGAAAATTATTATCAAAGTATATATTAAAATGGTAACTTTCTTAAAACTTTGTAATAATTTTACATGTAAACTTATTAATATATGCATTTAGTACTAAATTAGTTGAATATAGTATTATGCTTGCTTTTCTTTTCTTTTCTTTTTTGGTTGCCCATCCGGTTTACTGGGGCTTCGACTCGACTAATCCGGATCCGATCCGTGTCGCGCACTTGGTTTTGGTGGGAGAGTCTCCCAGCGGGGGTTTTTTTTTTTTTGCATTCATAATACTCGAACCCGAGACCTTGTTTAAGCGACACAAGCCGCTTACTACTTGTGCCAACCCTGTTAGTCTGCTAGCTTTTCTTTTATTGTGTGGACAAGTTGGTGCCCTTTTCTTGTGCGCAAGTTGCTTTTTAGATTTTTCTATGGTCATTTCCAGTCTCATAAATGCTAATAATGTTTTTTTGGGAAACCTTATAAGGACATTTTAGCTAGCTAGGTAGCTATGGTTTGCTTCATTTGTAGAGTCGAGTACTTCACAAATCAAATTCCTTATATATATTCTTAATTACTTCTTTCGCTTTTAATTATAAAATCGGGTTGACTTTTTACAAAGAGATTAAGGAAGTTAAATAAGTTACTTAATTATATTATATGTTGTGTCATTAGATTATATATTAGTTTATTAGTCAAACTAATTAGTTTAGAGAAAAAAATAAAAATAAAAATAAAAATATTTTAAAGTAATTTAATCAGCTTCCTTAATTTCTCTAAAAAAATCAACTTGACCTTATAATTAAGACTGAAAGTAGTATTTTATATGAATTAACAACATATAGAAGACAAAACATTGGACATCAAAATTCAAACCACGTGGAGTTACAAGTCTGAATTAATTTTTTTTTTTTTGACTTGTCATCATCATCAGTTACGTGGGAGCAGAGCAGCCGCCTTTATATGTATATATACTATATACGTAACATAAAATGCCAGTATGGTAACATGTAGGTCATTTCTATCTAATGCTGCCAAAACATAGTTATAATGACCTTCTAAATGGTACTTGTATGAGTTTAGCGCTGTTTTTTCAAAAAAAAAAAAAAAATCAAATTTTTTATTTTTTATCCAATTAATATAGCATTATCCCTCATTATATTGACTTATTAATATTATATATCCTGAAGAGAAAAACCATAGCCATAAAGGAATGTCATTTTGGTCATCGTAGGGTAACCGAAACTGTGAAAGAAGATCGAGACAACATATCGCATAAATATGTGATAGAGTAATTTACATTGCAAATTATTATTTTTTATATTATCATTCAGTATCCGAGTATCGGATTCAGGGTTCATGACTGCCCCTCTGAAGATAAGTATCTCTCATAAGATTCGAATTCGAGACCCATGTATATAGTGGAGGCTAACACCATTAGACTAATTTTGTGTTGTGCAAATTATTAGAATGAGTATTTTAATTTAGTAAAGGCTACATATAATTTTCCACGCCGGCAAGAAAACATAGATGTCTTTACAAATATTTCACTTAAATATTTTCATTAATAGTTACTACCTCCGGTTCTTTTTATAAAAAAAATGTTATCCTTATACTGCGTAAAACAAATTGATATTTAAGATTAGTTAAAAACAATAAATGTATAAAAAATGTAATGTTTCTTTCAAATATGCCCTTTATATATGAAAAGAACATAGGAGAGAAAATAAGTAACAAATATGAGAGAGAATGTGTAATAAATAAGTAAATAAAAGAGAATTAGTGGTGAGTGAGGGTACATATTATTTAAATTAGTTATTTAAATCATACATTTAACACTGAAAGGGTACGTATTCTTTGACCATTCTTTAATAAAGAGAAGTGTATGGTAGTGGCAGGTTCTTTGTTTTATCATTGAATATGGCCGGTGAAGAGATGCATTTAATTACTTATTTGTTCATTGAGTGTAAAAAGAGAGATTCATTCATGGAATAAATACAAATTAATGGACTTAAAAGTGTTCATTGCATTGCATGTTGACTCACAAAAAACCAAAAAAGCGTTCATTGCACATTTGCACTCCACGACATGAATCCCTTAATTCTTATTCATCAGTATGTGAACATACGTCAATTGCTTTCATGAAGATTAATGGACTTCAAAGTGTTCATTGCATTGCATGTTAACAAATGCATGAACTAGTCAATATGCGTGAAATATTCATCCATATATAATGTTGTTCATTGTACGAAACCATGAAAACTTTTAGAGAAAATAACGTACGTATTTATATAACATTTACACCTCATAATATGATAGCTAAACATTTGTTCTATCACAATCACATAAGAGTAAATGGGTTCCATTATAAAGAGAGAAGAGAAAGAAAATATTAGTGGATCCACTTACTTTTATGTGAGTGTAACAAAAAAAAAATATTTTTATAGCAAAAACAGAAACATTAAACGTAACCCTAAATGAAATATCTTAAAAACTGATGATATTTCTCTAAAGCATCGTTCAAATAATTAAAAGTCATAGCAAGATTTGTAAAATTAAAAGGCTTATATTTATAATTGACCACGCTGGGGCAAAAAAAAGATCTAACCACGGTTTAATGCAAATTGCGATATGCGGGATCCACTTATATAAATGATGTGGGTCGCCATTATATTTATTTTTATCCAAAATTTACACTATATTAATTAAATGAATATTCAAAGTCAACCGGAAGGGAAAAATAGTCCAATAAGAAAGAAAAGGGACGTTACCTTCAGCCCAATTAATGTCGTCAAAGATATCAGATTATTGGGAATTTCAATAGGTTTTGTGTGGAATAGTCAATTTCTGTGTCTATATATATATATATTACCAAACTGCTATAAAAATAGAGAAATATACAAGAGGTTGTCATGAGAGAGATGAAGAGAAAAAAGAGAGAATTGGAGCGAAATAGGGAGTGATATCTTATTCATTTAGATGCTTAAAATATGTATCACAAAGACTCTATTTACAGACCTCGCTCCAACCTAATGAGGCGTCCTGAAATTAATTCAGGACGCCAAACGTTCCAAAAATAATTACCCTTTCCGAAACATCCCTCTAAAAAAGGATTTTAATTGGGTCTTATTTAGGTCTTTTTTTTTTTGTTTTTTTATAGCAGTGATTGAGAGATTTTATTTGACATTTTTAAAAGTTAAGAAGTTAAATAAAAATTAGTGTGTACTAGCAATTTATATAAATAGCGGGAAAAAAGTTATATAAATAATGTGTTTATTTGGATTAGTGGTAGAAGCTACTTTTCTAATATGATTTACGGTGTACGAGTTAAATATGTGAAGAGTTTTATATCGACTGGTGTAAACATTTTTGAACGCCAATTCAAACAAGCTCAATTTAGAGTTGTAATTAACAAGCCACATTTTGTTGCCAGTTATCCAAATCATGAGTTTTGATAATTCAGGCCAGAATATTTTCTAGTTCATTTTTTCATAAATTATATTTTCTATTAATTAAAATATTGAAAAGTGAAGATGTGGAAAAAGCAACTTGCTGATCACTGTAACTAGCTAACTGTCATTGATAAACAATAATATCCCTAAAGAATCAGATTGACTTGGGCATGACAAAGAGATTGATTTGAATAAAATACCAATAGAGAATGTTTACGAAACCAGTTTCTCTACCTATCCCAAGATAGATAGGAAGAGCTCTTCTAAACCTGGACCGTCCAGATTCAATTTTTCTTAACTGTCAATTTTTAAATGAAAAAATATTTTTAAAAATATGTTAGTTGAAAGATTATATTTATTTTAGCTTATCTACCCATTAAAATAATTATTTTTAAAAAATAAAAAGTAAAAAAAATTAAATCTGGATCGTCCAGATATCATCTGTACGATCCAGATAGGAAGAGTTCTCCTTACCTATCCCAAGATAGGTAGGGAAACTGGTTCCGAATGTTCACACGGTTTGAGGACCAATAGTAAACCCGGCAACAGTAGTTAATAAAGTGCATGTCATTTTTATAAAAATAAAAGTATTTCCAATAAATAAATAAATAAAAGAGAAAAAGACATTAAAAAAACTTTGAAATTGTAAAATTCTAAATTAGGTCTGTTACTAAAAGTTGATAAGGGAATGAAGAAATTTGATAAATAATTGACAATTCATTTTTTGAGAAATTCCTAATTTAATATATTTTTTTTTTCCTGCTTTGCCGAAAGAAAAGAATTATGGACGAAACGCAAGGTTTGATCACAAAAGCTGGTCGTTCATCGACCGACACTGTTGAGTCCAAAGAGACCCCACCGACCAAGCCACATGAATAGGGTAGGCATACAAGAGGACGACGTCTTTATGTGAACTCCGATACGTCACGTTTAATGATTACGTTTTATTTTTAATTTTAGAAATATGAAATTTATCATCATTTTAAATGTTACATATTTATCATATCAGTATCACACAAAATAATAAGAATAAAAATGTAGATTTATTTTTATTAAATTAAGTATAATAACAAAAATATTCATTTTAGTCGAGATACTTTTAACACAAAATTAGAAACAAAGGACTTTTTTTTAGAGAGATTAATATAATTTTCACGTTTATTATTATTGTTAATTTGCTATTATTACATGACATTGTTGATAGAGAAGATATTTCATTTTCATCCCAACGATTATATCTATTATTTTATAGTTGCAATAAATGAGAGATGTAGAATTCTTCGATCAATCCTCATGGGTTGGTTGATTTAATATTGAGTCAGACTAAAGAAAGAATGAGTTTGAAATAACTCACTTGTAAGTATCGATCTTTAAATAACTCTCGGATATCTCTTTGACGATCGCATGATTTTCTTTTAGGCTCATACGTGGCCGGCCTAGAGAAAAATTTTGTATTTATGTATTGAAATTTTAAATGTTCCCACAAAAAATAGTATTTTTTTCACAAGATGATTTATTATTTTAAAATAGAAGTATTAAGATGATTTTTTAAAGAATAATAAATAAATAAATAAAAGAAAGAGAAAAATGTACTCCTATAACTGGAGTCAATCAATGAAAGAATGTATTATGGGCTTTAACTTATGAATGTCAAAATCAACCTTTTTGTATTAGCCCCATTTAATTATATTTACTGTTTTTTAAAAAATATTTCAGAGTATATATTTTTTGACATGCATTTCAGAGTATATTCATTCTCAGTTATAAAGCAACATTTAAGATTACGAATTTCTTCTATTCTTATTTTCAGGGTAAAGTAATATTTTTAGAGACATTAAAATAATTTTAACAATAAATGATTGGTAAAATATTATTACATATTTATTAAGGGTTTAATGTTCTTACTTTTGCTGTAGTAATATTTTTTCTGTCATGCTCACATAAAAGTGGGTGGGTCACACTAATATTTTCTCTCTTTCTTTTCTTACAATAGGATCCACCCACTTTTAAGTGAGGTGGCAAGAAAAATATTTCTGCAATTAAACCCATTTATTAAATATTTTTTGTTCCAAAAGATTGGTATTAGCTTTTTGTTTCTAAAGGTTAGTATCAGAGCTTGCGCGGGTTAATTACAAGGTTATAGGAGAATAGTGAGCCATGATTAACCTGGGTTGAAAGGAATTTGAGTGAGTATTATTGTCTTCATTATTGAGTAAAACTTGCCTTTCCCTCCCTCTTAAAATAGGTTTATCTTTGAACCCTGGCTAACTTTGATACCAAAACTCTTATTCAAATCCTTAAAAATGAAGGGCTAATCATCATTTCAACAACTTAAAAATTTGAATACAGCTACTTATAGAATAGTGGAAAATTATGTTATATTCTTACTTTTAAAACAAAGAAATCAAGACACAAAATGATTTGAGCTGAAAATCTAGATAAATTTTTTATACTTTCAAGAAAAATAACGTTCATTAAGCTACAATTATCAAGAATCCTACCAGAACGGAATATAATAGAAATAACAAAGTGAAGAAATAAGGACTTAGGTCTAAAATTGTGTTGGGTGGGATCCTAGCTACTCTCATACCAACTTATATATATATATATATAAGGATAATAAAAATGAAATTACAATGAAAATAATAAAAATTTTAAAAGATATGTAGAAAGGGAAGAAGAAATCCTAATTAATTTTTATAACTTATTTGTGAAGTTGATTATAGAATTTAAGGCTTTGACATAATGGTTAGCTCTTTTTTTTTTTTTTAAGATTAGTATCAAAGCTTGTGCGGGTTGTAACATCCCGTTTTCCAAAAGCAGTATAAAATTTTTTCCATATAAAATCATCAGAGTAGAGCATTTGAGCGGAAGAGTAACTGATATATATTTATAAACTGCCGTAAGTCTGACTGGTTACAACTACGGTACAATAACCGAGTATTTCAAAAACAGATAATAACAAAAGGGAAGGCTTCCGCCGAAACATCGAAAGGAAGTCTTCACCGAACATCTACGCGAGCCGCTTGTCTCTCTCCTCGGTCCCTGGGAGCCTCGATGCTATATTAAGGGCCGAGATCCGCACCGGATCTCGTAATCTGAGTTAACCTCATATTTACAGACACAACATATGGACCACAGAAAATCATATCAACAACAGTATATGTGCACTTATCGCCCAAGAGCATGCATACATATATTGCCCAATAGCATGTATACATATATCGCCCAATAGCATGCATATATATCGCCCATAGCAAACTAAATATATCAACAGTACATAAACATATCACAGAGCTATCAACTACCACATACAATACACCTAGCACATACATGCATACTATAAACATCAGATTAGTGTTACAGTACGCGGACGTACACCAATAGTACATAAACACACAACAGACATAAAGTCATCATCTATCACATATACACATACAATACTCATACTACATACCCGCATATAGTAAAAAATATTCCAGAGTATATATTTTTTGACATGCATTTCAGAGTATATTCATTCTCAGTTATAAAGCAACATTTAAGATTACGAATTTCTTCTATTTTTATTTTCAGGGTAAAGTAATATTTTTAGAGACATTAAAATAATTTTAACAATAAATGATTGGTAAAATATTATTACATATTTATTAAGGGTTTAATGTTCTTACTTTTGCTGTAGTAATATTTTTTCTGTTATACTCACATAAAAGTGGGTGGGTCACACTAATATTTTCTCTCTTTTTTCCTTACAATAGGATCCACCCACCTTTAAGTGAGGTGGCAAGAAAAATATTTCTGCAATTAAACCCATTTATTAAATATTTTTTGTTCGTATTAGCTTTTTGTAATACCCGGATAAATAAAATGGCCATTTCTGATAGGTGAATATGTGGTCTCGATTTTTATGTTATATTTATCAGATGTATAAGGGGAAAATCTCTTAGGAATTGGGGAAAAAGATTGAAGGGTCAAAATGACCAAAGTACCCCAGGATGCTTAGATAACTTAGGAAAAATTGTGGAAAGTCCTAAAAGGCAGTAAAATAATTATTAAAATTAAGAGAGTATATTATCTCTAATTTTAGTAATTTAATAAATTATAAACTTGGAAAAATTGAGAAGGATTGTTCAAAAAGTATTGAAATGACCGAAATACCCCCGTAAATGCTAATATAATGAATGAGACATGAAAACACAAATGTCAATTCAAAAGTTATGAGGTAATGAGTTGTTCTAATTAAGTAAATTATCAACTATTGGTAAGAAAGTAATTAAGTAATTACTGGCTAATTACTTAAGCATAGGCAAAGGAAATTCATAAATAATTATGTAAAACCCTAAAATTAGTGGTTTGTGGCCTAAAATTAGTATAAACATATTTGTTAATTAATTGGAAATTTTGGAGAAAAATAGTTGAGTTTAGATATTTTTAAGCCTAAATACAAGAATGGACCAATAGGAAAATTTTGTAAAAAAATTATTAAATAATTATTTTATATATTATTAATTAATTAATTAATTAATTAATTAAAACGAAAATTAATAAAATAATAATAATAAGGACAAGAGTTGGTAAAAAATCATGGTGCCTTAACTTGCAAGTTGAAGTGTAAAATTGTATAAACAAGTACAATGAATAGTGATCGATTTATAGGAAACGGATCCTGTCTAGAGTACCAGAATAGGTTTTCCAATGTCAGAGTAAAATATTGATCAGTGAATTTTTATCTTCAGTTAGCCTTTTCCGGAAGTTGATTCCGAGGCCGGTAGAGCATTTTCCTAATAAGACGAAATAGGGAGAAATGCAGATAGTCACATTTTAAAGATCTAAAGGAAATAAATTCTAACTCAACATTTGGAAATGAGTTTGAATTTATCTGGACATATTTGGAATCAGTGAATTTTTGTCCGAGATTGATGATCCCGAAAGTTCTTCCAAAACGGCACGCTTTCCCGTAAACTTCGGACTGACTTTTGGAGCCCTGGATGGAATCAAAAATTAGTTTAGATTAGATATTCCTAATGAGAAGGAAAGGGGCTTCAAAATGGTAATTCCGGATTTTTGAGATTTTTCCGAGATTACGCGATTCGGACACCGATCGGGAACTTTATCGGTACAAGTTCATAAAGCAAAAACATCACGTCACATTAATTGATGTGAAAAACCACCAACTAAGGGGGAGAGGATGGTTTGGACAAGTGGCATGGTGAGGATCTTGACATTTGGCAAAGTGCGATCCGACGGTCCATAGGAGGCTCTCACTTTGCATTCTTCACACCAAAATCATTTCTCTAGTTGAGCTTTCCTAGAGAGAAGTTAGGGAGAGGTGCTCTGGAGGAGGAAGGAGCCCGGGGATTTTGCAATAAGCTCTGGGTAATTTTTCCTCTTTAGCTTTTAATGCTTTCAAGAGTTTTAGTAGTAATGCTAGATAGATCTTTAGCTTTATTTTAAGTATTAAATTCGAAAATCATGGTGGGGTCTGAGTTCTGGCAAAATTTTGGAAAGTCTGAGTCAAAGTAACAAGCATCGCGAAATTCCGCCGATTAGGGGGTCGGGGTAAAATAGTCATTTTGACTAAAAGTGTCCGTCGTAATGATAGATCCTTAACAAGTACATTGTTATGTTGATAGGATATCCCCGATTACGTTTTTACCTCTCCGTCGTGCCGTATTCCGCCGTAAATACCGAATAACGTCAACGAAGGTACGTCCGCGTCATCGTAACATTAACTCTTATGTTTATGGTATGCATATATGTGCTATGTGTATTGTTATGGTATGTTTATTGGATACAAATATGTTAGAACAGTTTGGTGCCGAAGGCAAGGCTAGTCTACGTGGGTGTGCCATAAGTCGCCGTATAAGTCGGTGAGGCCCCCATGGTAGACACTTACCTGGCCATTCTGTTCGGTTTACGGAGGTATGTACGTCCGCGTACTGTAACATTAACTCTTATGTTTATGGTATGCATATATGTGCTATGTGTATTATTATGGTATGTTTATTCAATGCAAATATGTTAGAACAGTTTGGTGCCGAAAGCAAGGCTAGTCTACGTGGGTGTGCCATAAGTCGCCGTATAAGTCGGTGAGGCCCCCATGGTAGACACTTACCTGGCCATTCTGTTCGGTTTACGGAAGTATGTACGTCCGCGTACTGTAACATTAACTCTTATGTTTATGGTATGCATATATGTGCTATGTGTATTGTTATGGTATGTTTATTGAATCCAAATATGTTAGAACAGTTTGGTGCCGAAGGCAATGCTAGTCTACGTGGGTGTGCCATAAGTCGCCGTATAAGTCGGTGAGGCCCCCATGGTAGACACTTACCTGGCCATTCTGTTCGGTTTACGGAAGTATGTACGTCCGCGTATCGTAACATTAACTCTTATGTTTATGGTATGCATATATGTGCTATGTGTATTGTTATGGTATGTTTATTGAATACAAATATGTTAGAACAGCTTTGGTGCCGAAGGCAAGGCTAGTCTACGTGGGTGTGCCATAAGTCGCCGTATAAGTCGGTGAGGCCCCATGGTAGACACTTACCCGACCATTCTGCTCGGTTTACGGAAGTATGTACGTTCGTGTATTGTAACACTAATCGATGCATATAGTATGCGTGTATGTGATGTGAGTATGGTATGTGTATATGTGGTGTGTTGTGGGAATGCATATTATGTTAGAATATAACTGTATGCATGCTGGGAGCGATATATCTGTAAGGCTGGGAGCGATACATTTATAATGCTGGGAGCGATACATTTATAATGCTGGGAGCGATACATCTGTAATGCTGGGAGCGATATATCTGTATGCTGGGAGCGATACATGTGCATTGGTTGGGTGTGGTTTACATGTTGTTGTTTGGTAACCCATATGTGTGTATGTATACATGAGGTTAACACACTCGAGATCCGGTGCGGATCTCACTCTTAATATAGCGTCGAGTTCGGGAGGACCAAGGACCGAGGATGGAGGCAAGCGACTGCGTAGAAGACCCGATCAAGACTTCATTTCGTTGTTCCTACAGAGTCTTCCTTTGATGTTGTCTTTTACTTCGAAAACTCTCTGCTATTGAACCGCCTTTGTAATCGCCCGATACACTACCGTTGGCTTTTTGAATCTATATATCAGTTACTCTTCCGCTCAAATGCTCTACTCTGATGATTTTGAAATGATGTTTGACAAAAAAAAAAAAAAATTATACTGCTTGTGAAAAGTCGTGATGTTACACTTTTTGTTTCTAAAGGTTAGTATCAGAGCTTGCGCGGGTTTACAAGGTTATAGGAGAATAGTGAGCCATGATTAACCTGGGTTGAAAGGAATTTGAGTGAGTATTATTGTCTTCAAGTAAAATTTGCCTTTCCCTCCCTCTTAAAATAGGTTTATCTTTGAACCCTTGCTAACTTTGATACCAAAACTCTTATTCAAATCCTTATAAATGAAGGGCTAATCATCATTTCAACAACTTAAAAATTTGAAGGCAGCTAATTATAGAATAGTGGAAAATTATGTTATATTCTTACTTTTAAAATAAAGAAATCAATACACAAAATGATTTGAGCTGAAAATCTAGATAAATTTTTTATACTTTCAAGAAAAATAACGTTCATTAAGCTAAATTATCAAGAATCCTACCAGAACGGAATATAATAGAAATAACAAAGTGAAGAAATAAGGACTTAGGTCTAAAATTGTGTTGGGTGGGATCCTAGCTACTCTCATACCAACTTATATACCACTCTGGTCTTATTTATAAGTCCCTTTTGACCAAAACACACATACCAAGCCGAGTTAGTTACCTCAATGATTGTGGGGTAAATTTTCAACTTTGCCCTCATTTATGAATAAGTATCTTTCAACTTTTTCTTCTCTCCCTATTTTCATTGGGCATCTTTCAACTCTTTCTTCTCTCCCTATTTTCATTGGTATAATTAATATGGGCAAAATTGTCACAATCTCATTTATTACCTAAAAGAGGACTTATAAATAGGACCAAATTTTTTGACTAAAGGGGACTTATAAATAGGACCAGAGTGGTATATATATAAGGACAATAAATGAAATTACAATGAAAATAATAAAAATTTTAAAAGATATGTAGAAAGGGAAGAAGAGATCCTAATTAATTTTTATAACTTATTTGTGAAGTTGATTATAGAATTTAAGGCTTTGACCTAATGGTTAGCTCTTTTTTTTTTTTTTAAAGATTAGTATCAAAGCTTGTGCGGGTTCATAGAGTTATAAGAGAATAATAGGCCTTGATTAAACTAGGTTGAAAGGAATTGGGGTGATTATTATTGTCTTCATTATCGAGTAAAACTTATCTTTCTCTCCATTTTAAAATAGATTCATTCTTAAACACATGCTGACTCTGATACCAATCCTTAAGAATGAAAGGCTAACCATCATGCCAAAAACTTAAAACTTTTAAGGCATCTAACTATAGGACAATGGAAGATTATATTATATTCTTCCTTTTGAAACAAATAAATAAAGAGACAGAATGATTTAAATATTGAGAATCTGGATAAATTTATTATACTTTCAATAAAAGTAATAGTTACTAAACGAAAATTATCCGAATCGTATCAGAACTGAATATGATGGAAATAACAGAGTGAAGAAGAAATCCTAGTTAAGGACTTGCGTATGAAATTGTGTTGGGAGTGGGATTCTTTGTAACTTATGTGTGAAATTGATTATGAAACTTAAGGTTTTGGCACGATGGTTAGCTCTTTGTTATTAAAGTTTGGTATCAAAACTTGCGTAGGTTCACAGAGTTATAGAATAATAGTGGGCTCATGATTAACCTGGGGTAAAAGAATTGGGGTGAGTATTATTATCTTCATTATCGAGTAAAACTTATCTCCCACTCCTGGGTGTTTTTTGAACACAAGTTGATTCTGATATCAAAACTTTGATACCAATCATTAAGATTAATAAAGATTTATTTTATTTTAATAATCTAAACATATTATATCTAAAAAAAATTAAAAATTAAAAATGTTTTATTAGCTACACAATTATCACTTGAGTTTGTTGTATTAAAGTTTTTCATTAGCAACATTAATACCATTAGAAGAATTATAGGAGTAAAAATATATTTTAGCATGACAAATATGGAAAGAAGTTATTGAAAAGGGGAAAGCAGGTGTGCCATTGACTTTTAATAGGTATACATATAAATTAATTATTAATTCATTTATAAGGTAATTATGACAGCGAAAATTAGCTATCACAATACATGTTGGCCCATTCTGAATGTTATAGTCAATCCTTCTTTCGGTATTGTTCAAAAAAAAAAAAAAAAAATCCTTCTTTCGGTATATGTGCCCCTTCCTTTTCTATTTTTTATTCCATTTTTTAACCAAAAAATAAATTATTTGGTCGAGTCCAGAATTTTCGTTTCCATAAGATCATTTTATCCTTCTTCTTCTTTTACCTTTGCAATTCCTTCAAAAAATAATTTCACAATGGATCCATAATGCTTAGGGGAATGTGAGATTTTCAGGAATTTGTAGGCTTGTAGCCATCAAGAAATGCATATACTTCTCTTATCCTATTTACTACTACAACCCAAAAAGAAAATTTATCATACTTATATATGATTTCATTCAATTTTTTACATAAATGTACACATTTACCCTTCATTTATTATATATTATGCAAGTGTAAAAATGGAATATTATTGAATTTTAAGATAGCTAGTAATATATATATATATAATTTTTCATGGTTGTGATAAAATTTCTTGAAAATGACTAGTAAATAAGAAGCATTACAAGTTGTATAAAATGTGGGGTCTGATATGTGTGCGTGTGTGTGTGTGTGTTTTTTTTTAATTCAAAATATTTTTGCTATAAACTATAGTAGTCATAATTAATTTCATATCCTAATTTTCCCATGCAACCTATATTAATTTGAGGGTGTGTATCATCATTTTTTTTTCAGGGAGAGTGTATATAATCATTTTAAGAGTATTAATTAGTAGGAAAATGATTCAATGAACCTTAAAAAAATGAAATATGATTGCTACATAGGAGGACGAAAATTGGGAAGGATTAGTAGTTTGAATTTGGGAGTACTTGACAATCAAAATAGAATATAATATGGCTCATTAATTATTAGTGGGGATTGCAATAATATGATTAATGGCCATGGAAAAGCAGTCAGAATTAGTAGAATATTAATTTTGGTGGAATCATGACATGGTCACACGCTAGCTAGCTAATTAATCCTTCAATATATTTCATAAAAGTATAATGTAAGGCGCATATCAAATAATGAAATTTAATTTTTAAAATTTCATAAAATAAAAAATAAACTATGTAAGTTAATTTAAATAAATGATTTTTAGAGATTTTATAAAAAAATAATTTAATTTTTTTACAACATATATGTTTTTCTAAAAAAAAAAGAAAAATCATTTTTTATTAAAGAACCAGTTGCTAGTTTCTAGTTTGACTTTAGCGGATGAGAAGACGTGCTTGGGGTTTATATTCCATGCTTAATTGTTTGGTCCTAATAAAGATTAATATAATCTTTGTCCCTCAAGTTTTCTTTCATTTTAGCTTTGGTCCTTTAAGTTTTAAACTATAGGTTTTGATCTTTCAAGTTTCATTTCGTTTAATTTAAAACATTAATTTCTATAACTCAATAAAAATTTGGGTCATTTTGCTCATACAAGAACCAAAACATATGGTTTAAAACCTGAGAGATTAAAATCAAAATGAAGACAAATTTGATGGACCAAAGATAATATTAACCGTACTAATAATTCATGACTATGGAATATGAAGAGGATGATACTTGGATAATGACTAATTAAGATTAAAAATTAATAAGCCATCATATGTCCTCCAAAGTTACAAGGTAGAGTAGGAGAATTGACTCTTCTTTTGCTATAAAACTTTAACTAACACTCCTACGGTATATGAGCTAGTTAGTAGCTAGGCTGGTCTAATTATATATTAATTCTCAATATAATACCTCAATTTATTTATTTTATCTCTAATATTTATCATTTTTTCTAAACTAATTAATTAATTTAACTTCAAAAATAATATATAATATAAAGTTATACGTGAGTATTTTATGGAGATCATGATACATTTGTTATAATTAAGTAATTATCTGGTTTTCTCGCTCAATCTACTCAAGTTAGTAGTTAAGTAGCTCTTATATTAATTATTGGAGGAGTATCTTGGGTATATTTGTAGGTGTTTTTAATTAATCTAGGTGGTCACGAGTATGACAATAAGAAAAGAAGAGTAATTAAAGAGGGAAGAAAAATGGAAAGCAAAGAGAAATGGAGAAAGAAAACAAGAAGTAATGGGGGGACCAAGGAAAAGGCATGGGAGGTTTGAAGAATATTAAAGAGGAAATGAGTATGTGGCAATTTGTCTTCCCTTATTAAAAGTTGGCAGTCTTCTCATTCATTAATTTATTTTGTGAGGCCACATCTCATATATAATTATTCTTTTTTTTTTAACAAAAAAATTTAGGAAAGGGATTGGGTTCACCCACGATCCAAGGGTAGAGCGAAATCTCCCTTCCTCCTAAGTGATACCGATGTTGGGCAGGGCGAGCCGTCTATTACCCTCAGCCATTAACTTAGGCACCTAGGAGCTAGGATGTTTCCCCCAACGCCTTAACTAACTTCAGGATCGAACCCTCTCCCTTTGATGAAAGTGTCAGATCCCTTTACCAATTGAACTCGAGCTTAAAAACGAGGAGTTCATATATAATTATTCTAAGTGGTCACTTTTGTTGACTAAACTGCAAAAACAAAAGTCTCCAAAAACCGTCACTATTGTTCCATTTCTCCCTCAACGTCATCACCTCGATCTTATTAATTATGGTGATCGCTACTTGAAAATATCCACCTCATTTTCCTTCTCCATTTTCAAATGCAATACAATTTATAAAATTCACTTCATCTTACGATATACTTGAATTGCTTATAATTTTATTCCCTATCTTTTTTGTTTTTGTTTTTGCCAGGGATTATTCCCTATCACTTTTAAGCACCATCATCTTCATACATATACATAATATATATATATATATATATATATATATATATATATATATATATATATATATATATATATATCCAACACACATATAATAATAAAATGGGTAAGCTATATATATAGAGATTCCTCTCATTTTTTGGAATTTATATAGACTTTCTTTTATTTAATATATCAGGTTCATTTTAATTTTTGGATCGAAAGGTGAGAAGATTTCTCAGTAAAAGATTATATTTATTCAAATGAATTGAACTAAATTAAAATGAAATTTTATAGTAAAATATTCGTGTCATTATTATTTTAACTAAGGGATTAATTATCTGTTTAATTTATAGTAATTTATAATAATATATCATGGGATGATGGGACCACAAAGAAGTAAAAGGTTGTTTTCATGAAATAAAAAGGGTAAAACCCAACAAAAATAAAGGTAACAATTAAGGTAGTGGAAGAAGAATATCGAATTTTAACTAACACAGAATCTAACACCACCTTTATGAGCTTATTGCTTATTGATAAGGTTCTGAACATATAACGGAAAATAAAAAGAGAGATGTCATCATAAAACAAAAGATGGCGGAAAGATAAAGATCAAATCTGAGGAATAATAACTGAATCATATTCCAATCCTTTTTTTTTATTGTTAAAAAAAATATTAACTTTTTTTCTTGTTCCATATATCCATTGCACAGAACTTATCCAACAACGTAGTATTTATAATTATTCCTTAATTCTAATGGAGAGAGACTTCACACATAAGAGTAACTAAGTTTGGAATTTTCCCAGCAAAACTTATCCAATTCTTATGATCTGGTCGGTTTCTTTTTATCCAAACAGTCATTCTTCTATATATGTTTCATGTTAATTATTAACTAATATTTTGTGTTTGGATAAGACAAGAGCTTTTAATGATTCCCAATAATATTAAAACTGAAAATTACATATTCTCTCTTAAAAAAGTTTTGTTTGGTCCCATTCCAGATTATAGCTTACTTTTAACGACAAGAGTAAAGAGGGTTCTATATTCTCTAATTGATACTTTTCTTAATGTCGTCGGTGTAACTCTTTTTCCTTTTCTCTAGAAAAATAACTTACATCTTTATCTTTATTTTTATTTTTATTTCCATTTCAAACAGTATATCAGTACCTAATTAAAAAATATTTAAAAGACAAATCAAAATTATTCTCCTTGCTTTATTTTCACTCAAAAAGTACATTTGTCGCTCCATAATGCAGTAAATCATTTGAAATTTGAACATTAACTGATCTGCATTTATAACTCTCATCAGTCATAACTTAAAGTTATACAAATACACCTCCACAGTAAGTGACGTATAGAAAAATTCTTTCGCCTATAATATAAGTCACTTTAATTAGGAGTAATTATTGTCTATTTATCAATTCTACTTATGTAATTGATGTTTAAATGCCACTCTTTGTATTTTTCTCTCTCATTCAAAAATTCATTTAATATGGGTAGAGTTATAATTTTTTTCCCTAATTTAAGACAATATAAATTTATTGGGTTAACTATCATATTTCTTAATTTTTTTAAAATTAGTAGAAGTAACATCATATTGTAAATTGTAGGGGCATATGTATAACCAATTGTCGTAGTTAATTAATTCATTATTTTAATATAGTAATAAAAAGAATGATGTGCTGGTGGTGTCAGTGAATTCGTGCTTATTTGGGTTTTTAAGTACCTTTGTATTTTGCAAGATAAAACTCTTCTCATATTTTTGTTTTCGTACGGTACAATACAAAATCACTTAAAATAATTAAGTTGATCCAAAAACATGCACGCTTGTCTTTAATAATTTCAATGTACAAGTTGCTTGCTTCTTCTTCTTAATTTCATTATTGTCAATTAATTTTGTTAATAATCGGTATCCATAATAGGCTAAGCAAAATGCTCATAGATCATATGAATTGAAGTCATAAAAACATTTCTGGTTTTTAATAATTGTGGTGGACACCACCATTTCATAGGGTGTGGTCCAATAGCAACAGAACGTTTCACACTAATAATACACACTCACACACACACTTCCATGTCCTTTCCGAACTTTTCCATGTTCAAATCACAATTACACTCTATATGTGTGTGTGTCTATATCTATATACACACACGTACGTACCATTAATACTTGTTACAAAGGTTCAAGACATGACAACATACGAACAATTCATTGATCAGTCATATTTGGGTCGATTTGATTAAAAACGAACGTACATGATTTTTATTTGGTACGATTGATTTTAATTTAATGATCAGATGAAGAAGCTAACTTGGTGGTTGAATAGAAATGCAGCTCTTCATCATGGAAAACGACCACAACTAGAGATGATAATTCAGGAAGTTAGGGGATTATATGTTGTTGTATGGCTGACAAATCAGTCTAATGAGTATGGTGTGGTTAAGTCACCCAAACAAGCTGCCATTTATATACTTACTTCATAAATCGTAAAAGCACTTCTACGTACAAAGTTAAAAGAAATAGGAGTATGCACTTATTCTTCTTAATTATGTTTTACCTTTCATGATTCTAGTATTCTTCGATCCACACGTGCCAAATGAAGTTAGCTTAGTTCTGCTATATATATACTCAAGCAAGTAGCTATCTCACGGGGTCTTTCTATTCTTAAAATGTCTTTGAAAGAAAATAAAAATATTAAATTAAGCTTCAATTCGGACCATTTAGATTAATAATTAATTTAAACAGTCCATATCGAAACTGACAAATTAAAATTGGAAGGGTCTGATTTCTCTCCTTCACAAAGAGTTAAAAACATCATTTAGGATGATATATTCATGATCGAGAAATGCAAGTTGATAAATTATTAGGATCTCATCATCAAATCATGCCATTGTATGTATGTGTGTGTATAATATAACAGTTTTTCCTTCTTTAATTTAATTGTCTTGATTTAACATATATAAACACTGATACAAAATTTACCATAATATTTAACGGATAAATAGATAAGCATACCTAGTTTGAGGCATAAATAAATAAAACAAATAGTATTTAACAATTATTATACAAACCATCAAGTAGTTTACAAAATCATTGGACAGTTGAATACAAAAGTCGTTAAACAATGGCTTCATTATTTTTTAATAAAGTAAAAGATTAGTTTACAAATCTTATCAAAAAAATTAAACTACGTCAAGTAACTTAATTAGTTGTCTATCTCACCGAGAACATACGTTTTTGGTGAAACCCGCCACTGTACTCTGCCATGGTGTACTGTGCTACACCACGCCATCAACGAGTGACTCACAATTGTATCAGCGGCGACATATTGTTGCCGTTGAATCGCCACTGAAAACCCTTCAGCGGTGACATTTAGACTTAAGTCGCAACCAAAAGCCTTGTTTTTTTTAGTGATCTCTTCCTTTCCCTTCAACATCTTTCATCACACATTTTTCCTTCTCTCCCCTTCCATTTGCATTTGAAGCAAGACAAGATTTGTTGTAGATGATGAGTAAAAGTATCAACTACAAAAAAGCAGAGGATGACTCACGAAATTACTGATAGAACAATAGCCGTCAGTAATCTTCAAGAGAATAGAGACATAAATTTTGTCGAATTTCCGACGAAAATCCATCAATACTCAACAACGGACAAATTTCATCAGCAATATGGTATTGCCGACAAAAATCTCCGACGGACATATTCCGTCGCCAATTTACCACGGAATTGCAAACAGTCACAATTTTACGAAGCAACATTCCCTTGCTAGTTTCTGTCCCTAATTTACGATAGAATCTTTCCATCAGAAATTTCATGGGCAAATAGCGACAAGCTAAAAAATTCGTCAGAAATGGTCTTTACCACGGATTTTGATCCATTGGAAATTCTGTAGGAAAGTTATTACCGACTGAATTCCGTTAATAATTTTTATTGGTGGTATCGTGTTTTTTTGTAGTGATCAAAGGCACCACCCATGTCTTTTCACACAATTTGCAATAAACAACCCCAAGTTCGGTTTCTGTGGCCATAGCTCAGTACCAAACTATATAGTGGCCCCTACCATGAAACATATATTTCAGCAACATCCAACTTCCAAATAAGTGAATATGACTCACTTATTGAAGCCATTCTCTAGAAATAATAATTTCCAGTTGCATTATATTCTTGATTATGAGATTTCATATTAAAAAAAGATACTATAATGCATATATAATGAATAAATATTTCAATTCAGTTAATTACATTCTTCCTATTATTTGGTAAATATAAGATTGATTTGATTTTTCATCAGTTCGAGGCCTTTTCCTCGTTTTGGTCTTAAACTAGCTTGATGCTGAATATTTATAGGTTGGACTATATTTTCATTTTGTTTCTCGGAATAACGGTAATATAGATTAATTTCGATATGATATATTAGTATTCAGAAATATTACAAACTTCGAAATTTCAAATTCCATTCCAACTTGGCAACTTGATTGCTTTCCACTTGCACTTGCAGCTGAGTTTCCAGTTGAACATATATAAGTCAACAATGGAGGAAAACCCAACAGACAAATGCTACACACACATATATACACACCATATGTGTTTTCCCACATATGTGTGTGTGGAAGAGAGGAAAAAACGCAAAAGTTAGATCATATATATGACCTGGAAGTTAATCAGCTCATGTCAATCCCAAAAGACTATTGAGGTTTGTAGGTTGCCCTCCACTAATTTAGTGGATTAGATGGTTTAAGCCAATAGGTTGAATATAAAGCATTTGATTAATTAGAATATCTTGATTTAATTTGAAGAACACATAAGAAATAGTAGTACTATCTCCTTTTATTTATGAATTATTGGTAATTGAAAATCAATTTTGTTAATTTATTTTATGTTTCTTAGTGTCATTACAATGATGATTATGGTTGGGGCTGACACTCTACACGTGGTTAAATAAGAATTAGAAAGCTAAACTCAACTACTATATAGTGTTGCTGGTCCATACTGAAATGCTCTTTCAATTTTATATTCATATTATATACTTGCTTCTGGTCTTTAATATAAGAAGTTAAAGAGTAAATGATTTAAAGACTGATAGCTACTTGAGGAGTTAATCTTGGTTTTAAATATAAGACATGCATATTTTTCATATTTGTCAAGCTTTTTCTAATTTACTCATATCAATGCTTTCTTAACAATAATCAAGAAGGATTATAAATGAGGTAATTAAGGGATATATATGACTATGGGATTTTAGAAAATACATGTTATATTAACTAATTTAAGTTCTTAATTAATTTAATTAAATTAGGTAAATACGTCTTATATTAAGGAGTAGAGGAAGTAAAAGTCACTTCCAACTAACTTATCAAAACCAATAATAGGTGGTTAACTCATTAATTTTATCTGAAAGCAAAATATTTTTTCAACTTTACCTATATTGAAAAGTATAGAGAAATATGTACTACTCAACAATAGATTTCAAGTCTTCTCCTAATGGATTGCAATATAGAAAATATTTGCAAAAAGTCTATTAATAATCCAATAAATGACTTATATTATAGATTAAGAAATTATGTCTTATGTTTTAGTATAAGAGCAAGTTTAAATATATAATACTCATAGAAACTATACTGTTAAAAAAGAGAGTAAAATACTCTAAACATCTTTCTGTTTTATTTTAATCACACAGATATCTCCTCTATTTTAAAAACATACACTTAGGTTCAAACTGTCGTTAGCTTTGTTAAAATTATTCAAAAAAAATTCTAAAAATATATGTTTTGATTACAATTTATATAAAATAAAATTTATTTACTAATTTAAACTTAAGTTCCAAATTTATATAAAATATTTACTAAGTCCCAAATTTTAATTGACAGGCTTTTGAGAACTTGAGTAATTTTTTAAAATTTTTAGATAAAAATGAAATTATAAATTTAAATGAACTATAAAACCTCTCAAACTTATATAATTTATTATATTTGATAGAAACAATGCGTTTGATATATATTTTTCTCAAAACTAAAAATAGATAAATTTTAATAAAAATGGTGAAAAATTTAAATTACAAATTTTATAACCTCGAAATTAACATATTAGAAAGTTAAGAAATCTATTAGAATTAAAATTTGGTGGTATAAAGTTTTTTAGCCTATATCTATATCTGTGTGTATTTAAATAATTCTAATGTTAAAGAGGGGTATTTTAGTTAAAAAGTTCAAAAATAAAATTTAACGGTCAACTAACAATTTGAGTGGATAAAAATAAAATCTCAAAATATAAGGGATGTTTGTGTAACATACATTTTAATTTTAACCGGATGTCTAAATAAATTTTCAAAATAGAGGCGGTCTGTGTAATTAAAGAAAACAGAAGAATAATTAGAGTATTTTACTCTTAAAAATGGATGTCGGCCAATTAGATGACGTCAATATAGTTATTGAAGAAACCATACATAATATTATAATTGGATAGTAATTACTTGAAATTGATTGGACTTTAATTGGTAATGGTCAACATATTTAGGGGGAATTAAAATATTGATACATGGTTGATTTCTGACTAGATTCATAATCCCCACAATGATGACCACTATTAGCATCTAAAATGTGGAGTCACACTTCCACCGGAAACTTCTAACAAAGTCATAATTACTATACCACTCTAATCCAAAGCCTAAACAAAGCAAAGGGGGATTAAAAAAAAAAAAGGGAAGAAAAAGGGCAAAAAAGCAAATCTTTAGAAACTGTGGCGCGTGAGTATTAAGATTGATGGGGACCCACATGAGGAGAAAAAGTCCGGGAAGGCCTGAGCCTCGTTTCCAAAGGGCCCACCTCCGAAGAACTGTGGTTTGTCGGCTATGCACGCGTCACTATCTCAATGGTTGAAATATTGTTAATAATTTAAAATGGACTTTTCTTCTCTGTCTTCCACGTCATTTTCGTATAACTTTCTCCAGTTTTGACGGTCGACAATTAAATAAATAATACAAGTGACGTACGTAGTGACTGGTGACTGGGATCTTCCACAACTTGAGGTTTCCTTCGTTGTTATTGTAGTGGTCGAACGAATTATGAGACCGACGTTCTAATTTTGGGACATCCTATATTCCTATATAACAAAAAATAAAAAATAAAAAAAATAAAAAAATTAATATATTTACTTTAACATACCTTCATTTAAGAAAATTCCACATGTTTTTAAATGTGAGCAAATAACTAATTAACGGCAAGAACACAACATATATGTGAGACTCACCTACGTAAATAACTAATGCAAATTAAAATAGTTAACTATCGTTGTTAATTGTCAGCATATTGGATATTAAAAAGCCATAAAAAAAAGTTCAATTATTTCTTTTTTTGGGGTGTGAGCTGAGGTGAATGGTGACAAGGAGTAATAAGAAGATGGTGAAATAACGTAGAAAAAGCCCCCAGAATCACAGACTTTTATGCCCCCCACTAGCTACATGCATGCATTTCTCTTTTTTATATTCACATTTTTCTAATTTATCCATTAAATTTGTGAATCATCATCTCCAATTGTTCTCTATTGTTTCTTATCTTTATCCCTTCCTTTCCCTCTTGAATTTGCATTTTCATGTGTTCATGCTTTTCAAATTCATAGCAAACCAACTGCCGTGTAATCTAATGATATATATAAAAGCTTCTCTGTAAGTGAAAGGTCCCACTTTAATCCTACTTGTAATTGATTTCCTGCCTACTGGATAAGTTTTCATTTAGAATTATTGCAATATATATATATATATATGTGTGTGTGTGTGTGTGTTCATCAATAAAAGTTTTCCACAATATATAGGTAGCTTTAATTATGAGCATCAACTTGATGCTAGAGAACGTGCCCATATTAACTATTTAATGTTGAATTCATGTGATATGATCCCCAACTTCATAGAGAAACAGATCGTATCTTCTCCATTTATCCAAATTAAAAAAATACATTCGGATTGATTCCAATTAATACATGAACTCAGAAATATTCTTACAATGTTTTAAAAAATGATGATGATGATTAAACTTTTATGCCATTATTCTTTTGCTAACAAAAAACCTTTTTTTTTTCTTCAACCATTCTAATCTATCGTTCCCCTTGGCCATGAAAAATTAAATAGTTAATATGGCCACGTACATAATATCAACTCCAAAATAATAATTAACTTTATCTATATGTAAGATTCTCCCTCTTTATAATAAATAACATATTTGTTTTATCAAAAGAGCAAGAAAATAAATTGAGATAAAATAAAAGAGAAACGTAAAGTAGACATGTAGCATGAAAAGTACCTTTTTATACCGTGGAAAATATGTGAATGACTTGCCTTTACTGAAACAAAACGGGGAATAACTCACAACCACAAAAGTAAAGATATTTTCTTTTACACTTGGAATATGCGTAAAACCAATTGGCCAACCAAATATATTAAATTTATTACTCCCTCCGGTCCTAATTTATATAATGATATTTTAGGAAAATGAGTAAAATTAACTAATTTAACTTATCTCCTTAATTCCCCCAAAATCGGTTAAATAACTCCTATAATTAGGACAGGAGGGAGTACTTCATTTGCATAGAAATTCAGATGAATCAGAAGTAATTTAATTGGCACGTTCATCATTTCAATATAATAAACTTTTTTGCTAAATTAATATAGATACTGAGGTGTTGATTATTGCTTGTTTCATGCTATTATGTTACTCCAAAAGCGCACTATATATGTACCTCTCTTTTCAAAGCTCCATCTCAAATAAAATGTTAGGATATATTTTGCCAAATGAGGAGCTTCTAAAGTGTTAGTTCTTAATAATTATTTCATCTTCCACTCAAGAAATAAAAACCACTATCGTTCTCTCTTGTCAAAAGGAAACTTATTCACCAAATACAAAGTGGTTTATCCACGTCGTAATTGCAACATCAAGATGCATTTTAATTCCTCTCTTCACACTTGAACGATACATAAATTACAATTAACGCCCTCTCATTTTAATTTGTTCTGTACACTTTTGTTGGGTGTGAGATATATGCAAGCAATTGTATACATATATATGTCGTGCATATATACCACTCTGATTATATTTATAAGTTCAATTTGGAGAAAAAATTTGGTCTTTATTATAAATCAACTTTTAGAAAAATGAATTAGAGGGTTACAATTTTACCCCTATTAATTGTAATAAATTTTAGGTAAAGAAAATAAAGATGTTAAAAATACCCATTCAGAGGGAAAAATTGAAAAATATATAAATTTAATCCATTTTATTGAGTTAATTGACACTCTTTGATATGCGAGAGTTATGTAATTTGGACTTATAATTAAATAGAAGGTGATTAATATATAAAAGGAGTTCAACGGTAAGGTGTGGATATGAGTCATATAATATATGTTCTTATCCGATTTCGCTATATTTTCACGAGGAGAGGAATAAGACGTGAAGATCCATGACCAACCTCTAATTCAGATTCATTTATTGTTTTCCGTCGCCACGTAAATATGCCCTAGAAAGTGAAAAAAGAACAAGAACAGAAAAGACAGATACCTAAGATTAAGGTCTCTAGCTCTCGAGAAGGCTCATGTACGAAGGCAGCTTCATTAAATGCATCACTAGTAGTATTGTGTTTTTGGTATTTATGATAAGAGTTAGGGTTCGTAACTCTTCAAGATGATTCCCCAATCTTCAAGTCATGTATCGATGGATCGATCAGTCGGTGTCAACTTTTTGCTTTAATTATTTTTTGGATAAGTGGAGGGGTTCGTACAACTGTTTCCTATGTGGCCAACACCTTCATGCATGGTCTCATTCTTCATGAGAAGATTTTTGACTATTTTAGAGATGTCTGGTTAATTAATGTAGCCATTATCAATCTTAAGTCTGTGAATTCTCGTGGCACATAATTAAGCTTATTAGGTATCAGATCAACAGTTACATCATGCACGGTCGATATACTTACATTTCTGGATTTTGATCCTATACCTTCCTTCATACGTGGAACGATTATGCCCTTTTCTTTTCATCTTTCGATCACACACACACACACACACACAACTTTATAATCTCTCTTCTAGTGGAATCAGTTAATAATGTTATCAGGTGGATGGCCTGGAATTGGAATATCATATTTTGTCAAAGCTCATATTATTTTCTTTTGGTGCGTGCTTAGCTTGGATTGCATTAATAATCTTAATTTACGCAATTTTTTTCTTAAATTTTGTTAAAATTATTGAGATTCCTCTTCTTTAATTAATCAAACCTTAAATTAGCCAAGCCTTTCTTTAGGTGACTGACCCTATTTCTGAAATACACAGTACTGTTATAGGTATTTTCTGAAAATAGAAGAAAAGTTCTAATGGTTTCAGAGAAATTCAGTGGAAGTATGTGTAATTAAACTACATTTGATATCTGATCGATTAAGGAGATCAATGTAAGTTTTAGAACTAAAAAAGAGACAGTGTTAATTTTTTTTTTAGAAGTTTACACTCCTGTTCTTATTCATAAGAGCCCAAAATCAAATTATGTAGTTTTAGAATACAGTTAAAACTAGTTAAATATGTCTTAAAAAAACTTTTTCCTTTGTATGCCATTATTTATAAGAGGGCATGTATAAGAGAGAAATAAAGTAAAAATAAATACCAAAAATCTAAAAAAATTCATTAAATGTTTAAACAACTCTTATAAAAAAGATCAAAGATAATTCAAATTTTGAGCTTTTATAAAAAAGACAAGAGAGGGTAATTAAGTACATAATTGGAAGTTGAGTTCTTTGGTTAAGTGTTCAACGGTTAATTTTTTTTGGTCTGAAACTGATAATTTTTTTTGGAGTTTTCAATAGTTTGTTCTTTTTGAAAAGTAGGAAGATTAAATGATTATGAGAACTATTGCTGGTCTGGAACAAAACAGTTTCTCCAACTTCAAAAGATAAAGAAAAAAAATGTCTCAAGGCATATTGAAACATTATTTAGATATTTTTGTAATGCCAGAAGATTGGAAATGTCTTTTCTTTCAAGATCGAAAATACTTTTTCCAATCTGATGCACCAAACCCTGGAAATTAAACCTTCAAAATATCCACAGCTCTACGTAATTAAACCTAAGTTAAATAATAGCTATCTCTGACTAAATCACAAAGTCACAGTCTCTCGTCAATATACACCGTCTTTATGTATATCTAGTTGTTCTGTCGTAGAACATAGATCTCTAACCCTAGGTGGGTTAGGATGTGGATATAAATGTTCTGTCATAGAACATAAACCCTAACCCTAGGTGGGTTAGGATGTGGATATAGGATCAAATAGCCCTCCCCCAAGTATCCATAGATTGGATACCCGAGAGGATCGGAGATCACAAAGCACAGGGACTTGACCTAGGTGCGATACCTAGGGCCTACATACCCTGAGGAGGGATCAAAGTCCACGTAGTTCAATGATTACCGGAGGCATTTAGCCAAGGGGGGGTGGTGTGTGTGCTCTGTGTGCAGTATATGCAATTGAGAGAGAGCTTAGAAGATAGAAGATGTGTACCTCTTTAGGTTAACCAACTATATATAGAGGTTACCTTAGGGTTAGGGTTTGGACTTGTTGGGCCTTTGGTGCCTCCAAGCCCAAATGTATTAGATGTCTCATGTTGGGCGACACCTTGGATGGGCCCAGTATTTTATTCCATAACAGCTTGCCCCAAGCTTGGTAGTTCGTGTCTCCGAGCCGCCGAGATTCATTGATCGCTCTGAGATCCCCTGAATCCGACTTTACTTTCGTAGCGATTTTCATGGGCTAACTGTCTGGTTTATATTCCTGCATTTAATAACATGTAAGCAAATCACAATAAAAGGAAAATACTTACTGTTTGTGCAAATCGTTCAACGTGCTCATTTTGGATACTTGTCCGAGCTTGCATTAAACTTTCTGGTTTGCATTGGTGCTGGTTATTGATAACACGCCTTTCCCCTTAACATATCGTATTGTTGACCACTCTGTTGCCCCCCAGCCTGGTAGTTCAGGTCTTTGAGCTGCCAGGATGTGTTGTTTTCCAAATCCGGACGAGGTGCTCGCGACTGTTGGGATTCCGTGCGTGCCGACCCGAGATTCCGGGTTTATATACTTTGAGCCGAGATTTCGGGTTTATAAACTTTTAACATCGAGATTCCGGATGTTATTTATTCTAACACGGAGATTCCGGTTTAGATACTTTAACTCCGAGATTTCGGGTCTATAAATTCTAACACCGAGATTCCGGATTTATGATTTCTGAAAACGAGTTTGTTTACCCAAATTCAATCATTCAGATAAATTTGGCGGCTTTGTCGTCGCAAATAATCCAATAAAGGACTTTCCCTGATTTCAACCAGATTCGGTTTAATCGGGATCTTCATACGGAACCCGATTTTAACCAGATTCAGTTTAATCGGGTCCTCCTCCAAAACTTTACACGGATCCCGGATTTTAACCAGATTTGGTATAACCGGGATTCGCCTTCTGCTTTTGTGTCCTGTAAAACTCTAAACAACACTTATCTTGGCTTTACCGTGTCCCAAAGGGTGCACGTTCTAACCATTAGATCCGGCTTTATCATGTCCCAAAGGATCACGTTTTAACCGTTATTCTTACGGAAACCGGATTTTAACTAGATTCAGTTAAGCCGGGGTCCGCCTTCATCCCTCTCGTAGGGACGGACTCCACAATCTATCCGGGATCCAATTAAGGAGGGCGGATTTAATTGTATAAAACAGACTTTGACATGATTCATGAAAGCAGGTTTGTGCACCTCGGATTCACGCATGTTTAATTTGTACATGATTTTCGAAAACGGGTTTCTTGACCCTGAATTCTACATGTTTAACTTGTACATGATTTTGGAAGACGGGTTTGATTACCCTGCCCTCTACATGTTTAACTTGTACATGATTTTGGAAGACGGGTCTGATTACCCTGCCCTCTACATGTTTAACTTGTACATGATTTTGGAAGACGGGTTTGATTACCCTGAATTCTACATGTTTAATTTGTACATGATTTTGGAAACGGGTTTCTTTACCCTGAATCCATACATGTTTAGATTTGGACATGATTTTTGAAAATGAGTTTCTCTACTCAGAATTCATACATGTTTATAGACTAGGCGGCTGTAGCCGTCGTTACATGGAGCCAGATTTTAACCAGATTTGGTTTAACCGGGACCGTTTTCGAAAAAAGATTCCAATAAAGGAATTTGAAATGGACTTGCACCATTGTCACCTTTATACGGATCCCTGATTTAAACCAGATTCAATTAAACCGGGGTCCGCCATCAAAACTTTTTGGAGTATTCTTTAGATACTTTCTCTTCACAGTTGCTTTGCAAATTCAGATTTTCTCTCCTTGAACAGCGCCCTTTCTCCAAGCATTTATGAGATTCTGATTTAATCCCCAGATAGCAATTTCATTTTCTACCATGCGAATAATAAATTCCAAGCCTTCTCCCAACATGGCATACCTTGTTGATATGTGGCTCAGAAACACATGCTTGAGATGACCTTACAACAACTAACAAGCTGGTATAATTCCAACTTTACAAGATACTTCCTTCATCGAATCTAATGATTGTGATTGAAGCTACTTTCTATTTTAAAAGATTGAAGCTTTGAGGCATTTACATAATGATTATCCACAACCTTGAGAAATACATCATGCTACTTGCAGTAACAGAAAATTTCAAGATCATAGAAAGAAAGAGAGAACCTGGTGGAATTAAAAAAGCTTGGGTCATTGCACGAGATCCACCATGTTGCTTGAGTCACCGCATCAGGGGTATCACGGCATCTTAAGGCGGCATCAATTCTCCATCTCGGCATCTTGGTTCAGATATCCTGCAACCAAAGCATCTCAGGATCATATCCTTCGTCCCGCCTTAACACCACTGGCTCGGATCTTATGGAGGACACAAATACTAGCGTTCTTCCCTGCCAAAACATAACCGCCTTAACATCTGAGATCGCTATCAGCGCATCTTGCCTCTGCTCATTGCCATCTCTGTGTTGGATTCCATGGCCATTCGATGAAACCTCGGAATTTGGAGGGCGTAGCTATCATTACACGTAGTCGGGATTTTAACTACATTCGGTGTAACCGGGGTCCACCTTCAAATTTACACGAAGCCTGCGACAATGTTTATTTTGTCCACCACCATCAGCTCACCTTCGCATTTATTGTTTATACATCTTGACCACCTGAGTAGACTAAGGGAATAATAATTCCCGGAGCACTGAGGTAATGAACTCCCTCAACCCTTTAGTTGGTATCAAGTTGCACCAATCAAGGGGAATAATTGATCTCTTGAAAATTGTCAAGCAGAGCGAACGGAAAAGTAAAGCTACCGAATGGCTGTAATCTCATCTCTTGGCTTCGCTCAATTTCCTCACTTCATATTGCATGGCAAACCATACAATTCAGGATCCCATACATACCTCAAAATAAAAGGCTCGGGAATCTACATTGAGTAGTTGCTTAGCAGCTGGAGGATAGGATTCACTTGTTTAATGAAAATTCTCAAAATTCTGCACTACGGTTTCCCCTTTAAAGTCATTAATAAGCAACCATGCTTGCATTGCTCCATAATTGACTCCAAATGTACAGAGACGCTGCTTGATGTTTGTAAATTCATGAATCTTTGTTTGATTCATAATCCCATAGTGTGAGCACAAAGATTAGGATTCTCCAAGGTCTCACTCCTAGGGAACTTTCTCTTCTCAAGAGGAATGAGGTAGCACAATGACACAATCAGGATTTTGTGTTCTGCAATGAGGAATTGAATGCCACAAGCTAACACTTTCCCCGAAAACTTGTATTCAACCCGAAACAATGCCAGAAGTGAAGCAGCTTCTTTGCAACATGCATTTGCTGCTAGATGGTCCTTGGGGGTTCCCCATTTATTTTAATAGAGGGAAGAATTATAGCCCATTACAACAGTTTTGAACCATCCCATTGCAATCTTCCAGAACCACAATACGCACATAATTCCCGAGACAAAAACCGAGAGCACGCATGAGTAACGCATGTGTTTGAGCAGGGAACTCCTTATTTGGAGTAAGTTTTGTGCACAACAAATCTGCTTGATGATGTGGGCATGAGGTGATTGGAACCCTTTTATAAATCCTCTGAAGCTTTCTTTCAAATTTCGCCTCAACCTTGATCTGTGAACATTGCAACTTCCTTGCTCGCAGATTATTGCAAATAAACCCATAGCGACAGTGGGCTTACAATGAAATACGAGCATTGCATACCTACATGTCAAAAGAAAACCTCATCTCAACAGCCCGACCATGGACCTGCTCTCCGAACTCTCATATTCTATTTTGGTACAGGCACTTAGTAGACTTGAAAATGTATAAGGAGTGGGGAAGATTCCTGAACTATGCATCTGGCTGTATAGAATAATGGCTTCCCCTTCAAACCTGTTTTGAGATAAACCAGATATCATGGCCACCCAAGAGACACTATCCCTTGTTTGTAACTTATCAGAGACTTTCTTGGCAGAATCCCCAAAACCATTTCACCGCATGCCCTCAAAACCTTCTAACCTGGGCACGACATGCTCTCGACCCCTCATAATCCCAGCACATCATGATCTCAGCACCTTGACATCTCGAGACGTCAAGATTTCAGGACCATATTTGAAGGGTCTGAGTATAAGGGATACAGTGAATCATCTCGGTGTGTTGTTTATTCCAAACTGGCATGCAAAATACGTTATGAGCCCAGCGTGCCCTCCATCTCGGCATTTAAACTTTGATATGCACATGCACTAGGCATTTAATCAGCCAAATATCACGCCAAGGGTCTGCCTCATCATCAACTCGATAACGGAATTGTTCTCCATCGCGGCAGCTGTGCGAGATGTTCTCCACAGTGAATCAAACCACAAGTGGGTCCTGCTGGCCACGTGTGTTTCAAGAATAAAAAGCAGGTCGGCACATGCTCGAGCTCCATGGTCTCTTGCTGATCTTTCATTTCAAAAAGGACGTCTTCAATATCTCGGCCTCCAAAAAGAATAAAGAGCATGTCGGCATGATCAAAACAAGTTTGGTGAATGATCTGGGGATCATCGCAGGGCCAACGATCAGAGACGCTGGATATTCATATCATAGTAGAAGTTGGCTTCTTACTTTCCAACCTTTGTCTTGGCTCTGAATCGAAGTCGGCTTTTCTGGACACAAAATTTTGAGTCATCGCGGCATTTCTGATATTAAACTCAGCATCTGTGCATAAATCGTTTGACACGAAAAATGAAGCATCCCAGCATTCTGAGATTGTATCTCAGTTCAAGCCGGTGAGCATTATGCCGACATTGCAAAGATAGTGACGATGGTCATTGTATCTTGTCTTTTAATAAGGACCTTCATATGGACTTCAAATTGTAATCCTGGCATTTAGATATTAATCCCGGCCTTGACCCAAGACAGCTTCAAATACTATCCCGGCATTCTGAATTAGAATCTCGGCCTGTGGCATTTGTTGTAGACCGGTTCATCCATCTCGGCATTCACCAATGTCCTACATACTAGCCTCGGCACTCCAGTGCTTCAGAATATTCACTGGATATATTCATAGGAATACCTGTGAATAAATATATTCACAGTAACTTGGCTCCATCACCATGCCACCTCGGATGCCTCACAACAAGAAATGGAAAAGACCGAGAAACCAAACTCATCTCTAGTCCGACTTGCCTCCACGACATACGATCTGAATGAAGGACTAAATCAGTCGACTTCGCCAACATTGAAGACTGCGGATCCTCGTGACGTGAACCAGGATTCCAAAATCAGGTTTCCAGAGACGTCTACCCCAGACTTGGAAACCATAGAAATACCATGTGCGCACTTGGGAATTTCTTAATGAACGAAGATGCAGAAACACGAACTCAGAGTTGACGACAAAAACAAAACTTCAGAGCTCGCAGACCTAATCGATTCGGTAAGATATGAAGAACCTTTTAGTGGCCGCTTGCCATACTCAGTAATATCTTTTGAGAGGCAAGACTCAAACTCCTCAGTTTTTCTTGATTTTCTTCTAATTTCTGGTGAGCCCAGAATTGAAATCATTGACCATCTTTGGTCACGGGAATCAGAAATTTACCGAATCCCCACGGTCGGCGCCAATGTTCTGTCGTAGAACATAGATCTCTAACCCTAGGTGGGTTAGGATGTGGATATAAATGTTCTGTCATAGAACATAAACCCAAACCCTAGGTGGGTTAGGATGTGGATATAGGATCAAATAGCCCTCCCCCAAGTATCCATAGATTGGATACCCGAGAGGATCGGAGATCACAAAGCACAGGGACTTGACCTAGGTGCGATACCTAGGGCCTACGTACCCTGAGGAGGGATCAAAGTCCACGTAGTTCGATGATTACCGGAGGCGTTTAGCCAAGGGGGTGGTGTGTGTGCTCTGTGTGCAGTATATGCAATTGAGAGAGAGCTTAGAAGATAGAAGATGTGTACCTCTTTAGGTTAACCAACTATATATAGAGGCTACCTTAGGGTTAGGGTTTGGACTTATTGGGCCTTTGGTGCCTCCAAGCCCAAATGTATTAGATGTCTCCTGTTGGGCCACACCTTGGATGTGCCTAGTATTTTATTCCATAACACTAGTCATAAAAATTTTATACCTGTTCTGATGCAGAACACAGATGTCCAGCCAAGTGAATGGGCTGGTGCTTTGATGTGGGATCAAATGTATCATGTTGAATGCCTATTGGGAAAGCACTCAAAAGGAGAGGTGATCATTGTACACAACCAGGCTCTTGGCCGAGGGGTGGGGTGTGTGCACAGTGTGTATGGAAAAGTCTAGGGTAGAGCGTGTGTACCTTAGGTGGCTACCATAGTATTTATAGGGCGTACCTGGGGCGATCTGGCGCAGTATCCGACCATGATCTTAACCGCCTAGCCTCATGCGGAGATCCTCCTACTTTGCCGGGGTAGTTGAGATTCTCCTGGATAATGGGCAAGACCTGGTCTATCGTGCCAGCCCGTGGTTGGGCTTTGCCGCCATTGGGCTTTCTCCAGATCCATAACAATACCATATACTGCACATGAATCTATCATTAATTTCAAGGGTTAAGGTGCAAAAACGCGCTTGTGCTTTAACCTGCGTCCAACACCAAGTACTTTTTTTATGTGTAAAAGTGCATAGTGGTTATAAATTAGGTGCAAAAATACCGTTTGACCGTTAAATTTGACTTTTTTTGCTGACTAAACGATGACATGGCTTTCAAAGGTGCAAAGCCCAACCCAAGTGCTTTTTTTAATTTAATAATTTTATTTTAATTAAAGGAAAATTATTATTTCTCTAGGTATAATTCCCGAGAAGCCAAATTTTTTTCTTCTGATTTATCATCTTGGGAAAGATGATTTATTCAATGGGTAAAAACGATAAAAATTTTATTTCCATAATTTATTTCCTTTTTTTAAATACTTAATAAATTTTCTAATTAATAATTGAGAAATGAGTGTTTATACATTTGAAATTTGATATTATAAATAATATATTTACTTAAAAATAATTTTTTATTTTTTGAAAAATAAATAGTTAAAGAAATAATTCATTTACTTTGAAAAAGTTAACTTTATAACTATAAGTCTATAACATTCCTTGATTTACTTTCATTCATTATATAAATAGAAATAACTCATTTAGAGGTGCAAACGTTTACATTGCATATTTCTTAATACAATAAAAATTAAATAATATTGTTCGGTTTTGATTAAAAATTATTCAAATAATTTCTGGTTCAATTTGTTTGATCAAAAAATTTAAATTAGTTTTAATTAAATATAGTATTTATAATATCAAATATCAAATGCATAAATACTCATTTATTAATTATTAATTATAAAATTTAATAAGGATTAAAAAAAATCATGGAAATAAAAAATTTGGCTTTCCATGATTATACCTAGAGAAATAATAATTTTCCTTTAATTGAAATAAAATTATTAAATTAAAAAAAAATATTTGGTATTGGACGCTCTTTTGGCCAAATCACGTGTATTTTTACACCTTTGAAAGCCACGTCATCGTCCAATTAGCAAAAAAAGTCAAATTTAACGGTCAAACGGTATTTTTACACCTAATTTATATCCATATGTGCACTTTTACACCTAAAAAACATATTTTGTGTTGGGTACTCCTCAGGATAAAGTACATATACATTTTTGTACGTTAACCCTTACTTTCAATGTGGAATACACACACATACATACATAGTTAAGTTTTGATAAAAAAAAAAAAAAAAACCTCATATAAAACTTGGCAATAACTTTGGTTCTTGAAAATAACCACAATTTTCTGAGATCCTTGAATCTAAATTGTATGAAACTTGAGCCGTTAACTATATTTTTCTCTATGAGAAAACTGCATGATGGTGTTCCACGTTGTGAATGATGATGTCCACACGCACAGAGAGGCTACCTAATTGATCCACAGGGTTCATATATGCTCTTATTCAATGACGTACAAGAGTTTGTCATTGACTCTTTTTTCAGGCCGTAAGAATTAAGGACATAGCTTTTTGTGCATCACGTTATGGAACTATTAGTAATGCTAATTAACTATTTGTTCCATTACTTTCTGGATCATCATATAGAGTTTTAGTTGGTGATAATGACCTGATCTCTCCTTTTTATTCATTGTATTAGGTATTGATAACACATCTTTAGTTGTCTACCCCTGTAAAAATCATTTAAAAAAGGACTATAAGAAAGAACCACACATGACTACGAGTTATGATATATCCATTACTACTTGACAAATAATATTTACTTGATGAGTACTTGGCAGATAATTACAATTGACTTTTGCTAGACTTCCCGGCCAGGAAACAAATAATGAGACGTCTTTTTTTTTTTTTTTTGCTATACTGAGACGTCTTTTATATTGAAGCACAATCAAATTTTAAATTCTTGTTCAGTATATATTGAATTAAAGAGCTAGAAAAAGGAAAAAGTTAGATATAAAAAAGCTAGGGAAAATGACAGCCAGGTCCCAATGACCATAAGAAATAGCAAAAAAATCCCAACAGAAATTCACATATCAAAGGAACTTTTTTGATATTATTTGTATTAACAACAGGAAGTGTTATATTTACAACATGAAGTGCTATATTTACAACCAAATTTAAAAAGCTGGCTATTTACAACAGAAAAAGTTATATTCACAACAGTGATCGAGTGCTATATTTACAACAAAATTTAAAACTTATCATTCACAACAGAAAAAGCTATATTTACAACAAGAAGTGCTATATTTACAACAACATTTAAAAATCAGGCCATTTACAACAGAAAAAACTATATTCACAACAAGAAGTGCTATACTTACAACAAAATTTAAAATATCTCATTCACAACACGAAAAAGCTAGATTTACAACAAAAATGTTATATTCACAACAAAATTCAAAACACGGATTTTGTTTCAATACAAATAATATCAAAAAAATATGTGAATTTCTGTTGGGACTTTTTTGCTATTTTTTATGGTCTTTGGGACCTAGTTGTCATTTTCCCAAAAAGCTACTTATACGAGAAAAATGACACCGGAGAATAATGATACTCCTCCGGTCCTAATTATAAGACATATTTAACCGATTTTGGGGAGATTAATGAAAGAAGTTAAATTAGTTAATTTTACTTATTTTCCTAAAATGTCCTTATATAAATTTAAAATGACCTAAGTAAAAGTAAATCAATAGCTCCTACCACATGCCTCTCCAACCTAATTTTTTTCTACTTGCTATCTAATTAAAATAATGGTATTACTATATATACATATATATGTGTATATATATAAACACACACATGTATATATATATATATGTGTGTGTACATATATCAACATATACATATAGACACACACACCCCCACGTACATATAAACACACACACACACACAAAAAGATATATATGTATATATGTGTGTACACACACATATTGACAAACATACAAATATACATATATGTACACACACAGTACACACCCACATATATATATGTGTGTGTGACTATATATATTTGCGCACACACACACACATAAAATATATTAGACACACACACATATATTTGTGTGTACGCACACACACAAAAATATATATGTGTGTAGAGACACACACACACACACACACACACACACACACACACACACACACACACACACACACACACACACACACACACACACACACACACACACACACACACACACACACACACACACACACACACACACACACACACACACACACACACACACACACACACACACACACACACACACACACACACACACACACACACACACACAGACATACATACATACATACATACATACAATGTGTGTGTCTATAGTGTCTATAGATATTTGTGTGTAGACACACACATATATACATACATAGATACACCACATATATCTAAAAGTTTTGTTGACTGGAAGAGTATACGCGTCCACATACATATACTCACAAAAAATAAAACACACTTGAGAGAATAAAATATGGGTATTTTAGGAAAAAATTGACAATTATTAGAATGTTGTCTTATAATTAGGACCAAAACTAACTCTAAAATGTTGTCTTATAATTAGGACCGGAGGGAGTACATGATTACATATCTTATTTTGCATAAATCAAAATAGCGTCATTCTTCTCAAACACACCAAAAGCAACCAAATGTTCTAAGTTGTCTCTAAATTTATTTAGACACACACTAAATTACAAGAGTGCTAATGCAACTAAATAGGTGGAAGTTATATCATGTTCATCATAGGGTGAAAAAGTTGATCACGTGGCGCTTAAAGAATCAATACATCGGTTTATCCTGGACTCTATTTGGAGATGACATATATAAAACTATATGTGATGTTTATATGTGTGCAAGGACTTCACTATGAGTAAACTGATCTCTAGGCTGTATATATAGCATCTTTAAGAGCAAGAAAATATCATTTTCGATCAATATATAACTGGCACACAAATAATTTTGAGGCTTGTGATTGGCTTGCAAACTTTAGTTTGGGATGTGGGGGTGATCTATGTCCTTTTGATGTGCCTCCTAGAGAGCTATCTGATGTACTTCTTAAGGATTTGATGGGGGGTTTTGTACCCAAGCTCATGTTTAGATTATGAATAAAGTTTTGGGCGGATTGCCACATGTTCTACCAAACAAATAATTTTGAAGCTTGAATTATGAAATATAATTATTACATTAAGATGATATCCGGCATTAGGCATGACAAGAGTTAAGAAGCTAATTAGTCAAGAACTTTTTTGGGGGTTGCTCTTGATTTAAACGCCTTTCTTATTATGTTTTCTATTGGGAATGGTTAATATATAAAAAATGTACAAAATTTTACGAGGAATTGTTTGATTTGTCCCAGACCTTATTTCAGCAAGAACAAGTTCTTGAAACTTATGGATAGATTTCTCCATGGACTTTATTGGGGTTGCTTTAGCCCAGTTTGGCAGAGAAGTGGCCCAGTTCATGATCCTTAAACATCTGTATTCAATTGGCGGCTGGGACTCCTTTGGTAGGCGATCTCGTAAGTCCCCAGTAAGTGCTCATAGAGCCCGGGGCCGTGCCCTGGCCTTGGTGGGGGACTGATGTCGAACCCCTCCAAAACTTTTCTATATCAAAAAAAAAAAAAAAAAAGGCGTGGGACATGGGTGTAAGGAAGCTTATAATTGAGACTGATGCTCGATGGGTCTGAATTTAATTCAGGACAGAAGCTACAATTCTGGGAGTTTACAGCTTTTGAAAATTCGATAATTACTAAGTAAGAGCTAGCAGGTCGAAATGAAGCTTATCCAACGTGATTTCAATAGGGTGGCTGATGTTTTGGCTAAAATGAGTATCTCTAAATCATCACGTTGGATGTTTGTCCTTTTTATTTGAGGTCTTGGGTTGACCAATAATGTTTGGTATTAAATTCCTTTTATTTGTAATTTCTGTATTTTAATATAGGCTTCTAGCCATCTTTGATATCAAAAAAAAAAAAAAAAAATAGTAACAATAAAAAAATTTACCAAAAAAAAAAAATAGTAACAATCAAATTTGGACAACCTCAGAGCGACGAGTAAGATATACTCATATTCTTTTAATGGAATGATTTGGAGATGCTTATCTTCTTGGATGAGAAGGTAGATTTCTTAACCCGTCTGCAGCAAGCAAATGGTTAACAAATGTTCAGAATGATACCTTTGTTGCATGGAAGATGACCTTACCATAGAATTCCACTTTTGCTATGGGAATACTCACTTATATCATATCATTAAACTCACAACACTTAGGATGTTACAATAATTAATTAAGAAAAGCATTATCAGGTCCTAAAGACCATAAAAAATCACAAAAAAGTCTCATACCGAATTCTCCTATCAAAAAAGTCTTTAGGGACTTTTGTGTGATTAATTGTCAATGTGAAATGACTAAGTTACCCTAAGGAATAAAAAAGGAAAAGTTAAGGAGAAGGAGGGATGATGCATTTTTCCCTTTAACAAGAAAGAGAAAATGGAGGAAGTCTATGGTGGTTGCAGCTGCAATGTTAAAGGGATTAAGTCCAGTTCATGTCCTAGCCAAATGTTGGATTTTGTAGCCTTCATCTACTGTTAGAGAGCTTGAATAGTGATAATTTTGATTTATTTTTTTCACCATGTATGTTGGGTGCATTAAGATGGACAGGTTGGTCAAAGGTTAGAGCTTTGGCTTAATGGTGGACTATGTGCTATAGATAAATAATGCTAAAATTTTGCTAAAGATATGATATTGACCATTGAAGTTGGGGTTTCATTGTTGTTGGGTTGTGTGAATTTTATTGTGCTATCTTTTTAGGCAAGGTTATAGAGGGAGTGCTATGTTTTAAGTGGAAATGGTTGAATGTGATAATGGTTTGTTTGCTAAGAAAACACTGATATGATATTAAAAAAGTATTGTTAATAAGTACAGTTGTAGTTGTAAAAATAGACAGAAGAAGTTGTTAAAAACCAAATAATAAGTTCATGAGTTGTTCCTGGAGGATCTGTCACAATAGCTAATTTGTGTTTTAGCAAGTTCTTCTGTCTTTTTGTACAACTTCATAAATCATATTAACAAGTGCATGAGTTATTCTTTGAGGGGTTTAGAACCTGACAATTCCCACATGTCACAACTGGTTATTTGGTTTTTAACAACTTCTTCTATCTATTTTTACAACTATAACTGCACGAATTAACAACATTTTTTAAATATCATAATCAGTGTTTTCTCAACAAATAAACTGTCATCAGTCATCACATTCAACAATTCCCATTTAAAACAGAGCACTCCCTTTGTAACCTTGCCCAAAAACATAGCACAATAAAATTCACACAACCCAACAACGATGAAACCCCAACTTCAATGGTCAATATCATATCTTTAGCAAAATCTTAGCATTATCTATCTACCTTCTAGCACATAGTCCACCATTAAGCCCAAGCTCCAACCTTTGACCTACCCTTCAATCTCAATGCACCCAACATACAAAGTGAAAAAAAAAAAAATTGAAATCACTATTCAAGCTCTCTAACCATAAATGAAGGCTGCAAAGTCCAACCTTTGCCTAGGACATGAACACCACACTTAATCCCTTCAATATTGCAGCTGCAACCACTGTAGCCTTCCTCCATTTTACCATCGTAGCCTTCCTCCATTTTCTCTTTCTCGTTAATGGGAAAAACATGTCATCCCTCCTTCTCCTTCTCCTTGTCTTTCCTTTTTTAATTCCTTGGGGCAACTTAGCCATTTCAAGTTGACAACTAATCACACAAAAGTCCACGAGGATTTTTTTATAGGGGAATTCGGTATGAGACTTTTTTTGTGATTTTTTATGGTCTTTGGGACCTGACAGTGATTTTCCCAAATTAATTTTATCTATGTAATAACAAAATTATAAGTAAAGAGAAACTTAGAACTCTTATTTCATGATGATCACAAAATTTGTACAGATAAAGCCAAATAAAACTGAGTCACATAAAAAACAACCATTTATACTAGAGCTAGTAATATGGGTTGAACTACCAGGTTCGGACTAACCCGTCATGGGTTGGGCCCTTATGGGTTTGGACAAAAAAGAACCACATCAAAACGATCTCACTTTTATAGAACCCAAGCCGCTCATTTTTCCGAATTGGGCAGGTTTAGCCCATAATTAAAACCCATACCATATTACCACCTCTAATTCATACAACAATGTCAAAACACTTAGGAGGATTCAATCATCCCTATATATAGCCTATATGAAAAGCATAGGGAAGTCCTCAACTTGATTAATCAACACTCACACACACACATATAGGCCTCTTCAAATGGTATCAACACGATCGATCACATCCAACGCCTTGATTCGGTCAACATCAAAGTTGATGACAGGAACAGAACATAGCCTTCTCATGAATACCACATTGTTCTTACATTCACTTGTTGGGGAGTGACTCCTACTCTTGCTTAGCCTGTGGTTTTTGCTTAGCCTAGTCTTGGCTGTGTCAAATTCCTGGCTCTTGCTAATTCCTAGAGTTAGCTTCCTCTTGCTAACATCTCGAAGCATTTGTTGATCTTCAACTGTAAGCGCGGGAGAAGAGTACGCTTTCTGCGAAAATGTTTCCTCTTTCGTCTGACTCGGATAATGAATAGGGGATTTCATGGGAGACCTTATTCCTCCATTGCCAATTGTTGCTTGGCTGACAAGAATATGAAGCCAGACAACAAGTTCAAGTATATAAGCTTCTGTTTTCACCTTATTAGCATGATGTAACGTTTCGATTCGCAGCAAGTAAGTCTGGCCTGCTGGTCTGTGATTTGATTCACACATATATAAAGTTTAATAGAAATCATAAGTAAATCATCAAGAAGATTAAGGAATTGAATCAATAGTTCCAAACTCACCCACTATTTGCCCATTCTCCAACCCATCCAAAGCCATGATGAGCCCTGAAATAGTCCAATGTAAACATAATTCAATCACAAAACAGAGAATGATCCTTATTATAAGCTTCAGTTTGATCAAATCTTACATACCAAGAAATGGAAGTTAAGACATTTAACATGTCTTAAATTGATTGAATTTTGCAAACTTGCCCTTATTAATAATGAGTATTGAAAAAATATGTTGAACATTTTCTCTCACCTATGTTTTCAATAGGGGTAAAATTGGAAAATAGTCATTAATGACTCTCAAGGAGGACTTATATTTAGGACCAACAATTTTTGACAAACTAAACTTATAATAAGGACCAGAGTGATAGTAGCCATTGACAATGCGTCCAATGCCAAATCAAGTTCCCATCTAAATATCAGAGTGTCCACAAACACAGAAGTCTAATTCTAAATTTCTGTATGCATGGAACAAAGAGCTTCACCATAATTACCAGCATAACAGGAAAGGAATTTTTAAGTCCGGAGAAATATTTTAGGACAGTCAAATGCAATACTAGAAAATATAATAAATGCTGAGCAAGGTCTAGTAGTGAGTTTACTTTGTTGTGTTGGTTGCAATAGGAATAAGCCATTGCAGGGTCTTTTCCATCTCAGCTTTAATTTGAGGAACTGTAAGCTGCAATAATGCTTCATTTGTTTTAGATATGGATTTAAAGATGTTGGCCAGCCAATAAATAGACTACAATGGATCCTAAGCTCAGAGTAATTGCCGCAGAAACGAATTCTAATAAAAAAATTGAAATGGTTGCATGAATTTATAGTAAGATATCTCATGATGGCATGTATAATTTCAAAAGATTATACAGAATAAAAGATAATGCACCTCTTCTTTAGCCTGAAATGACTGTAACCTCGGGCGCAGCGCTGATTTCATATTAGGGGGCAGCCCTTGATACAAGGCATCCTTTAAATTAGGAGGCACAGAACTTGAACGAGAAGCCTGATCAATTCACATTTCAACTTAGGAACAATCATGTATTGAATATGTGTATTGGATCAACTTCCAAAACTAATTTTTTAACTCAAACAGACACGCAATCGGAAAATGAAATCTCAATGACATCTTTTTTTTTTTTTTTTTAATTATTAGAGAGAATTGTAACCACATCATAAAGCTCACTTCTTTAATCTCACACTTGCATTTGGATCTTTTAAAGGAATCAGAATTCAGCACTGAGGAATTGTCAGCTTACGTGAGAATTCCCCCTTTCTTGCAAGATTTTGAAGTATTTATATGTCACAACTTTGGTTGCAGAATGCAGAATGCAGAATGCAGATGGGATTTAATTTTATAAAGGCTTTACTCTGAAACTAGGAATTTTAATTTAATTTGAGCACTAGTAATTTTCTCAAGATTTCTATCCTTTGTTAGGAAGCAGGTGTATTATTCTAATTGTTTGTGTTAATGCAACTGTTTCCTTTCTTTTCATTCCCCATTTTAATTTCTAGAAAGGCCAAATGCACATAGAAAAGAAGAGCAATTATAAGAACCTGGCTTTAAGAAGAGGCTAAATGAAAAAAAGAACTTGCAAGGAAAAAACACAATTTTGAACTCACAAGAGTATCAATTTGAGAAATAATATTTGCATAATGCAATGAAAGACCAGCAGATCCCAGCTTCTTGTGGCTGTCTTGAGAATCTGTCACCTGCCCTCCAGTATCTGCAGAGTTAAACAAGGAAACAAATTGAAAGATATATTCTGCTGAACATGGAATCTTATAGGGTAATAAATGGCCTGTGTTGATACAAAGGGTCTAGGCTATAGCAAATTCAAGAAAAAAAAATCTTGATAGCATACCAGCATTACCAAATGCTTCATGTATCCTCAAATGTAGAAAATGAACTATGTCCACAAGCTTTTCCATCTCCTGTATGTACAGCAATCGGAATATATACTTCATATCATAAAAGAATATATTATTAATAACACTAGAGAAAAACAGATGAATAATAATTCCAAGAGCTCAGGGAGTACAACTTTTGGATGCCACAACAGACATTACATGGGAGAAAAAATCTAGACATCAATTGTTATGTTGAGGAGCAAATTTGTAGAGAAACAAACTGATGTACCGCTGGCGAAAAGAATAGAGAAAAAAGGGAAGAAAGGAGGAAGATATAGAAGAAAGGTTGAAAAGGGAAGGGGAATTATGGTAGAAAATGACAGGATAGTTAAAGATTTATTTAAATGAAAAAAAAAATTAGAATATTATTTCCTAGGATTAAATTGGGTGTCTAATACCCAAAAGAAATAATGTTATCTTCTTACCTCTTCCAAAATCTTGGACCATAGTGATTTCTTCTTCAAATTTCTGACATGCTTGTTTTGACTCTTCAGATCTGCTCTTAAAATTGCAAGGCTCTTTCCTGCACAATTTACATTGTTCACCGAAAAATACTTGGACCAATAGCAAGAATAATGAAAAGAAGAGAGAAGAAGGAGGGAGATTTAGTAGAAGTGAATGTGAGAGATGTCTGACAAGGCATGAGAGTTTTATTCAAAAAAAAAAAAAAGGCTTGGCCAATTTATAACGACATGCTGGAATAATTAAACACCTTCTAAGGAAACCTAGGCATGTATGTACCATTTTTTGTGGCACCAGAATTGTCCTCTTCTTGAAGCTTGTGCCGATAATCTTGGTCAAACCTGTCTAAGGCATGCAATTCATGATACAATTCCTGCATCTCAAGAAAAGGTTTGAACCATCCGAGTTAGAGAAACAATTTTGTCAATGCAAAGATGTGATAGGAATCCTCTAGCTATTTTATGAGTGGGAAGGAAGATAAAATAAAAGGTCAGGGAATATTTAGATCAAATTTGGAAGAAAGGGAAGAAATAATGGTAAATTTCATAACTTGTTCATATTTATTGGTTCTCAATATAGTAACTTCACAGCAGTTAAGACTTCTAAACCAGTTAATAAACTAGAAAGAAACATGGAAACATGGTTCTCAATATGTTTATTAGCAGTACTACTAATAAACATAACTGAAGCAAAAATATGTCCAGACAAAGTAGATAAGCAACTCCTATTCAGTTATATAAAGCATTTAAGACAAAATTAGTTATTTCTTCAAGCCTTTAAATGTATTGAGTTTGATATAAGAATTACAATGGTATACTTGTGGTTTTACTGGTATTTCAAAGTGACAATCATATTACCAGCAAGATGTCTAACCCAAAGAAATGAAAAGGGTACCCGATGACTATTATTTAAACAAAAACTAAATTGAACAAGAGAAAACAGAAATTTTCAAACTGATTACAGGGAAAAAAAAAAATCTCTTAGTTCTGCTCAATTATAAGAGTAATTGATTTCCCTACCAAATTCGACATATATGAAATTTTAAAAACTATTTAGAATAATGAGATCACTCCCAAATTTAAAACAGATGACAGGCACATGGACTGCTCTTGATGACCCGTATACTCACAGTTGTATGCTGAACCAAAGTCATAAGTTGTTGCATCACTATCTCAGCATCTTCTTTTGATAGTTTCTGTGGTAAAAGCTCTGAACCTAGCCTATACATCAATATATTTGGAGCAAATCATGACTCCGAACATCATATTCTACGTTACAAGATTAGACAACATTGATTCAACATAATTACTTGCAAAAGTAGCGATCCAGGTTGTGCCACATAGGATCTTTACAAAGATTTCCAAAACGCACTACTTCACTGGAAAATATTTTCAACTCTTCCCTGCCACAACAGCATAAGATAGCAGTATGGGGTAACACTAATTAAGTACATGAGATATTTCAAAAAATAAAAATCAAATATTTATGAATATATTGATGATAATCACCTCTTGTCTTCTGCAGCGATTCTTAGCAGTTCATCCGTATCCCTGGATATCAAATTTTGTACTGCAGCAGATGGTAGTACAACATCTTTTAAATGACCAATGCTCTCTTTTGAAAGAGATTGCATCAGGTTGGCCCCCTTCACAATTGTGTTTGCAACTTCAAAGGCCAAAATTGAAATTTTTTTTCCTTTTGTTGTCACTCCTGATGTAAAACTACTGTTCAGGTTTAAATTTGTCACACTACTACTTAGTGTGTCCAAAACATCTACTGCCTTGCCAAGCCCAACTGTACCAGCTCTTCCCAAAAGTGAACTCACTTCTGAGACCTGTAACACAAAAATTAAAACACGGTAAACAAAAGAAAATTAAGTTGAGTTCCTAAAACCACAACAGAAAAAAATTATTGTACAAAATGACAGGAGATTAGAATGATGGGTAAAAGGGTATTAGAGGGAGGTTTTGGTGGGACATTAGTACTAACTAACTTCGGGAAGGCTGTTATATCTGTTACTGATAGATTCTTAACTGCCCTGCCTTTTCAGGGCAATGCACCAAGACTGTTTACCTTAGTGTGTGCCTTTACCTTCAAAATCAGCTATTGAAATCCAATTTAGGACTGTAGGGATTATGAATAAAGTAAAATGATAAATGATCTAAAGGTGAGTTATCAGAAGATCCCAGATACCAGAATGTCTAAGTCAAACAATCCAAAAAAGGTCACTTTATTAAAGAATAACAAGTTTACCTAGTATATAATGGATAGTTACTAGTTAATCTAATGATCAAAACTTGCCAATATAACTGTTATGTATATGAAGCAGAATCTTTTCCACATCAACTGGCAAAATGGTTTCATGTTGTTATTTACCTTAGTAGCAGCCTGCCTGGACTTGGTTGATTTATACTTGTGTGATGAGACTCTAGAGAGATGAGGAATTCTATCATTGTTATCTTCTGAACTTGGTCCATCCAAAATTTTCTGTCCAGGACATGAAAATGATTGCTGAACCTGCTTTTGTTTGTCGTCATCAACAGGATGCAGAGTTGAATGGCTATTTATTTTTCCATGAGAATGATAGGCCATTTCAGACTCACTATTGGATTGGCCATTGGCATGTCTGGAGCTTTCACTCGGAGCTTCATCTAATGCAACACAGTCTACTGGGAATTTCCTTGACGTTGTGCAAAACCCACCCATATTATGTTTTACTACTCTCTAAGCAATGTCCATAAAATACTCCAACATGTAAACTTCTTAACACGGAAATTTAGAAGACGAAAGCGATTTCGAGTGCACCAAATCCTGGTCAACTCTGCAGCTCCAGTCCAAAATTCTGAATTTTAAACAACAAAAGTAGCCACATATTACGTGATCAAACATTACAAGCATGAGAAAGGGAAGAAACACAGAACTTAATAAAGAAACACGTCAGTTCCTGTTAACTAGAAACCCAGAAAAAAAAAAGGAAGAGAGGGAGAAATATATCAAAGTGAAGACTAAGAGCCACATATAATAAGTAAGTATAGAGTTGATCAGATAAACAGTTACCAGTAGCATAGAGTTAGAGCCATTCTTACAGCTACAAGAGAGAAGCAGAAAGGGATGGCCAAGGGATCGACAAGAAGTAGTTGCGGCGTAGGAGAATAATATAGAAAGACGACCAGAAATCCACAGGAAAGCTCAGTGAAGGAAGACTGAAGAAGAAGAAGGTGCAGTTGACTCAGGTCAAAAGTCAGCCTGCCTTTAACCAACGCGCTTGTTTGTTTGGGGAACCCGTCAACTCTCTTTACCTATAAAATTATAGGGAAAATGACAACCAGGTCCCAAAGACCATAAAAAATTACATAAAAGTTCCAACAGAAATTCACATATCAAAAAATTTCTAGGGACTTTTTTTATATTATTTCTATTGAAACAAAATCCAAATTTTTAAATTTTGTTGTAAATATAGCATTTCCTGTTGTGAATATGACTTTTTCTATTGTGAATGATTAGGTTTAAAATTTTGTTGTGAATATAGCACTTCCTGTTGTAAATATAGTCTTTTTCTGTTGTAAATGACCTCTGTACACTTAGGCTCTGTTTGGTTTGAGGGGATTGGAGGGGAGGGGAGGAGGATGGAGGGATTTCAGCTCCCTCCCCTCGTTTGGCACCTCTGTACACTTAGGCTCTGTTTGGTTTGAGGGGATTGAAAGGAGGGGAGGAAGATGGAGGGATTTCAGCTCCCTCCCCTCGTTTGGCTGATGATATTTTTTAGGAGGGGAGGAATTTTTTTTTTTAAATTTTCCCTTCTCTTCCCTCAAAAACGCCCCCTCCCAAATCGGACGGATTTGAAGGGATTTATAAAAATTGGTGTATGCGAAGACAAAAATATCCCTAGTCTTTTGCTTTATGCCAGAAATAAGTGGATATTCTTCAATAAAATGATAGCCATACTGCCGAAGCCGAACCACCTTTTCTCTACAACTCGTACAATCCTCTGCTCTTCGAAGGCCAAGAAACAAGGAAAACAATGGCGAAATCAAGAAAACAAAAGCATCTCTCGTTCCCAAAAACCAGACCGACCCCACTGCTCATCAATCACGAACCTTACACCCAAACGAAATCTCAAGCGGTAGAAGAAACCGTGAGAGACCTTGAATCATCTGTTGACAAAGGCATTAAAATCGATGCTGAAATATGTGCTTCTTTGCTTGAAACTTGCTATCACTTGCAAGCTATTGATCATGGAATACGATTTCATCGCCTCATTCCCAGTTCCCTTTTGCGTAGAAACGTTGGCATCTCATCAAAGCTGCTTAGGCTGTATGCATCATGTGGGCACATGGATGAAGCACACGATGTGTTTGATCAAATGTCGAAGAGAAATGAGTCTGCATTTCCGTGGAATTCGCTTATCTAAGGGCATGCTGAAGTGGGTCTCTATGATGATGCCATGGCACTCTGCTTTCAGATGGTGGAGGACGGTGTTCAACCTGACTTGTTCACATTTCCTCGAGTTCTAAAAGCTTGTGGGGGAATTGGGTCTATTCAAGTGGGTGAGGAAGTGCATAGGCATGTGGTTCGTTTTGGATTTTTGAATGATAGGTTTGTGCTAAATGCATTAGTTGATATGTATGCTAAGTGTGGTGACATTGTGAAGGCCAGAAAGGTTTTTGATAAGATGCCTCATAGAGATTCTATATCATGGAACTCAATGCTTACAGCTTATATACGTCATTGCTTGGAAGTTGAGGCCGTCAACACATTCAAGCAGATACTTTTAGAAAGACATGGGCCTGATTCAGTAGCTATATCAACAATTCTTACCAGTGTGTTGTCACTGGATGCCGGGGTTCAAGTTCATGGATGGGTGATTCGGCAAGGAATTGAATGGAACTTGTCGGTTGCTAATTCATTGATCATAATGTACTCGAATCATGGCAAGTTGAATCGAGCACGTTTGATATTTGATCATATGCCAGAAAGGGACGTTGTTTCGTGGAATTCTATAATATCTGCTCATTGCAAACACAAAGAAGCTCTTACATATTTCATGCAAATGGAAGAAGTTGGTGCAAGACCAGATAAAATAACATTTGTTTCAATCTTATCTGCTTGTGCCCATTTAAGTTTAGTGAAGGAAGGAGAGAGGCTGTTTTCATTGATGAGTGAAAAATATAGAATAAAACCAATAATGGAACATTAAATTCCTTCTTATAATATATAATATAAGCGTAAAGTTGTCAATGTGAAAATTTTTTCCCTCCCCTCCCCTCCTAAACCAAACAAGGTAACATTAAAATCTCTCCCCACCGCTTCCTTCTGATAAATCCAAACAAGGTAATATTGAAATCCCTTCTATCTCCTCCCCTCCATTAAAATCTCCCCTCCCCTCCCCTCCGTTGAACCAAACAGACCATTAGGGACTTGAGTTTGAAACAAAATCCAGGTGTTTAAATTTTGTTGTGAATATGACACTTCCTGTTGTAAATATAGTTTTTTTCTGTTGTGAATGATAATGTTTTTAAATTTTGTTGTAAATATAGTACTTTCTGTTATAAATATAACACTTCCTATTGTTAATAGAAGTCCCTAAGGACTTTTTTGATATGTGAATTTCTGTTGGGATATTTTTTTAATTTTTTTTGGTCCTTGAGACCTAACTGTCATTTTCCCAAAATTATATAATTAACTAGTTTAGAACCCAAGTAATGCGGAATGGAGTTAAAAGTAATTTTTCTTAATGTGAATTAAATTCTCAAATTTTTTTAAAATATTATGTTTTTAAATTTGATACCCTCTTAAAAGCTATTGGAGGCAATATAAGCATAATGGGAAGGAAGTCAAAAGAAAATTCAAAATCTTAAAATGGAAAATAAAATAATCTTACATTTCAAATCAAAAACATATTTCCATAAAATTTAAAACTTTTATGTTTTTTAGTGTGATAACTTCCATAAACAACACTACATATAAAGGTAAAATAGAGACAACTATAACAAGTTCAAAGATACAGGAAAAAATTGAAAATGTTGATTTTTTTTTTTTGTAAACAATAATGGAGATTTTGTTTGGTAGCTGTCCATAGCTATCTAAAATTAAAATTGTTAATCTAACATTTGGGCTCACATGCAAGATGAATATAATAGACTATATTTACCATGGTATTTAAACTCAGACCGAACCAGTCGGTTCGGACCGAAAACCGGCGAACCGGTCGTGAGTCCGGTCTAGAATATGATAGAAACCGGGGTCAGCCAAGTATTTTTTTTCTTTAAAAAAAAAAAGTAGAAGAGAGGAGAGGCGAGAAACAGAGCGGTGCGACCTCCACACCTTCGCCGTCTTCTTCCTTCCTCGCTAGCGATCTTAGCTTCACCATCACCATAAATCTTTGTCACCGGCAAGCTCCACTCTCACCACCACAGAAACTATCACCAACCGAAAGAAACAGATCAGGAACAAAGTGGTCTTGTCGCCTCCTCCAGCGTCGTTTTGGTATGTGAGGGCCGAGGGAGGAGGGTTTGGATGAGAGAGAAGAATGAGATCTGAATGTGAGGAGGAGAGAGTAGGGAAATGAATGAATATGAAAGAGGGAGCTTTGAATATGATGAAGAGATGATCAAACGAGACAATATGATGGAGGGAGGAGGATTATGATGAGAGAGAAAAATGAGATGGGAGTAGGTGAAGATGAGATTTGAATAGTCTTTCATGTCATTTCATCTCTAAAAAACTGTGCGTCTGTTCTTACTTTTTTTTTAAAAAAAAAATTGTGAGAACTAATTAATATTATATAATAAATCTAAGATATCTGACTACCCGGTTTAACTCCGGTTTGACTCTGGTCTGACCCACTGACCCTTGACCTAGTATCCCGACCGATTCAATGACCAGTCCGGGTTTAATAACCTTGATATTTACACATAATCAACTCATTGAACATCTACTTTTTTAAAGCTGCTCTGAAGTGTAATATCAATCACTTGGCATATTTTTCAAACATTAGTGCATGACACACATACACAAAGAGTACACCCTCCGGTCTTAATTATAAGATCAATTTAACTTTTTTTTTTTGAAGCGATTAAGAAAACTAACTAAATTACTTTAGAGTTTTTTATTTTTATTTTTCCCCAAACTAATTAGTTTAACTAATAAACTAATATATAATCTAAATATATGATATGATTTAAAAATTATTTAGCTTTCTTAATTTTTTCAAAAAAAATCAAGTCGGTTTTAAAATTAGAACGGGAGGTAGTATATTTTTATCATTCCTATTAACCACATTTGTTATGTCATACTTTTAGTTTAATTTCCACAAGATTAGACAATCTAGTCCTCTACTATTTGCTCTGTCTTCTCCACAAACTCCATCGGTCATATAAATGTAATAGTTGTTAGAAGAAGCATCCCACATTCGTTCGTTTCCTTGTCTTCTTCCTGCTAGTAGCTAAAAAATGATCCACAAAAATATAGCATAAGAAATGAGATGATTCACAAGTTAAAAAACATAAACATATTTTTCATATTTCATTCAATACATGAGGAAATATATAAGTTTTAATCAGCGGAATAAAGAAACCATATTACTTTAACCAATAATTATAGTTTGATTTGAAAAAAATCAAAGCTAGAAAATTTTTAGGTTGGTTCATCAATGGAAAGAACCTACTCATATCATTAGCAAAATCAAACCCATAATGAGATTTTTTATGGGATGAATTGAAATTCGTTCTATACAAAGAAAGAGAACAACACAGCCCTTTTTCAGATCCAGAAACTTTAATCAAGAAAGAGGACATGCACCTCTGAAATCTAGATGAAAGCGTACAGTTCTGAGAAGCAATGTTCATAACCACGGAAATAGGAACCGATTAGCATATAAATAAAGTAGGTACATATTCAGTTTTGACGTTAACAAAAAGAAATGACACTATACTATATATACCTTAATTTCATGACTAAAGCTTTTTGTGATATATTTGGCCCTCCTCATTGGGTTGTTTATGCTTAGTATGAATATTCGCAGCAACATATCTCCAATGTGTTTAGAAAAAATTCTGACAGAGAAATCATGAATTAGGATGCTAACCCATGTGCATAAGTTTAACAAATTATGGTAGCCCCTCTACCCTTTATTGAAAATAATACCAAATAGAGATTAACTATACAGTATATACTTACAAAATAATAAATACTTTTGCATGGATACGATGAAGTTCAAATAAAATAAGTCAAAAGACAGCGAATAAGAACAAGATAGAATAGTTGAGTCTGGTTACAAGGCTTAGACTTTCTAGTCATATTCATAGTCCCACCTACAATGTTTCAAAATTTATGCCACAATATAATGAGTGTAACAAACACGGAGAAAAACTAATCTAAAGCTTGAACATTATCGTGGACATCTAAACGATACAGTGTTGAAGAAGGAAAAAAGAAAGAAAGAAATAGATGAAGCCAGCATTGTCAAGGAAGTAGTGGGGAATCGAAATCTAAAGGGGATGTACATGAATATCAAGATAGCGAAATGGAAATTTCGTTGAAGCATTAGCAAAATAAATCTGGTACTAAACATGGTGCATAATTGCACCTTGCCTTCATAACTCACATTAATTCGCATGTTTGGACCAAAAAGAAGGAAGAGAACTGGTAATTGAAAAACTAGTTGGGTAGATCGATAAATTCCTTTTTCTTAAAAATAACTTGGGTTGAGTCATCCTGGAAAGTTTTGTCTTTTCCCCTTGATTACATCTCATTGCCTTCTTCATCGAATTTTTAAGTTCTTCAAAGCCATTTTTCTATCTCCCTCACACTTCCGCTTCCTTCCACTTCATTCTTGATGTGCGCATCCACTTCCTCCATTTTCGTTCTTGATGTGAAGCAATGAAGTAATATTGGAGAGGAGCTACTGATGTCTTTCCTCCCATCATCAGCGGTGGAAACAATTTTCTGGGACGTGGTTCGATTTCCATGTGAAGCTGAGAAAGGAAGTTGAGGGAGATATGACAAAGGAAGTTAAGAAACAAAGGCTGAAGAATTGCAAATGGACCGAACATGAGAAAGAAGTTATCATACCAAGATGAACCTTCGGAGTTTGGAGCCACTCCCAAAGACTGTCATAACATCACGAGGAGGAAGTGGAGACACGCCTTGTAGTTGAAGTAACCCCTAGAAACTTCATTCTACATGCTATGGGATGGGGAGTCCACATTACATACCCTTATGTGATGAGCATATTTTTTTTTATATTTTTTATATATTGTATTTATTTAGATTTAAATTATATGTTGCTTTTTGAGATGTTTTTTGCACCGAGTATCTCAAATTAATTAGTTTCCATGATACTGGTGTTACTGACAAATGCAGAACTGAAAACTAATTAATTTGATATATTAGGTGCAAAAAACATCTCAGAAAGCAGCATATAATTTAAATCTAAATAAATACAATATATATATATATATATATATATATATATATATATATACTCATACCTTTAATATTAGCAAAGTCTTGAAGCATATCTTGCAAAAGTTCGAATTCACGAATGACCGCCATACCATCATAACGTCGGAGAGATATGTTACTGTTGGAGCTCGGAGAAATTCCCTAAAGTTTGTACTGCTACCCATTCACTTGGAAAATCATAAACATCTTGTTCTAATTTGCTGCTACTGTATTCAGAGAAGCAAGTCATTTGATTCCCAAAACCATATCTAGATTGTCGAGATGAAAAGGAAAGAAATCCTCTGTAATTTTCAAGCTTTGAATTGTAATTTCCAAATCCTTGCATATGGAACTACATGTTACCATAGAAGCGTCTCCTATTTGAACACCAAATGGAGGCAGAATTTCTGGTCTGATATTTAGTTTAGTCAGGAGAGGAGTGTCGATAAAGTTGTGTGAAGAGCCGCTGTCAATGAGAATTAGAACAGGTTTGGATTTTAAACTCCCTTTACTTTCATTGCCAACGTTGAGTGACGTCCAAGAATGGCATGGAGAGAAATCTCAGCCAATTGAGGATATTGTCACACTACAAAAAAAATCAGTTTTTGCGACGGAAAAAATCCGTCGCAAAAATGGGCTTTTCTGTCGCAAAACGAGTTTTGCGACGGATTTTGTCCGTCGCAAAAATCCTTGTCGCAATTGCGACGGATTAATTTACTCCGTCGAAATTTGCGACGGAATTTAAATCCGTCGCAATTGCGACGGATTTTTTATCCGTCACAATTTGTGACGGACTAAAAGTCCGTCGCAATTGCGACGGATTTTTTTAATCCGTCGCAAATTTATTTTTAAAAAAAAATTAAAATTACTTTTTTGAAAAAATAATATTTTTTTAAAATAATATTTTTTCTAATTAGAACTAACTTTAATCCAAAAATAATTAAATATATATATATATATATATTGTCCCGAAGTATCAAGCATAAGTAGTTTTACATAGAGAAAACAAATATAAATAATATTATCCTGAATGACATGTACTAAAAAGTAGTCTAAAAAGCAGCATCATCATCATCAGTCGGATGAGGAGCGCTTCGTTTGCTTAAATCGGCTGGCAGAGGCACCGTACCCGAAGATTCTACCTTTGTTGTTCATTCCACCTGCAGCCTGAATGAATAGACTCTCGTTATCAGAATGAGAGGATGTGGGGTCGCTCGCAGTCTGCGAGTCTCTCTCCTCCGTCAGCCTCTTATAATTGTCCTAGAAGCAAAAAAATACATCACAAATAAGACATGTGAAATGAAATAAATATATGTTGATGTCTGAAACAAAGAATGCAATATAATATCTCACCGCTACTTGCTGCGCCTTGGCGTTAATCCAACGCGGCTCACTCCCTTCAAAAGAACAAAATATTGAATAGTTAAATACAAAATAACGTGTACTCACAATTTTTCGTTTATGCTCACTCGGTGAAATGCAGCGCCAAAGATAGGAAGGTCCTTCCATTTTGGCCCTATTTTGCTTATTTTTCTGACTTTTATTTTGAAATTTCTCATCGGACGCCCAATGTTGAAGTAATTGGTCAGCAACCTCAGGTTGAATCCAATCTTTCCGACCTCTACCTCTTCTCAATTTAAAGAACCTCTCATTCAACCATTTTCCAGCCCTGAAGTTATAAGTCGATTTAAGGTCTTCATGATGTTTAGGCAACGTATTAAACTTACGCTGAAAATCAATGACAAACAATCAATGGTGCAAATTTGAATAAGAAATTAATAACCATAAATTAAAACACATAACTTACCAAGAACTCATTGAACCAAGCATCCCGATTATCCTGAGGAATCTCTGTCCAAGAGCCGTAAGGCGATTGAAGTTACGAAATATTTGGTTTGAGATGATACTAGTTGCCTCATTATTTGGTAGAAATCTGAACACGAGAGGATATGATGGAAATATTAGCATAGAAACTAAAGGTAGAAAATCATAACATTATTATTGCGAACTTTACATGACTTACTCGGTGGTGCCAATAGGACAAATCCAAATCTTTCCATTTGCGGGATCTACCGATCCCCGCATTGGTTCCTCGAAAGAACTACCTCCTTCCCGACATGGCTTTGAGGCGATGCATTGTCTTCAAGGAAGGAATGTCAACTATCAAGATGCTTGTACATAGATGGTTTTAGAAAACTAAACATATGTAAATCAATTAGAAATGGTAAAGTAAACTCGCTCTCGCTCCTTGCTTGTGGACTATGGGAAGTTCCTGCCCAAGAGACGGCGACGATGACATATAAAGAGACGGTGACGATGACATATAAACCGACGGTGAAGATGACATCTCAAATAGCGGAACATCTCGGGAAGCGCCGAGCCCTCTCGCCTGAGAGGCACCGGATGACGTCCCCTACCCCCTCTGATAGGACGGGGTTGGGCTCGACCACTACTACGTCCACTACCGGAACGTCCTCCTTGATGCTCCATCTCTGAACACTTATAAACATTATGTCAATATATATATATATATATATATAAAGATATTTACTAAATATGACAGTAGCGAAGTATATGACGGATTATGTAGTATAATTAGATCGTCATAAAAAAGAACTAACACACATCAACCGGACGATTCTTGTTCTTCATCATCTCGCTTGCATGCCTTCCTCTCGGAGTCTCATAATCGTCGAACTCAGATTCACTATCAGAGTAAATCATTTCCTCCTCATCTTCTGATTCTTCATCATCAATTTGGATAGGAATCAACTCTAACTCCGCAGCCGAATTAAACAGATTGTTTGGTACATCGTCGTCGGTAATGTTTAGGGGAAGTACATGTTCCACATCAGCCTGGAACGGTTCAGGAATACCGTCATTTGTTTCACACGCGGACTGTTATCAAACCACTCACACTTAAACAGAGTCACCACCTTGTCCCACTGGTAATGCAATTGAATCATCTCGATTAACTTCCCGTAGTAGGCTCCCTCGACCGCGTCAACTTGGTCACCTCTACAACATACACCGTAATTGCAACATAGTGTATTTGCGTTCACTTGAACAGTTGAAAACCGATACCTATTGATTACGTATTTGTTGCACCGGGTAACAATTATTGCAGCTCTATAAGATAAACTCCACGCAACTTCATTGCTATCTGATGGATTTTGCACGAAGTAGGATCGAAACCATTGAGGAAACTTAGAGTTCGTGATTTGCTCAACTTCGGAATCCGACATTGAAGGATTTGTCGATCGAACCCAGTTAGAGAAGTAACTGTAACAAAAAGATGAAGTTAATACTGTAATATTTCCCTAAACAGTAAAAAGAAAAGAACTCTTAATTTAAGTACTGGGCAGCCTCTTCACAATTGTTTAGAATGTACCACTCCGCTACTTGCTTATCTCTTCCTTCTAAAGTTGACCTCCAACGTTTTCCCACTACTCGGCCTGGAAAATTAAATATTGAATTTTGATTGCAAGTATCTCCGCCATCATCGTTGCGGTACCCCTCTCCATCTTGATATCATTTCAGGGGGATAATAGTATGACGCAAACTTAGTGGCCTCTTCGACTAGAAACGCTTCAGCGATAGATCCTTCGACGTACCTTGGATTTTTGATCTTGTTCTTAAGTGTGCGTAAAAACCTACAATGGACAATGTAAGGGGAATTTATAAACTAAAGCACCATGTCTTTCAATTAACAACCGCACGAAAGAAATATATATTACCTCTCAAACGGATACATCCACCTATATTGTTGCGGACCACCTACCTTTGCTTCGTAGGCCAAGTGAACAGCAAATGTTCCATTGAGTCAAACATGCTAGGAGGAAACACCATCTCTAACTTGCATAGTGTTATTGGTATGCTCGCCTCTAAGTGACGTAACTTTTCAACATTAAGTTCGAAGCACAAATTTCTCTAAAGAACATGGATAATTCCGTCAGAATAGACCATATATGCTTCGGAAGTGCTTTGAAGGCCCATGGCAACAATCTCTGGAAAAAAACATGGCAATCGTGACTCTTCATCCCGAATAACTTCATCTCGTGCAGATCAACACATCTTCTCAAGTTTGACGCATAACCGTCTGGGAGTTTCAGATCTGTTACCCATTACAACAATTCTAAATTCTGTTGTTTGTTGAATGTGTACGGTGCTCTAGGTTTGGACGTCCGTCCCGTGACATTCTCCACCAAATGCAAATCAGGCCTTCTGCAAATCACTTCTATGTCTCGTCTTGCGTTTACTGTATCCTTCGTCTTGCCCTTGGTGTCCATCACGGTGTACAGAATATTGCAAAACACATTCCTCTCAATATGCATTACATCGAGGTTGTGTCTTAACAATTGATCTTTCCAATATGGTAGTTCCCAAAATATGCTGCGTTTGTTCCAATGATGATCAACGCCGTATCCTCAGGTTCGCTTGAACCAGTCCCTTCTTCGACACTTGAATGTACTTCACCCTGTCCCATATTTCTTGGCCACTTAAACGATGAGGTTGATCTGCTCGTTCGACCACATTCCGCATAAAGTCTTTTTTATTTCTCCTAAACTGATGCTCTGGGGGAAGGAATCGCCTGTGCCTGTCAAACCAACTGACCTTGCGACTGTGTTGTAAGCTAAAACCCGTGTTCTGTTCAAGACATACCGGGCATGCAAGCTTCCCCGACGTTTGCCAGCCACTCAACATCCCATATGCAGGGAAATCATTTATCGTCCACATTAAGGCAGCCCGCATGGTGAAATTCTGACTCAATGATACATCATACGTAAGAATGCCTTCACTCCACAACATCCGCAACTCGTCTATCGAGGCCCGAGGTGCACATCTATCTTCTTTTTGGGTTGGATGGCCCAGGATTAACGCGTTCGAAACAAAAACTCTCTCCTCATGCACATAGAAGGTGGGAGGTTGTACGGAGTCACAATGACAGCCAACAGAATAAGTCCCGCCCGTATTGTTGAAAGGAGCGAACCCATCCGAGCATAGACCAAGACGAACATTACGGGATCCATAGCAAAGAACGGATTTGCCTCGTCAAATTTACGCCAAGCTTCGGCATCGGATGGATGCGTCACAAAGTTTTCATCCTGTGATGCTCGCGGTGCCATCTCATATGCGCACTGTTTGTTTGTTCGATGCATACAATCTCTGAAGTCCAGGCACGAGAGGAAAGTACCACATCTTGCTTAATGCTTGACGCGTCGTTCTCCTTCCATTCCTCACAACTTTGTATCTGTCATGTCCACAGAATTTGCAATTGGTCATCTCAACATCATCCTTGTAATACAACATACATCCTTTGGGACAACAATGGATTTTTTCACATCCAAGACCAAGCTCTTTCACCTTTTTCTTTGCTTGGTAAAAATCCTTCGGCAAATTACTGTCTTTGGGAACAAGCTTACTCATGATCTGTATCATTTTGTTGTAATTCCTCTCACTCATATGGTTATCAGTCTTCAAACTTAGTGTTGCCAGGGTAGCCGATAGCGATGAATATTCACTATTTTCAAAGTGTTCGCCCCCTTCCCATAAAGGACGTTGTGCTTCTTGAAGCATTTTATAGAACCTAGCGGCTTCCGGATGAGGATCCTCTCTCATGTATTGTGGTTGAGTACGTGTATTGTTCTCCTCTCCAATGTATGACGGTTCAGCATGAGTAGCGGGATCAAAATATTGGCCGATCGACGGTCCCGCGGCATCCATAACCAACTGCTCATATTGATTAAGATTGTCTCGATGACTACTGTCCCCGTAATAACCAGTCGGTGTCTGTCGGACTTCGCCATGACATTCCCAACATTCATAATCATTCATGAATCCCTTTTTACACAAATGGATTTTCACCGTGCTAAGATCTTTAAATCTTAAACACCTACATTTGACACACGGACAACTGATCGCCCTACTTGAATTAGTTGAATGTGCCAAAGCAAATTCGATGAACTCTTTCAAACCCGCCAAGAATTGTTGAGTTAGTTCTCTTTTATCAGTTAGACGATTGTACATCCAACTTCTATCATGATTGCCTTCCATATTTCCTAACTAGTTCAGTTACCAACATAATTAACATGTAATTCGATTCCAGAAATCTATAAGATATATGGGCTAAGTTAAAGAGATTATTTAACATTTATAATATTTAAGACTTAATCAAGGTTTATAACTTGAATTAGTTGAATGTGCCAAAGCAAATTCGATGAACTCTTTCAAACCCGCCAAGAATTGTTGAGTTAGTTCTCTTTTATCAGTTAGACGATTGTACATCCAACTTCTATCATGATTGCCTTCCATATTTCCTAACTAGTTCAGTTACCAACATAATTAACATGTAATTCGATGCCAGAAATCTATAAGATATATGGGCTAAGTTAAAGAGATTATTTAACATTTATAATATTTAAGACTTAATCAAGGTTTATAACTTGAATTAGTTGAATGTGCCAAAGCAAATTCGATGAACTCTTTCAAACCCGCCAAGAATTGTTGAGTTAGTTCTCTTTTATCAGTTAGACGATTGTACATCCAACTTCTATCATGATTGCCTTCCATATTTCCTAACTAGTTAGATTACCAACATAATTAACATGTATTCGATGCCAGAAATCTATAAGATATATGGGCTAAGTTAAAGAGATTATTTAACATTTATAATATTTAAGACTTAATCAAGGTTATATAATCGCAACAAATTTGTTTTTTTCAAATAAAACATGTTTTTATAAGACATTAACTCAACCAATTAATTTAACTAATTTTTATAAAACATATAAATTTCATTATTCCTTAAACTCACAACTTCTTCCTATTTTTAATTAATTAATTCTCTTATCCCTAAATATCACTGTTTATTGTATAACTAGTTAAGTATAATATTTTATATTACCAAATTTCAATGAGACAATTTTTGTTAAAAAAATTTTAACATTCATTATTTTACAGATTTCATGAACTAGTTAATATCATTAATTTTTCTAAAACATAAAAATTTCATAAATCCTTTAAGTCACACCTCCCACCAACTTTATATTAAGTAATTAATTCTCGTATCTCTAAGCATCATTTCTTAACATTTCATTTTTATCATTTCAACATAATCCTATTTTTCAACATAATTCTATTTTTCAATATACACAATTTTTCAACTATACAATAGCGAAGTATAAACAAATAATGCAGCATTAATATTCTCACAAATGGTTACAAATCCGTAATGAAGAATCAATAACTAATAATTTAATCAACATTCAAGAAATAAAAAAATATTATCACATACCATCATTTTATCATAAATACATCTAATAATCAAATCTATATATATATATACTGTAGTAAAAAAAAAAGGGAAGAGGAGAGGTAACTTACATGGAATAGAAGTGCCTAAGGAGAGGAGAAGGAGATGACTTGACAAACTGATCGGTCGGAATGGAAGGGAATGACGCCGGAAAGTGATTGGCCGGAGGAGAGGGGATGACGCCGGAAAGTTTTTGACCGGAGCACCAAGAGTCGACTGGAGAAGAAGAGAGAAACGGATGGCAGCTCAAATGGAGAATGAAAGTTCGGGGGGTTTAAGACGCGATTTGCGACGGAAAAATTTTCCGTCGCAAACTAAAGTCCGCCAGTTTGCGACGGACGGACACCGTCCGTCGCAAACCTTGCGACGGACGGACCCCGTCCGTCGCAAACCTTGCGACGGACGGACCACGTCCGTCGCAAACCTTGCGACGAACCCCCGGGTCCGTCGCAATTTTTTTTTTTTTTGCGACGGAATTTTTTTTCCGTCGCAAAAAATAGGGAATTTGCGACGGATTTTTTTCCGTCGCAATTTACGATTTTTCTAGTAGTGTCACTACCAATTTTATGTCACTACCACTTTTTCACTGTTAGATCAGAATCTTCTTAAGAGAGAGAAATGATAAAAGTAGATGAGATTCTGATCTAACGATGAAAAAGTGGTAGTGACTTGGTAGTGACATAAATTTGGTAGTGACAATATCTTATCCCTTAAAATAATATTGCATATTATTTTGCTGATGTGGAAATGATTTATTTTCATTAAAATTGCTATATGTATTTATTCCCTCATATTTGCGGTATCTCGAGTAATGTTGAAGAGGACAAGAAACTGATTGGCTTTGCAACTTCAATTCAAATTCCAATGCCAAACTTGCTGCCTTATAAACAGTTATGGGTTTCTGAATTTTCACATCGGCCTTTAAATCTTCCTTTAACCCATGAATGAAAATAGCCAACAAACAATGTTCTGGCCAACCTTGCACCCTTGATGAGCACCGTATAAATTCCTTCCTATAATCTTCCACCGTTCCTGCTTGTTTAATATCACAGAGAAAAATATATGGGTTTTGGAATTCGATTAGACCGAAATTGTCTTGGAAAACCTCAATTAACTCCTCCCAAAAGCGATCGAATTGAACGACTTGAAGAAATCCACGTGAAGACATCTAAGGCATCCCCCTCCAAATTCATTGTTGCTACTTCGACTTTTACATCTTCAGGCGTTTGATAATACCGAAAGTATTTTTCAGCCTTCATAATCCACCCTCTTGGATCTCCTCCTTTGAATTTAAGAAATTCGACTTTAGTAAATGGTCTTCTATAAGGCTGTCTATACCCCCATGGGTTATCTGCTTCATAGTCTTCAGTATATCTCCTGACCTCTCTGTCTTCATGTTCCTCAAGAACTTTCTTTTGATGTCTCATCTCCTTCATCTCAGCATCCATACTCTGAATTTTGTTCACAAGAAACGCCATCTGCGGTACCAAATCATCTGGTGGTTGTAAGGGTTCTTGTTCCTTGGATGATTCTGCTTCATTACTCGTGATTGGATGATCAGTTGATTGATGTTTCTTCCGATAGTTTCCCATAACTCTCAGAAATTGGCCCAGAGAAAGAAGTGCTCTGATACCAAATTGATAGATCTTTAGATTAGGATCTAAAAATAAACAATTCAAGAACCAGAATCTGGAGTTTTTGACCAAATAGCCAATACAAACTGTGTATATATTTCAGAATAATCCCCTGATTACATCCTAAGGAAATATATAAAAACATATAACTGTAAAAGCCAACTGACACTAACTCCTAATTGGTAAAACACACCTAATCATAACTTCCTAATAATCCTTATCCAAATAAATACAAACCATAATAACTTCCTAATTAAGTCTTATACAAGCCATAACTTCCTAACTACCCATTCAACTGCCTTTTTCGTGAATAAACCAACAAAAGACGATTTGATTTTGCTAGTATCATATTTGATATCCTATCATAAAACCTTTGGACCCACGACATAGAGGCTTAGAACAAATTGTCTGAGCAGGTAAAAGCCCAATAAGTCCATCCATGTAAAAGAAAGCCCAAACCCACGGTCGTTGGTTGACACTTTGGACAAGTTTTGTGAAATTTCAAGGGTTAAACCAGTGATCAATGGAGGTTGACCTAATCTCTTAGGTTTGAATATTCATTGATAGAGGAACTCATATTTAGTGCCTGAGAGTTCTTTAGACATGATTGATCATGCTTTTGTGCATCAAGCAATTAAGGGCCAACTTTTCTTGTCACTCTAGTTATTTTTATAATTGAGATTACCTAATTCTCACATATCAAAGAAACTTCTTTAACTCATTAAATATGTCTTAAATTAATTTATTTTCTCAATTTCATCCTCATTCATTAATGGAATTCTCAACTCTCTCATCTTTCTTTCTTTCATTATATTTAATACGGGTAAACCCAACACTACCATTGATTACTTTCCAGGTAAACTTATAATAATTAAGGACCATTTTTTTTCAAACTTGATTTATAAAAGGGACTAGAGTGATATTTATATTCAAGTGAAAGATCGTGTCAAGTGATTGAGTGATATGTAAACACTTTTGTAAATGTTTTTGACTTTCTGTAGGAACATTATTATGTCTCACTCAAGTGAGGTCAAATCTCACTACCGATATAAAGATATTGTTGATGGACAACTTATACCTTTATAAACGCGTTTTGAATTCAAAGGTGCGTCCAAGTCGCTATTAGCTTTTGGGACACTCACCTTATCACCTTTAAACTTTGGAGTATAAAAAGTAACAGAATTATTGAATGTATTATTGAAAAGATCAATAGAAAAAGCAGAGAAGTGGGGTTACACGGAGGAGGAAAAAAGGATGCATTTGTGACCAAACATCTTGTGTCTCTCTCCTTTTTTTCCCTAGCCAACTCATGCCCTTATCCTATGTGACCGACAATGCACTTTCATTGACTTCTCTCATTTCATGTGTCCTTGGGCACATGGTGACACCATCGTATATATATGGTTGCTTGGTTTCCTTTCGTATTCTTGTATTTTACTTCTTTCTTACATGTCACATGAGAGTAGGGGTAAATCTCATGGATTAATGTATATAAAACTTGAAAGCAGATCACTATTCATCATTCGTATATGAAGCAGCTGAATGGGATTTAATAGAGATATCAATGTTTTTGCATGGCCTCAAAGTATGGAGTTAGTATCTGGACTATACTATACATGTGTGTGTGTGTGTTTTTCATTTATTCTGTTCTCAGATGAGCTGATTGATATCGCTCGAAGAGTCGAAGAAGCAAAACTCTGAGTGTCTCTCTTCCCAATGGAACAGCGTCTACACATGGAAGCGAGGAGCCAGAACTGTGCGTGACGAGAGATTGAATAAACTGAAAGAAGATGAGAAGAGAAAGGAAATTGGCAAAGCAAGAGCAGTGGTAAATATACCAAATGATGAGCACGAGAAATATCAGATTTTGGATCCTGAATTATGTAATGCAATTAGAGAGAAAGACATTATATTGAGCTTTTCCTTTCCATGCTGGAAACATTATGCACATAAGAGAAACTAAGTTGTGTCTGAAATTATGGGTCAAGCCGCCCGATCCGGCGACACTGTGCTCCATTTGCAGGGCATAATTCTAGAGCTGGTAGCAGAGCACTGCCCCAATCTGCTGACAAGGAGGAGCATTAAAGGCCAAACAGTGTTTCATGTTGCTGCAGTAACACAAAAGTCTGGTTTACTCAAAACCATTCTTGAATGCTATGGAGGGCATTATTCTTCTTCAAGTGGTGCGAAGAACTGCTTTATAGGATGGAGGATAAGTATGGGAACACTGCGTTGCATTATGCTGTGATGATGAGAGATCTTGATGGGGTTGCTATGTTGTTTTCAGCAGATGAAAAGGTGGTACATAAACTTCATAAGCAAGGTAAATCGCCACTGTATTTGGCAGTTGAGAGTAGAGAACTCCACATTATTCAACTTTTGCTCTAGTCTGCTTCATTCCACAATGTTATGAACCACTGGGGAAACAATCCACTTCATGCTGTTATGTTGGGAACCAATAATTCAGGTATGTATACAATGTTTATAATTTATTAAGTCCCGCGTCTTCCCAGCAAGTAAGGCTAAGGCTTGGCACCCTTCCCAAAACTATTCAATGGGAGCCTTTTATACTCAGCCGTCATATTTTAATATTACCTCCAGTCCTAAATATAAGACATAATTTGTAGTGTAATTTACACTACAAACTATGTTCTATATTTAGGACCAGATGAGTAGAAATTAGACAAACCTAATATTCACTAAAGTCTAATATCTCTTTGTAGAGTTTTTGGTCCTTCTTAATTAGAGACATAAGTTACGTAACCCAAACACAGCTGATGTAGGTGGAGATCGCCTCAGAGTTTGCAAAGCCATTGGTGGTAAGTGCGCCCCACAAAGTAAATCACTTGCAAAAGAAATAAAAGAGTCCAATGCAGGTATGTTCTTTAGGCTTGAGAAATGTAGCACTCATATCTAGAATATATTTGGCAAGTTATTAGTAGTGATATGAGCTATCTTATCGTGTCAAGTGTCAACATCCAATTTATCCAACATTTGTCCTGTGGAAATAATGAATCTTTAGAAGATAACTAATTGTTGATCAAGATTTTTTTTTTCTTGCCTCGAAAAATTACAAGGCAAAGCTATTGCATATCTTCTAATTAAAGAAATTTCTGCTTGTTTGGCTAATTGGCAAGTAATTTCGACTATCAGCATTAGTGCAACTAATACGGAGAGAAAGAGGCAAGTTAATAAACTCAACGGATCAAAAGGGAAACAGACCCCTTCACTGGGCAGCATCGATGGGAGATGTCAAGTGTGCTGAAATGTTATTGCAACAAGATGAGCTCAGCACACTGGAATGGGACCAAAAAGGCTATCTATCTGTTTATGTTGCATGCAAAAGGGGTCATGTTGAAGTGGTGAAGAAGATTGTTGAACAGAGTTGGGTTGACCCAAAAGACTTGCTGAACAAAAGGGGTCAGAATATGCTTCACATTGCAGCAAAGAATGGAAAAGAACAAGTGGTGAACTACATGTTGAGGCAAAAAAAGCAGCTTGCTGGGGACAAATTGTTGAATGAACAAGACCAAAATGGGAATACTGCTTCGCATTTGGCATCCAAATACTTGTATCCAAGCGTCTTGCTCTTGCTCACCTAAGACACTTCCCTTGATCTTAGCCTTGTCAATAACAAAGGCCTTTCAGGTCTTGGCATTATCTTGCAGCGAGCAAAGTATACATAAAAGATACTAGAGGTGTGTGTGTGTGTATATATATATATATATATTCCATCCGGTATTATAATACGACCTCTGGTCCTAATTATAGAAATACTTTTGTAGTGCAATTTGCACTACAAAAATGTTCCTATAATTAGATAATTAGGATTAGAGAAAGTATAAGACATTTCAACTAATTCATCAGAATTATGAAATGGTAGTTAATTCATTAAATATGCCTTAAATTTTTTTTTTCAACTTTACTCATATTAAATTATGTTTCAAATGAGAGAGAACATACAAAAAGTCACACTTAAACATTAATTATATGGATATAATTGACAAATAAGTATTAATTTCTCTTCAAGTAACTTATATTATGAATTAATGCATTCTTCTAAAAATAACTTATATTTTGGACCGGAAGAGAATATTGTGATGTAAGAAGCATTAACACTTCAGGGACATCAACATTTTCAATTCCATTAATAGTACTGGCATAAGTTAAAATTCTTATATGAAAAATTCTAAAATGTCTTGTTTGTGTATGTTTGAGATACTGTTAGGAAAACTCAATAGTTAGTCACTTGGTTAGTACGAAAAAAGCTAGTTGGATGAAAATTAAAATGATGTTTGGGATAGTAGCATGACAAATGAGCCTTTTTCTTAGGAGTCGCCTTGAAGTTGAGGCAACTTTCTCTGGCTCTTAGTGAAATCAATAGTGGCCGAGTCCAACCCTATGCCCAAGTAGCATTTTTATAGTTCATACTTATTACCTGCACTTAGTTATGATTAGTTGTAAAGTACTCTCTGATCTTAAATATAGTATCACTACTAGAAAAATTCTATTTTGCGACGGAACATTGCGACGGAAATTTATCCGTCGCAAATTCTATGGATTTTGCGACGGATCCGTTTTCCGTCGCAATTTGCGACGACGAAGCGGATCCGTCGCAAAATTTGCGACGGATACGTGATCCGTCGCACACATTTGCGACGGAAAACGTATCCGTCGCAAAATTCTGCGACGGATCCCCGATCCGTCGCAAGATGCGACGGACCTAGCGGTCCGTCGCACAAAGGGCGGACGAAATGTCCGCCCTTTTGCGACGGATCCCCGATCCGTCGCAAGATGCGACGGACCTAGCGGTCCGTCGCACAAAGGGCGGACGAAATGTCCGCCCTTTTGCGACGGATCGGGATCCGTCGCAAAAGGCGGACATTTCGTCCGCCCTTTTGCGACGGACCGCTCGGTCCGTCGCATTGAGAGTGCGGCACGGACCGGCGTCCGTCGCACGCGTTTGCGACGGACGGGACCGTCCGTCGCACGTTTTTGCGACGGACCGGAGTCCGTCGCAAACTGTCGGTGGCCACCGGCAGTTTGCGGCGAGACGGTCCGATCCGTCGCAAAACTTGCGACGGACAGGACCGTCCGTCGCATTTCTGCGACGGACCGGGTCCGTCATAAGCGATAAAATTTGCGACGGACCAAGGGTCCGTCGCAAAATTCCTTTATATCGGCCCCCCGCGTTTTCATTTCTGCTCTCACTCTCCTCCCTGCAAACTCCGGCGACCCCCTCCCCCCTCTGCATATTTCCGGCCCTCTGACCTCATTTCCGGCCCCCTCACTGCAAACTCCGGCCCACCCCCTCCCCCTAGTCATTTGGCCTCTCTCTTTTCATCCTCTTCTCTCGTACTTTGGTCCGGTGGGTGTTTCTTTGAAGAGGTGGTGGTTCTTCCAACGGTCTACCCTTACTCATTCTCTCCTTGCTTGTTGGTGCGGGTGGTGGTTCTTCCAAAATTCTTCCCTTGTTCGTTGGTGCCGTTCTTCTTCACTTCCCTTTGCTCACGGTATAGGTATGTTTAAATGTTTAATGTTGAGATTATTATATATATAGTAAATTGTAATTGATAATGTAGTTGTTATCAAGATTGATTTGTGTATATAGATTAAAATGTTGGGAATATGAAAATTGATTTGTGTATGTAGATTAAATTGTTGGGAATATGAAAATTGATTTGTGTATGTAGATTAAAATGTTGGGAATATGAACATTGATTTGTGTATGTAGATTAAAATGTTTGATATAGGTTTTTGTAGTGAATAATGTATGATAATAATCTGTGTTAATTCTTTCTTGTTGATTAAATTATATATGATTAATTCTTCATTGTTTATAGTGAGAATATTAATGTTGTATTATTTATTTATTAAAATTATGTTTTTTTATTAGTGGGTAATGATACATAAGTCTATAAAGAGTAAGATTTTGAATTATATATAAATTAAATTGTAGTTAATATGGATATAGATTAGTGTATGTACATTAAAATGTAGATAGTATTCATAACATTTAAATGTGAAAAATAATTTGTAAAAGTGAAATTGATAGATAAGAGAATTAATTAATTAATATAATTTGTATGGAATATGTATGTTAGTAGAAAATTATAAGTTACATGATTTTAAGGGTAACATATTCCCAAAAGTATAGGATATTAATTTATCTAGCACTTTTAGGAATTTGGAAATTTCAATTCGATTTTGGTGTGATAAATTTATAATTTTGTATTAATTGTTAATAATATATAAATCTTCATAAAAATGACTATTAATAATTTTTATATTTTTGTGGCATGTTGAGATTTTAATTAACTTAGTAACTAAATTACTTAGGAAGTATGGAAGGCAACCACGATAGAAGTTGGATGTACAATCGTCTAACTAATAGAAGAGAACTAACACAAGTATTCTTGGCGGGTTTGGAAAACTTCATCCAATTTGCTTTGGCGAATTCAAATAATTCAAGTAGTGAGATCATACAAGATGCGCAACGTCCTTTATGGGAAGGTTGCGAACACTTTGATAGTAGTGAATATTCATCGCTATCGGCTACCCTAGCAACACTAAGCTTGAAGACTGATCACCATATGAGTGAGAGGAATTACAACGAAATGATGCGAGATCATGAGTAAGGTTGTTCCTAAAGACAATAATTTGCCGAAGGATTTTATCAAGCAAAAAAAAGGTTAAGGAGCTTGGCCTTGGATGTGAAAAAATCCATTCTTGCCCCGGAGGATGTATGTTGTATTACAAGGAAGATCTTGAAGCTGACCAATTGTAAATTCTGTGGAGATGACAGATATAAAGTTGTGGGGAAAGGAAGGAAAATGACCCGTCATGCGTTAAGTAAGATGTGGTACTTTCCTCTGGTTCCAAGACTTACGAGATTGTATGCATCAAAACAAACAGCTGCTCACATGAGATGGCACCGGGAGCATCGCAGGGATGAAAACTTTGTGACGCATCCATCCGATGCGGAAGCTTGGCGTAAATTTGATGAGGCAAATCCTTTCTTTGCTATGGATCCCGTAATGTCCGTCTTGGTCTATGCTCGGATGGGTTCGCTCCTTTCAACAATACGGGCGGGACTTATTCTGTTGGCTGTCATTGTGACTCCGTACAACCTCCCACCTTCTATGTGCATGAGAAGAGAGTTCTTCTTTCTTAACGCGTTAATCCACAGGCCATCCAACCAAAAAAGAAGATAGATGTGTACCTCAGACCTTTGATAGACGAGTTGAATATGTTGTGGAGTGAAGGGGTTCTTACGTATGATATATCATTAAGTCAGAATTTCACCATGCGGGCTGCCTTAATGTGGACCATAAATGATTTCCCTGCATATGGGATGTTGAGTGGCTGGAGGAGAAATAGAAAAGACTTCACGCGGAATGTTGTCGAACGAGCGAGCAACCCCGTCGTTTAAGTGGCCAAGAAATATGGGACAGAGTCAAGTACATTCAAAGTGTCGAAGAGGTGGCTGCTTCCAGGGAACTGAGGGATACGGCGTTGGTCATCATTGGAACAAACGCAGCATCTTCTGGGAACTACCATATTGGAAAGATCAATTGTTAAGACACAACCTCGATGTCATGCATATTGAGAGGAATGTGTTTTGCAACATTCATACCACCGTGATGGACACCAAGGGCAAGGCGAAGGACACAGGTCAACGCAAGACGGGACATAGAAGCGATATGCGAAGGCACGCTTTACATTTGGTGGGGAGTGGCACGGGACGGACATCCAAACCTAGAGCGCCGTACACATTCAACAAACAACGAAATTTGGAACTGTTGCAATGGGTTAAAGAACCGAAAGCGCCAGACGGTTATCGTCAAACATGAAAAGATGTGTCGACATGCACGAGGCGAAGTTATTCGGCATGAAGAGTCATGATTGTCATGTTTTCTTCCAGAGATTGTTGCCTTGGGCCTTCAAAGCACTTCCGAAGCATATATTGTCTATTCTGACGGAATTTTCCATGTTCTTTAGAGAAATTTGTGCTTCTGAGCTTAATGTTGAAAAATTACGGCACCTGGAGGCGAGCATGCCCATAACTCTATGCAAGTTAGAGATGATATTTCCTCCTACCTTGTTTGACTCAATGGAACATTTGCCCGTTCACTTGGCCTACGAAGCAAAGGTAGGAGGCCCGCAACAATATAGATGGATGTATCCTTTTGAGAGGTAATATATATATTTCTATCGCTATTGTTATTAATTGACCGACACGGTACTTTAGTTTATAAATATCATCGATATTCCATTGTAGGTTTTACGCACACTTAAGAACAAGATCAAAAATCCAAGGTATGTTGAAGGATCTATCGCTGAGGCATACCTTGTCGAAGAGGCCGCAAAATTTGCTTCATACTATTATCCCCCTGAAATGATGTCAAGATGGAGAGGGGTACCTCGCAACGATGATGCCGGTGATACGAGGGATCAAAAATCAATATTTAATTTTCCAGGCGAGTCGTGGGAAAACGTTTTAGGTCAACTCTTGACGGAAGAGATAAGCGAGTAGCGGAGTGGTACATTCTAAACAACCGTGAAGAGACCGCCCATATTTAAAGTAAGATTCCTTTTCTTTTTGTTGTTACGCTAAGAATTCCAGTATTAAGAGCATTTTTTCTTCTTACGATTACTTCTCTAATTCGGTCCGATCGGAAATCCTTCAATGGCGGAATCCGAAGTTGACCAATTCACGATGTCGAGTTCCCAAAATGGCTTCGATCCTACTTCGTGGAAAATCCATCAGATCCCAATGAAGTTGCGTGGAGTTTGTCCTATGGAGCTGCAATTAGTGTTACCCGGTGCAAGAAATACATAATCAATGGGTATCGGTTTTCAACCGTCGAGACTGACTACTACGGGAAGTTAGTTGACATAATTCAACTGAGTTACCCGTGGGACAAGGTAGTGACCCTTTTCAAATGTGAGTGGCTTGATAACAGTCCGCGTGGGACCAAAATGGACAAACATGGAAATATTGAGATCCACTGGACAAGGAGATATACGGTTGGTTATGACCCATTCATCCTTGCTCAACAAAGCGGAACAAGTTTACTATACATCATACCCCACATCCCGCCAAGGTTGGAGGGAGTTATTAAAACCAAAGCACGAAATATTATACCAAAGTCGAAAGAGCCGGAATCAAATGACGGTATGGCTGAACCGTTCCAAGCCGATGTGGAACATGTACTCCCATAAACATCTTCGATGACGAAGTACCAAGCAATCTATTTGATTCTCGCTGCGGGTTAGAATTAATTCCTATACAAATTGACGATGAGGAATCGACGATGAGGAAGAAGTGATTTACTCGATAGTGAATCGGAGTTCGACGACTATGAGACCTCCTCGAGAGAAGACGTGCAAGCAAATGTTGATGTTGATGAACAAGAATCGTCCGATTGATTTCGTTAGTTCTTTGTTTGTGATGATTTGTTATACTACATACTTTGTTAATGCGCTACTTATTGTTATATATTTTTTGACATTATGTCTATGAGTGTTTAGAGATGGAGCATCTAGAAGGACGTTCGGGTAGTGGACGGGGTAGTGGTCGAGCCCAACCCCGTCCTATCGGAGGGGTAGGCGACGTCATCTGCTCCTTATGGAGGTAGAGGGTCCAGCGCTTCCCGGATATGCCATCCTTTGATATGTCATCTTCACCGTCTACATATATGTCGTCATCACCGTCGCCGTATATGTCGTCATCACCGTCTACCCCCACCGATCCACGCAAGGGGATCACGGGTTTACAATATAATTTCGATTGATTTACATAAGTTTAGTTACATATGATTTACATATGTTTATCTTCAATACTTCACATTCCTTCCTTAGCACAATGCGTCGCCTCATAGCCACGTTGGGGAAGAAGGTAGTTCCTCCGATCCACCAACTGGGCTCCGAGATCCTTCGACACGAAGCTTTGGATCCGTCCCGACGGCGTCGGGTAAGTCATGCCAAGTTACCGTAATGTTACAATTTTCTCTATGTAAATGGTTTGTATGGTAATATTTGCATGATGTCATCTCTCATCGATTTGAGCCTCATAATGAGGTAAGGGACTTCATCTCGGCCCAATTATTCCGCAATTACAACCATCCTTGGGCCAAGTGGACGAAATTCCTAGCACTACTCGAGATGTTTGGTTCGATGAGTTCTTGGTAAGTTTTTTGTTTTATGGTTATTTAATTAAGTACTTTAAAAATTTGGAGCACTAATGGTTCGTTATTGATTTTCGGCGCCGATATGACGTTGCTCGAACATCGTGCGGGCGAAAGCAAATTATAATCATAATGGAGGCAAATTTTTGCGTCAAAAGCTTTACGGCTTGAGAAATAAAAGAGGCAAGAAAGACTGGATTCCCAGACACCGTAGACGAATTATTGCAGAATTGGGCCACAAATGAAAAGTTTCAAAACATGAGCACGAAAAATAAGCAAAACAGAGCCAAAATGGAAGGACCGTCATATCTTTGGCGAATGCATTCCTATTAGTGAGCATCGACGGAAAATTGTAAGTACACTCTATTTTCTATTTAGGTATTTGATATTTTATACTTTGAAGTAATTAATTAAGGTTCTCATCCGCGTTTGCGGGTAGAGTCCGGGAAGTCCTGAAGGATCAATTGAGTGGGCTACCTTTGAGCGGACCCATTCCCGTGATCGAAGGAGTGAGAGACAATGGATTAACCAAAAGGCGCAAGTAGCGGTTAGACATTTATTGCCTTTATTACTTGTTTTATGCACCACCATATTTATTTTATTTTACATGTCTAATAAGCTATGTATTTTTGTGCTTGTAGGAAACCTTTCGTAAGCCGCGAGCAGAGAGGGTCGCACTTGGGTCGGACCCGCATCCTCTCGGTCCGACAATGAGAGTCTGTTCTTTGAGGCCGCAGCGGATTTAACAAGAAAGGGAGAGTCTTTGGATACGGTGCCTCTGCCGGCCGACCGAAGCAATCAAAGCGCTCCTCATCCAAAGAAGTGAAGGTGTTTCTCCGGTACACGTAATACATTTCATATTGATAATTTCCATTCTCTTGTCTATTCAAATGAAGTACAAATAATAAATGTACTTCATAATGTATTTGCAGATGAGCAGATGCAAGCGGAGATGATGAGACAGATGCGAATCAACTCCTGTCTCTAATGACACAAAAGGGTTCGGGGTCGGCTCTGGTGATGATGACCATGCGGGTGATGATGATGATGATCACAATGCCGATGTTTAGACTACTTTTTAGTATTTGTTCCTTACAACATTATTATATATATTTTGTTTTCTCTGTTTAAACTCTTTTTATTATATTCATGATACTTTTGCATTCAATTTTCAAGAAAAAAAATTAAAATTTAAAAAGATTCAAAAAATTAAAAAAAAAAAAAATTAAATAATTTTGCTACGGATTTAAAATTCCGTAGCAATTTGCTACGGAATTTTATCCGTAGCAAATTGCTACGGAATGAAATCCGTAGCAATTTGCTACGGATTGAGAATCCGTAGCAATTTGCTACGGATTGAGAATCCGTAGCAATTTGCTACGGATTGCATTCCGTAGCAAATTGCTACGGAATGCAATCCGTAGCAAATTGCTATGGATTGTAATTCCGTAGCAAATTGCTACGGATTATTAATCCGTAGCAATTTGCTACGGAATTTTCAATCCGTAGCAATTTGCTACGGATTTTGAAAATCCGTAGCAAATTGCTACGGATTTTGAAAATCCGTAGCAAATTGCTACGGGGTTTTTGCTACGGAAAAATCCGTAGCAAATTCCGTAGCAAATCGATTTTGCTACGGAATTTTGGCATTTTTCCGTAGCAAAATCGATTTGCTACGGAATTTGCTACGGATTTTTTCCGTAGCAAAAATCAATTTTTTTTGTAGTGTATAAAGTTTATAATATAAATTAGGGTTAAGTACCAATTTTACCCCTGAAGTACGCGCCCAGGAGCAATTTTGCCCCTTAAGTTTTCGGCGGAGCAATGTTGCCCCTGAAGTATCAAAACGGAGCAATGTTGCCCCTCCGTTAGAAACCCTAACGGTCAAATGTGCAAACCAAAAAGAGACACCAAGGCTTCATTAGAAGCCACAAAATCAACAAACTAAAGAGAGAAGGAGAGGGAGCCAACAAGGCCACATCCTTGGCCAAATGGAGGCCAAGCATTTCGCATGGCTAAGGAGGGAGTTGGGGAATTTTATTGCCAAATGGGTCCTAGAGCTTTTGCTATAAATAGGCACCTTTGCTCTTCATAAACTTCACACCAAAAACCATTCTAAGCAAGAGTGGGGAGAAGCTAGAGAGAAGTGAGAGCTAGTGAGAAGCAAGAAGGATGAAGGAGTGTTCTTCAAGGGTAAGTTTCCTAGTTCTTAAGCTTTGAGTTTCTAGTTTTAGTTTTGTAGTTCTTAGAGTTCTAGGTTAAGTTCTTAGCTATTTTGTTATTTTGATCTTTAATCTTCCAAGTATGATTTTGTTTTCATGTTTTTATGGTTAAAATTGTATTTATTTCAAAAAATTTATGAAGTAGAAGTTATAGCAAAATTTTTGGAAGATTAGAGTCAAAGTAGCGAAGCTCTGGCAAAATTTTGTCGGTTAGCGATTCCTGAAGTTAGGGGTAAAAACGCTAGTATTTTATGTTGAATATGAGGTTCTAAAATTCTGAGAAAATTAATGGTTAAAGTAGACATATAGATATTTCCAAATATATAAAATATGTATCATTTGGAGTTCTACATAAGGAGATAGAAATCCTTGAAGTTAGACTATTTTTCCAAACGAAAATTCTGGGCAGAGGCTCAAAACTTTAAACCTGGGAATGCCTCAATGAATCTGGGAAAAAATGAGTATTCTTAATTAAAAGTAGACATCCTAAGGTTTCCGAGGAATTTTACGGATCCTCGTTTCGATTTTTGTAGAATTAATTATGAGTTTTCAAAGTTGTTAGAAAATCTTCCCTGAAATGCTGAAAATACGTTTTTAATAAAAGTAAGGGCAAAAGTGGAATAATTAATCCACCAAGGGTAGAAAGGTAAATTATACCTTTAGGATATTATTCTAAGCAATATGATATTTATCAGAATATCATATAATAATCCGATGATAATGTATAGGATATCCGGAAAGTCCGGATCGGAGTCGGGTTCAAAAGTCGGGCAAGATAGCCAATACATGGTGAAAGGTACGTTCGCGTACTGTAACACTAACTCTAATGCTTATTGTATGTTTATATATGATAGTTGTATTCATAGACTAAGACTTTATCTTAGATCTTTCATTATACATTCAGTTATATACGGGGTTATGATTATGATAATACCGTTAAGTTTTCCTAGCGCTGAGGACACGACCGTACATCGTAGCACGAGTGAATAGTGCAGACCGGGATAACATACATATGCAGGAGCTGTGTATTGTTATTGCCTTACATATGTGATTATGTATTTCCTACATCTGTTATGGGCTTTTGTAGTGATTATGCTGAAATGTCATGAATATTTGTCTTACATATATTGTTTACATAAGCATAAGGTTAACCATTACCTGAAGTCCGATGGGCATTGGACCTCAGTCTTAACTAATAGTACAGGAAAAGATCAAGGAACAGAGAAGGCACCGGTAGATAGAGCCATAAAGAGGAACCAAAGGACAAAGTCGTAATAATGCACCGGTCGAGACAAAAGCCGGAAGAAGTCTAAGCAGGGCCTACTTTCTGGCATGAATCTAATAAAATTACTTCGAACAGTTTGGTGTCGAATGCAAGGCTAGTCTATGTGGGTCAGTCAATCAGTCGCCGTGAACTCGGTGAGACTCCCATGACAGAAACTTATCTGGCCATTCTGTTCGGTTAACGGAGTTAAATTCATTGCCCCAAGTCTAGTTAAGGCTTGGTTGAAGATTGTATAGTTACCATGTAAAGGTTGTAATTGTACAAAGCTCTGTATATTGTATTACATGAATATTCTTTCGGGAAATTTTTAATATACTTGATATGTCAGGCATCATCATATGTCGGGGCATTTTTATTTCAGTTACTCATTGTCCAATTGTTAATACATGCTCTTCGTTTTCGCAGTACTCTGATGTAGCACCTCAAACTCTGTAGTTTTTCTAAAAACTATGTTTTCTTAAACAATAATAGGTATGGAATTTGGGGTGTTACAATTTTTATCCAAACTTCAAATTACAAAAGTCAATTGGCATAGAAGTTACTTTTGCAAATATTATTCAAATTAGCCCTTAATTGTTGCGTGCTGATGCTGGCATTTTATACTTTTGATTTGTGCTGGTGCAACCTTAAATAAAGAAGACAAGCGAAATCAAGAAAGACTGGAACAGGCGGCAGCCTTCATTGAAAGGGACCTAGACGTGTGTGACTGTTTGGAGTAGCAATTGAAGCCTTCAAAAATATATTTTCAATCGTGATTTATAGTATGTGAGGTAAGTATGTGAGATGATATTTGTCTTGACTTATGTGAATAAACACTTTTAAGGTGTCAAAAAATGATCCCATACAGATTTGTCTTGCGAACTATCTTGTCAAGAACATATTCAATTAACTTCTTCCACGCAATTAAATTCTAGCCATGAGGAAAGCTGTGAAATACTTTTTCATGTCTTTAATATAAGACATATTCATCTAATTTGATTATATTAATAAAGTTAATTAAGTTAGTTAATATGACATATATTTTCTAAAACACCATAGTCATTTTCCTTAATTCTCTTTTTTTTTCTTTCTTATTTATTGTTAAGAGAACATCAATAGGGGTAAATTTAAAAAATATTGATAAAAATGAAAAAATATGTCTTATATTTATACTAAGGACCCGTTTGTTACAAAGAAAGCTTGGGGAGGGAAAGGGAAGATCACAATCTTCCCATGGATTTTGGTTGTTTTTTACGTAAAGTCCAACAAGATCTTCCAGTGAGAGTCCATCTTCCCTCATTTGAGGGAAAGTGCTTTCCATCCGAAAATGGAAGGAAAGCTGCCATCTTCCCAGGAAGATGGTTTTTTGACAGATTTACCCCTGAAATTCAAATTTGACGGGAAGTTCGAACTTGGCGGGAAAGTTCAAACTTGACGGGAAAGTTCAAATTTGGCGGGAAAATTCAAATTTGGTGAAATTTTTTTCTTCAAAAGTTCGAACTTAACAATAATATACTTTTTTAAAATATATTTTAGAAAAAAAATATATTTTTTTATTTTGAATTAATTTCTTTTGAGGGTAAAATAGACATTTCCTAATTTTTTACCAACTTTCCCTCTTCATTTTCTTCCTACCAAACAACTCAAGCCATATTCCTTCATCTTTCAAATCTTTCTTTCCTTTCCTTTCCCTCCTCCAAAGTTCCTTTCCCTCCCAAAACTTTCTTTATAACAAACGGGTCCTAAGATCAACTTTTCCAAAGTGAAGGATGAGAGGGCAGTTTGTAGTTTTCTCCTGCTTAGCTGAAACATAATTGGGATTCCTTTTGCTCTGTGTTTCCTAGTTTCCCCATCTTCTTTCAGCTTTATTCAATCTGTAAGATGCCGCATTTCTGGGCAGAGAAAGATACCAATAGTTGCTCCTGTTCAAGCAAATATAATGTCAGCTCCCAGAGAAAAGAAATGGGTCGTTGACTTGTTGGCTAACATTGAACTTGGTTGCTTATTCAATCACAGCAAATGTCTTGACCATTTGAACTTTGAATGATTTCATTGGTTTTGTTGACTTCCAATCTACTCCTATAACAAAATCAACGGAAAATTTGCCCATCAAACTTAGGACCCGTTTGTTATAAAGAATTGGTAGGGAGGGAAAGGAACTTTAGAGGAGGGAAATGAAAGGAAATGAAGATTTGAAAGATGAAGGAAGATGACTTGAGTTGTTTGGTAGAAAGAAAATGAAGAGATGGTAGTTGGTAAAGAATTAGGAAATGTCTATTTTACCCTCAAAAGAAATTAATTCAAAATAAAAAGAAAAATATTTTTTTTACTAAAATATATTTTTAAAAAATATATTACTGTTAAATTTGAACTTGTGAAAAAAAAAAATTCGCCAAATTTGAATTTTCCCGCCAAAACCAAATTTGAATTTTAGGGGTAAATCTGTCAAAAAACCATCTTCCTGGGAAGATGGCAGCTTTCCTTCCATTTTCGGAGGGAAAGCATCTTCCCTCAAATGAGGGAAAATGTCCAATTCCAGTGAGTTGCTGACTGGACTTTCTTTGTAACAAACACCCAAAATCCATGGGAAGATTGAGATCTTCCCTTTCCCTCCCTGAACTTTCTTTGTAACAAACGGGTCCTTATAATCACTACTCGTCGGACTTCAGTATATACATACATACGTATATACACACATATATATAGGGTTCAAAGTACTGTCCTCGCTCCTTAATTTACTCCTTAATATAAATATCGTCTGTAGTATAATTTACATTATAAAGGTTCTAATTAATATTAAACACTAGAGGTAGAGCCTAGAGGTAGCACTGCTTTGTCACAAAACTGTATATATATAAACATTTTTTGAACAGCGATAATAGAGATACGACCTACCATTTTATTTATAAGAATCTAATATAATGATTGAATTATACGGTATAAGAAAATAGTTAAGAATATACTTAAAAAAAAATACTTCTTGATGGCTCTGCAAGCGAAAGCGTCATCGCCCCAACCCACGGAGGATGATCTGAGATCAACTAAGAAGGTCCGTATTAGGAGTGATGGAGAGGAGGCTGGATCAGGGAAGAGCTCTGAGGAAACGGACGTCGTGATGGAGGAGAGGGTGCCCAAGGCAGGCATTTCGTATCGGGACAAGCTGACTACTGGAGACAAGGCAGTGGGAGAGAGCCAGAAGCTACCGGAGGTGATGCTCACAGAGGCTGATTTCCAGGTGGGGAAGGAAGGGGAGATCCCTTGTATAGAATTCTCAAGGGAGATTCGGGCGACGCTAGCGAAAGGGATGGAGCGATCGTTAATTGTGAAGCTGTTGGGACGGTCGATCTTATACCATGATCTGTTGGCTAGAACACAGATGCTATGGAAACTAAAGGGGTCATATCAGATGGTAGATATGGAAGGTGGGTTCTATTGCACAACATTTGCATTGGAGGAGGATTACATTAAGGTTCTCACGGGGGGGCCCTGGATGGTCTATGGAGCCTATCTGACGGTTCAGCCATGGTCATTGGAATTTGACGCCAAAACAGGGGCAATCTCTAAAGTTGTCGCATGGATCAGAATCCCAGGTTTGTCTATCAGATATTACCATAAGAGCACACTAAGGGCGATTGGTGCTCTATTTGGGAAATGTTGTGAAAATAGACTACATGACGGAGGTACGTGGTCGAGGAAGTATGCACGGATAGCTATTCGATAGACTTGTTGAAACCACTCACTCCTGTATCAAGGTTGACGGCACTCCTTACCATATTGAGTATGAAGGACTTCCCACATATGCTTTGCATGTGGTAAATATGGGCACTCAAAGGAGAGATGTGGTGTTCAAGCTCAGATGAGTGACGGAGTTCGCTCCCGGTGCGTAACGTCTCGAGTGCATCTCCTTCCCGATCCCCCATGGCGTGGCGATCCGAACCTTGACGCGGGAGGCAAACCAACGGTGAACTCATCACCGTATGGTTCTTGGATGATGGTAAAATATCCCAAAAAAGGAAATAATCTTTATCGGGGAAAGAGGCGACTGGGGGATTTAGTCATGAAGGCAGGATCAAGGTTCAATGTTCTTTATGACTGTGAGGATATCTCGCCTCCATCGGCGCTAGCGGACAAAAAGGAACCGATGGAGAATGGTAAGCTTAATCACCGATTTTGTTGGCTTCTCCTTCTAATCAGGGAAAGATTGGCAGTGGGCAGCATAATAAAAAATTGGACGCAAGGCCCAGGCCCACTTCTAATGGGACCATGCCAGGATTACTGAAACAGGCACAAGAGTACCGGCCCAAGGCTGTGGTCAGTGGGAAGACATCAAGTTCGCCCGAGTCAAAGGATGGGGTTCTCCAAGTCCCTGCCAAGCCCAAGCAGTAGCATGTGGAAGTGGTGTATGCCCAGAAAAGGTCCCCAATCCTGTGGGGGCCCTATCTCGGCATGATGAGAATGGAATGGTTGGTGTGGTAGGGCCCATTGCTCAAGGTTCAGGATTGGTACCAATAAAGACTTCATCGTCCCTGGAGGAGAGTAATCATACTGTTATGATTCTCAAACAAAGTCGTCAGGCCCTGGAATCATTAACAGTTCCGACTAGGGAGCCCATGCTTCCTCAGGCTTCAAAGATGGGTCGGATGGTGAAAGAAGAAGGGGTAAGGAGAATAGAACCAGCAGCGCTTCACATGGGGTTAATCTTCAGACGAGCACAAAACGTAATCTTAAAATGAAAAAGAAGGCTACTGGGATGCAGATCTCAAAGGATGCTTTTGAGGTAATAAAAGAAGAGTTGGGGAATACTCAGGAGCGGATGACAGAATCAGGGTGCTCACCTGTATTGATTTTGCCATCGGAAGGGAATGATGATGACCCAACGGGGTCAAGGATGCTTGTATAACCTCTAGATCAGGTTTTATGTCTTTAAAAATTTTTGTCTGGAATTGTCAAGGAGCTGTAAGTAAGAGTTTCCTTGGTACTTTTAAACAGTTTTTGTCTGATCACAGGCCTGATATGGTGGTCCTGGTGGAACCGAGAATTGCTGGGCTTAAAGCCGATAGGTTTATAAAATTGTCCGGCTTTGAGTTTTCTTACAGATTAGAGGTTCGTGGATTCTCTGGCGGCATTTGGTTACTTTGGCGGAGTACCTTGCAGGTCTCAGTGGAGGTGTGTCATGCGCAATTTATTCATACTACACTGAGGATGCAGGTTGGTAACAGTGCTATTTCCTTCACGGCAATATATGGGAGCCCGAAGGCTGTGTTACGTAAAGAATTATGGGGAGCGTTAGCAGAGGTGGCAAGTAAAACAGTAGCTCCATGGCTCCTAGCGGGGGATTTCAACGCACTTCTGCATAATGAGGACCGTGCTGGAGGTAATACGGGTCGGGCACGTGGCTGTGGTTTATTTCGTCAATTCCTGTTTGATAGTGGGGTGATGGACTTGGGTTTCTCTGGACCTAAATTCACCTGGCGACGTGGGACTTTGCTTCAGCGGCTTGACCGTGCTTTGGGGAACGCTCAGTTAATAAGCTCTTATGGTAATACATTGTGCGGCATTTGCCTAAATTGAGCTCCGACCATAGACCAATTTGTATTCATGTGGGAGGTTCAGTGGGGCCTCAACACCATCACCTTCCTTTTCGTTATATGTCTGCATGGGCTACGACGGACTCCTTTGAGCAGGTAGTTAAGGATAGTTGGCAGGTGGCGACCCCCTTCTGTTCAAATGTTGCAAGATTTACGGTGGCAGCAAAAAAGTGGAACAGGGAAGTGTTTGGAAGCATTGGGCATCGCAAAAGTCGTATTTTGGCACGATTAGAAGGGATTCAGAAAGCCCAAGAGTCTAGGCCTTCGGATCGGCTTGATCAGTTGGAGAGTGAGTTGCGTAAGGAATTTGAGTTTACATGTGAACAGGAGAGCATAACGTGGGCCCAGCGGGCGCGATGTGACTGGATAAGGTTTGGTGATAGGAACACTTCCTATTATCATGCTAAGGCGCTCCAGAAATGTCGGCGGAAAATTATAGTGGGTATCTATGATGATAATGGGAGGTGGTGTGAGGAAAATGAGACTTTGAAACGGTGGGCTAAGATTTTCTTCACCAATCTGTACACTAAGGAGTCGGATCAGGTCCTCCCTTACGAAGGCAAGGGTCTTTTCCATCGCCCTTCTGATGCCATGACCCGGGCCTTGAATACCAGTATTGCTCCCCGTGAGACCCATACTGCTTTGTTTCAAATGAAACCCCTTAAAGCTCCAGGGATCGACGGTATACATGCAGAATTTTATCAGAACAATTGGAAGACAGTGGGGCTTTCAATCTGTCAGATAGTTACCGACCTGTTTGAAAAAGGTGAGTTAGAATCTGAGATTAATGAGACCCTTATCACTCTCATCCCGAAGATCCCAAACCCAGTATGTCTCAAAGAATTTCGCCCCATTAGTTTATGCACGGTGCCTTATAAGATAATCACTAAAGTCCTTGCAAACCGTCTTAAGGAGTGGCTCCCAGTGCTAGTTCTTCCTAACCAAGGCGAGTTTTGTTTCAGGACGACAGATTACGGACAATATAATCATTGTTCAAGAGGTATTGCATTCTATGCGTTACAAGAGTGGTTTAAATGGATGGATGGCTATCAAAGTCGATCTAGAGAAAGCCTATGACAGGTTGAGATGGGAATTTATTGAATAAACGCTTCTGGATGCAGGACTCCCAGAGAAATTTGTAAATGCAGTTATGGCTTGTGTCTCCAGTTGCTCTATGAGAGTTGTGTGGAAAGGAGAGCGTTCAGATAAATTCTACCCCTCCAGGGGAATTGGCAAGGATCCTCTCCCCTTACCTGTTTGTGTTATGTATGGAACGTCTCTCTCAGATGATCAATCGGAAAGTGCATCACAAACAGTGGCTACCGATTGCCTTAGGTCGAGGTGGGCCACCCCTGTCCCATCTTTTCTTTGCAGATGACTTGGTATTATTTTGCTCCACACTAGGCTCTCAGGTTAGTCTGGTCAATAAAGTCTTATCGGAATTCTGCTTAAGCTCGGGGCACAAGGTTAGCGGTTCAAAATCAGCTATTTTTTTCTCCAAGAATGTCTCGCGAGTGAAGCAAAATGGGATTTGTGATGAAATGGGATTCCAGAGAACGGAGGATCTTGGTAAGTACTTAGGTGTTCCCCTTTTGCATAAGAGGGTAAGGACATCGACATATGCATACCTTGAGGAGAAAGTTCAATCTAAATTGTCAGGTTGGGTAGCAAAAACGCTTTCCCTAGCGGGTCGGATTACTCTTGCGAAAGCAGTATTAGCTGCTATTCCGTCTTATACAATGCAGACAACCAAGCTTCCTTCTAGCTTGTGCCTCAGAATCGAACGACATATCCGTAATTTTTTCTGGGGCCGAACCACGACAGAGTGGAAACCCAGCCTGGTTAAGTGGGAGGATATGTGCCAGCCATACTTGCAGGGTGGATGTGGTTTTAAGAGAATGGAAAAACAAAACGATGCTTTCCTAATGAAGCTAGGATGTGCCATCAAATCTAGACCGGATCTCCTCTGGGTCCAAGTGTTAAGGAAGAAGTATGGCTGGGATGACAGGTCTGAGATTAGGAAAAAAAACTCTCGCTCTTCTTATTTGTGGCGCCATCTACGTCGCCTATGGAATGATGTGGAGCTGGGTATGAGATGGTCAATTGGCAATGGTTCAGGTGTCCGTTTCTGGGGCGATAATTGGGTCCCTGAGGTGGGTCCCCTCAGATATATGGCGTTTCGTGATATTACGTCGGATGAGCTTCGGAAGCCGGTGAACCATTTTCTGAAAGCAGATGGGAGTTGGGACTGGGATCGTTTTGGGCAGGATCTGCCAAACCAAATTCTAGCTCGAATCTCCGCCTGCCCTCCCCCTATGAGAGATGATGGTACTGCTTCTAGTTTCTGGGACCTTTCGTCAGACGGGCATTTTACTGTGGCATCTGCCTATGATATGATGGGGCTCAACGAGTGAGGGTGTTCTTATGGTTGGCTGCCCGGGGAAGCCTACTGACTAATGATGTGCGACGGAGGCGGCATATGACAGATTCTGACATGTGTGTGAGATGTGGTAATCAGGTAGAGGATGTTGATCATATCCTGCGCCATTGTACCTTTGCTAAGGAAGTATGGGATCTCCTAATCCCAAGCAACCGTCGGTCAGGCTTCTTCCAAGGTGAGTTTCAATCCTGGTTTTTTCACAATCTTGCACAACCCATTGGTTTGGGGGGAGGTTCAAATCATTGGGAGGTCCTATTTGGCTTGGTGTGCTGGAAGTTGTGGACTGCAAGAAACCTGGTCATCTTTCAACAGGCTCGCCCTCAGGCTGGGGCGATAGCTCGAGAGGTGAGAGCCATGTATGACTGCACTCAGCATGCAAAAGAACAGGGGAGTAGTGCGCAGGGTCGCACGATCACTAAGCGATCTCTTTTAATTAGGCGGGCTAAACCTCGAGCTCCAAGGATTTCCTTGAATTGTGATGGTGCAAGGAAAGATGTCACATTGCGGCGGGGCGGGATGTGTATTTCGAGATCACCGTGGTCGGTGGCTTCATGGATCTTTGCAGAACATTGGCATTTGTTCGCCTCTTCGCCGAGCTCCGGCGCCGTTGGACGGCCTAGAGGAAGCATGGAATAAGAATTACAAAGATCTGGAAGTACAGGTAGATTGTCTGGTAGCTCTAAACATTGTTATGAAGAGTGAGGGTCCAATGCATGACCGTAGCGATATTGTCGGGAGGATCCAGTATGTGCGGACTTCTTAGCCACCTTTGCGTTGAATTTAGAGGAGGGATTTCACGCCCTGGAGTCTCCACCGGAGGAGATGCACCGGCTTTTGCATGACGATGAGGTCGGTTTGGGCAGCACTAGGATGTGCCCTGTAGCTTCTGATTAAATTGAATCAGCCCCTGTCAACAAAAAAAAAAAATAGTTAAAATTGTTTAAAAATAATAAGTATGTCTGAAATAAACGTTATTTGTTAAGTATGTTCTTATTTATAAGGGAGAAAATAAGAGAAAGAAATACAATAAATATAAGTATTAGTAACATTCTAATTAATGCCATACATATCATTAACGAGGGGCAAAAATAAAAATAAAAACTTATTAAATGTTCAGACAACGTGCTCTTATAATGCAATTCAAATTTTAGTCTTTTATAATAAAAAAAAGAAAGAAAAGGAAAGAAGGGAGTATTAAACAACAAAACAATTGAAGTTCCTATAAAAGTATTATTGTGTGTTAAACGTGATATAAATAAAAAAATTATACCTTTAATAGTAATTTTCCATTTTTCTTAGTAAAGATTAAAACACATTTAGTATTTTCAAAATGACCTTTTTATAGCAAAATTGTTAACGAGGTTTTTTTCTAAATTATGTTGAAATTATTACTACTAGATTTTTTTTTGGAAAAAGACAAATAAATACCATCTGAATTTGTAAAACCCTCAGAAGCCCACCAAATTTGTAAAAAGACTAAGAGGTGACAAAGACTTTTGAGGGTTATGCAAATTCATGCAAAATGACCATAATACCCTCCTTCCTCCTTCCTTCGTCCTTCATCCTTCAGAGGGAGAGAGAGAGAGAGAGGTGAACCAGATCTCAGGCTCCGATCTGATCTCAACTCCTCCGTGTGCCGTGACTCCTGACCTCCGCCGTTGACGGTCGACGTCGCGCACCAGTGAAAAAGAAAAAAAAAAGACGATCACCCTTGATAGATTTGGAAGAAGACGGCGCGACGGGCGTGAAGGAAGAAGCAGCGTGAAGTGAGTGAAGGAAGAAGAGAAGGACGCGCAAGAAGAAGAAAAAGAAGAAGAAACGCCATTGGCAAGGCATGCGCTCGAGAATGCCTTAGGCATTCTCACAGGCATGTGCGAGAATGCCTAAGGCATTCTCGAGAATACGCGAGAATGCCTTGCCAATGGCGTTTCTTCTTCTTCTTCTTGCGCGTCCTTCTCTTCTTCCTCCTTCCTTCTTCCTTCACCCACTTCACGCCACTTCTTCCTTCACGCCCACCGCGCCGTCTTCTTTCAAATCTCTCAAGGGCGATTGTCTTTCTTTTCTTTTCTTTTTTTTCTTTTTCTCCGGTGCGCGACGTCGACGACGGAGGTCATGAGTCACAGCACACGAAGGAGCTGAGATCGGATCGGAGCCTGAGATCTGGTTCACCCCTCTCTCTCTCAGTCTCTCTCCCTTTGAAGGACGAAGGAAGGAGGAAGGAGGGTATTATGGTCATTTTACATGAATTTGCATAACCCTCAAAAGTCTTTATCACCTCTTAGTCTTTTTACAAATTCGGTGGGCTTATGGGGGTTTTACAAATTCAGATGGTATTTATTTGTCTTTTTCCCCCTTTTTTTTTAAATCATTGAGTTTTGATCTTTTTCAAGGTTCCAAAAAAGGCACGGGGGCTCTTTCATGATGGGGTATATTTATAACGGGATAGGATATTGTGACTACCAATTTTAATCACTATCAATGTTAGTTTCACTTTTTTACCGTTAGTCAGAATTTGATATACCTTTATCATTTCTCTTTTCTATTGAAATTCTGATCTAACGGTGAAAAAATGATAGTAATATTGGTAGTGACAAAAAATAGTAGTGACAATATCTTATCTCATTTATAACACTTTTTTTTTTTTGCCCAGATATATTTATAACACTACTAGTCAACCACTTAACAATCTCCACGTATTTGAACTTTTTATGGGCAGTATTTTTCCACTTCAATCATAATCAATATCATATTATCACTTTCATTTTTTAGTAAGCACTGATCCGGATATTCATTATCGGGGAAGTCGAGTTCCACGCAAATTCCCACTTCCGTTCCTCGTCGCTTCCCTCCCCTTTCGCGCTCATCAAATCGCGCAGCTTCACTCGACCTTCTCTTTTTACTCGAGATTCTTCTCTGGGTTCACTGCGCCACTCACCAGTTCAATAGAGACTCCGGGTTTGTATTTCTTTTCCTTTTTTTTTTTTTTTTGAATTTTAGCAATTCAATTTTTAGTCTCTTACGATTTTTCTGTTTTATTCATTTTCGTCCATGCATGTAGAAATATACTTGATTCAATGGAAACTCATCTGCAAATTTCTTTTTATTCGAACTAGTTTAACTTAGATCCGTCATGAATGACGATTCTATGATCCAGTGTTTGTCGATTGTATGTTTACTTTCCGATGTATTTGGATTCTCAGACCCGAATTTTGTTGGATGTTTTCTTTCTGTTGTTGGATGTTTTCTTTCTGGGGTTCTGTTGCCGATGATTCAAATTGAACTGTTACTCGGTTTTTAGTTTAGGTATTGAGATGGAAGAAATGTGATGCTAATGATTCGGTTTACTATTTGTTAACACTTGATACGAAATGCCTAAAAAGGAACATGTGCAAGCAGACTTAAGGGCTGATGTACTTTTGCATATTTTCCGTATTGGTTGAGAATTGAGAGGCTGTTGTCTGCGTTTTGTTCAATTGATATGGAAGAATTCCAAGCCGCTGGAATTTTAGTTTAATATTGCTTTAAATTGACCACTTGCTTGATACTGAACCTAGTTGGAAATAATAGTGTAATCAAGTAGATGAGCTGTAACTAGAGGTTAGTTAAGGGGTAACTAATGGTAGTTAAAGTGTAACTAATAGTAACCGTTTTTGGTATTTTCTGTTAGCTAGAGAATACGTGTCAGAAGCTTATATATATATGTACTGTACAATCATCACAGTAGCATCAATACAATACCATTCTCTCATTCCTCTGCTTCCTTCTATTCGCTATCTGAGCGATCGATTTCAGAGGGCTTGTCGTCGTCTTCCACAAGCCAATTTTCTTTGTTTTCTCAGCCAAGGAAAGATGTGGTAACTTTTTCACATCTGGTTTCGTTGAAGCTCAAGGAGAGCAATTTTCTGATCTGGAAACATCAGATTCTTTCCGCGATTTGTTATTCTCCTGTTAATTTTCTTCCTTATTCCTCATTCTTTCTGTTAGAAGGTCCTGAGCGTTGAACATACTGTCAATCTGATCTCTTCAAGACAAGGCAACAACTATGTTATCCGATCTCTGTATGGATTGTCCTCTTATCCAGCTTAGATGATCCTCTGTTAGCTATCCACTTGCCATGGTCCAAACACAAACAAACCAGTCTGCACACTGTGCAGATTGGGTTGAGAACTGACCTGACCTGCTGAAACCCTTAAACTTCTCTGGTTGAGAGAAATTGGTAGGGCAGATTGACAAAAAATATGTCTTAGTTTCACAAATCTGCCTTTCGGTGTCTCACTGTCTCTAAATATTTCTCTAGGATGACCACACCTGAGGCCCATTTTTGTTACGCTCTTTGGCTTTAACATAATCAAATACGCCATTATATAAGGGAAAGCATAGATGATAATATTAGGCATTTAATTTTTGCTTCTTTCTTTTCACTAGCAAGCTCTTATGATCTGTGCTTTTGTCTGGGGCAAGGGATTCAGTCATCTTACTCATCAGGCCTGTAACAAATAGGCTCTCATAACTGATATGCTGAAAAAAATGGGGAAACATATGGGGAGGACTTTTTTCACTTCGAAATAAGCTCAGAAGTTGCATTGGTTTTTATTGTTGCAAGTTAAAAAATATCTTTTTAAGACTAGAAGTGTGTGGTTTTGATGTGATGCGAATAAAAAACCTCTTAAGGTTGAGATCCTTTCCTTCCAGCATATCATGCATGGCTGTGTTGTAGTTACAACTTACAAAGAATGGAATGAGATTAATAGAAAAGTGGAATTAAAAATGACATTCGTATTCCTGGATGAAAAAGTAATAAAAAAGATGAATCATGATTACATAAGTAGTATAGATTGCATATTTGCAGAATTATAAATTCCTTTTCAAGAGGGATACCAAGTAAGACATGGATTGGCTTGTGTGCACCCATAAAAATGAGTTGATAAAATAATGGAGGATATTAAATTATATGATGCTAATGAAAGGCTATTATGGTTGCTTGTAACGAAGGATATATAACTAAAGATGTTGAAACTCAATACAGGTGAACAGATTTTTAGGCATTCACTGCTATGCTTTATTGAGTTACATACGACTCAGTGTTGGCTGCTTCAGTTATTTTTCATACTTGTTTATCTGATAATAAACTCTAGAAAATCAACTGAAGCTGTACTGAAAATAGGGTTGTATTTTTGTACTGAAGTGAGCCTTATATATACAGCTAGATGTTGTGCCCATTTTTATATGGAGTTTGAAGTGAGTTACATTATTCATAGAATAATATGGCTTCCTATGGCTTTTACTGCTTTAGGCAATGTGGTTGAATGTATTTTGACCAATTGAATCGCTTACATTCATTACTGATCTATAATTGATTGACTGTGCAAGGGATCTATAATTGATTTTTACACTCGTATTTTTCCCTCTACACTTTACCAAATACACTAGTAGCATTCATCTTTATAAAGGTTGAGGATTGGAATTAGTATTTTGATTGCATTGTTCTTCCCATACTCTGCACATGCATTGATATATGTAACAAAATTGCAGCAGGAGGGTGTCAGAGCCGAAGATGAGTCTGGCATGTCTTGTGTGCCAGAGTGTGGAAAGTCCATCACCATCACACTCTTTCAGGAGTTACTCCGTCTCAAGTGCAGAAAATGAGGGAAGATGTTATGCTATTTCCAACTGCTTAACCAAGAAATCATCATTTCCATCTCATACAATGAACACATTTATTGCATCGTCGTCGTCGTCATCAAAAGTTGCCCCGCATCCTGGTGTTTTAAGTAATGAAGAGATGCCGGGTACTCCGCGGCTTGTACGTAGTCGTGCAGTGAGGAGGGACATTGTCAGAAACTGGAATTTCGATCAAGTTTTATTAGAAGGCTAGACTGTTAATATTTGATAAACCTTAAAAGGACTCTTCTTGTGGGATAGAGTAAGTAGAGCATGCTATTTGCTACCTTGCCTCTGATTATGTATTATTATGTTGCTGTTGAACTCTCTTTGGATTTCCAACACTTGTAGCTTTCAAGAAATTAATGCAACTTGTTCCCGTTTGTCCATTTGGCACATTTTGTAGTTCACAATTTTATTTAAAGGCTTAAATCTCTTCTTCGTAAAGTTTTTTTTTTTTTTTGATGACTCTCTTTCGTAAAGTTAACAAGTTTTATTACTTCATTTTCGATTTTGACCCCTTTTGTAAAGTATGTTTTACCAACAGGTTGCAAGTTGTCAATGGCTTTTCTTCTTAATTATTAGATTCAAGGAGTTAAACTCGTTGGCCAAAGAAGTTTGGAATTCAAGCTGCTTCAAATAATGAAGATGTTTTTATCTTTTTAAATTAATCAAGAATCAACGAGATTACAAAAGAAAGAAACCAATAAAAGAAGAAAAAAGAACCCAAAAAAAAAAATCACCCATTTTCCCTAAACCAATTATGAAGAATTGTTGATGGTTTCTATTATTGTTCGGGTTATAGGTTTCTCATCACCTTACTTTTCAACCAAGTATAAACAAATTACCATTTATCTTCCTTAAATTGCAAAGATATAGGAGTAATAGTTTTACCATTAGGTGTAAAGTATTTTTATCGTCTTGCTTCAAATATTATAATGCTATAAGCCTATAACCCAATGTTCAAGTTATAAGCAATTCAGTCAGGTAAAAAACAGTTACAAGCAATTAAACATTTTAAGAGTTATTATTACTAAATTTTTAAAGTTACATTTCATATTAATTGTTACTAAGAATTTTTCACCCATTTATGACAAAAATCAATGTTTCTCCTCGAATTAATTTGAACTCTTACATATTCAATGTAATTTTTATTGTTTGGGTTGTTAACGTAATCATGGAAAATTTTCAAATTTTTTTAATACAAGATGGAAGTGTAATGAATTTTTTTTTTTTCAAAATTTTAAAATCTCAAATCAGTTTTTTTTTTTTAACAACACTTCATTAGCAAATGACAACACTAATTTAAATTTTTCAATTTTTTTTATAGATTTAAGGTATCCACCAATAACAGTAACTAACCCCCCCTTCTTTTTTTGATAAGAAAATTTTAGGAAAGGGGTTGGGCTCACCCATAATCCAAGGACAGGGCGCTTGGAGTCCAGTCCACAGAGCATACTGGACTGCCTCCGCCTCTACCAGCGTTTTCATTACTTCCTAGAACCCTAGAATGTCTCCCCCAGCACCTTGACCAACGCAAGGATCGAACCCCCTCCCTTGAGGTGAGGAAGTCCGACCCCTTCGCCAGTTGAATCCAAGGAGCAGGGGTAGTAACTAACCCCCTCATACCATAGAATTTTAACATGTAATAAAAAGAAATTGGCATTGTTATTCTTCTTGTTTTTTTCTTGTCCAAGCAATGTTATTCTTCTTGTTTTTTTTTTTTGTCCAAGCAATGTTATTCTTCTGATAGTACAAGTACGAGTATCATTTAAGGACAGAAAATGGCAGTAGCCCCATCGGCGTAAAGTGTTTGTCGTTATATCAAAAAAAAAAAAAGTAAAGTGTTTGTCGTGAAGGCAACAGTTGGTCAGAAAAATAGTAAAGGCCCAGAAGGCGGTATCGTGTTCCTTTGCCATTCCCAGTAATATCGTGTTCCTAAGATCGCCCCACTAAAACTTGCATATTGAATTAAATTTCGTAAACTGCGGATCCTTGATTTGAACTCTAATCTCCTGATCGAGGTAGGATTGGCGCAAGAAGAAAAAGCGATGCCTCCCAAGAACAACGCCACCTCTTCCTTCTCTATTTCTATGCTTCTCCGAGCATTCGTCATCCTTTGCATTCTTTCACTGACCCTCTTCTTCTTCACCTCTTTAAACCATTCAGATTCCTTTGTTTCTTCACTTTCTCACATGAACGCGTATCAACCTACCGCTGGTTTCATCAATGTCTACGTCGCAGACCTACCCAGATCCCTGAACTATGGCCTTCTCGACAAATATTGGGCTTTCGATGCAGATTCTAGGCTCGGCAGCGACGCAGACCGTGAGATTCGATCGAACAATTTGGCACAAGGGCGCAAATTTCCACCGTATCCGGAGAATCCATTGATAAAGCAGTACAGTGCGGAGTACTGGATCACAGGGGATTTGATGACTCCCCGGGAACAACGAACTCGGTCGTTTGCAAGACGGGTGTTTGATGTCAAAGAAGCCGATGTGATTTTTGTGCCGTTCTTCGCAACGTTGAGTGCAGAAATGCAACTTGGTATGGCCAAAGGGCAGTTCAGGAAGAAAGTTGGAAATGAGGATTACCAGAGGCAGAGGGAGGTGATTGAGTTTCTTAAGAATACAGAGGCTTGGAAGCGGTCTGGTGGGCGAGATCACGTCTTTGTTCTCACTGGTGTGTTCCACTTTACATGTCTTTTAGCTTGGTTTCCATAGATCACGTCTTTGGGAAAAATTCAGTGAGTTTAAGCATTTAAGTAAATCTAGTTACTTTCTTATCGTTGAATACTATCTCTCTTATAACCCCATCAGCAAATAACTTTCCTTTACCATTATATCATGTTCTGTCAGTATGATCATTGTGCTTATGTTAAATTTCTAACAATTTTTTTTCTTAACCACTTATACCTAGAGGTTTTGTATGCATTCATACTTATTCTTGTTTGCAAGGCCTATGCCAGTCTCATCTTTTTCGTAAATGTATGCATGTTATAAAAATTGGGTGCGTTGACTCTTTACCTGCCAGATGTTCAGATTTACATAGATGGCCATGTTTGGGAACAATCAGACGGTTATACATATATAGAAAGACGAAAAATAAGAGCAGCAAATTTCACTGCATGCTGTTGCCATCTTATAATTTAGTCTTTGAATTGTCAGGTTTTGTTAAAAACTGAAGCATTCTTTGGCAGACCCAGTCGCAATGTGGCATGTCAAAGATGAGATTGCCCCGGCTGTTCTTCTTGTGGTAGATTTTGGCGGTTGGTACAGGCTTGACTCCAAATCATCAAACTGTAGCTTACCAGATGCTGTTCCACACACCCAAGTTTCATTAATTAAAGATGTGATTGTTCCATACACCCATCTACTTCCCAGGCTGCACTTGTCTGAAAACCAGGAGCGCCACAATCTTCTGTATTTCAAAGGGGCTAAACAAAGGCACCGGGTAGGTGTTGCATCGCTAGTCACTCTTATGTTTCAATCGATCACATTTGTCAACTTTTAGTTAAGCATCTTCCAAGATATTCTACTGAATTCTGTGACTTTTCTCCCTTGTTACGTAATTAATTCGGTTAACTTTAGTTCTTTATGTTTTGTAATGCTGGCCTACATAGTTCTTTTCACCAAAGACAATTCTAGCATCAGCTGAACTTAGCTGTGAGTAGTGGCTATATCATTTTTCCTGTGATGATTTCAAAATTAAGTTGATGCACATGTTTTATTATGAAAATAATAATTTGTGTTTGATGTCTTTATGTATTTTATTTGCTCTTCGATAACAGTCAACAAGTGTAGGCTTGGCTGAATTCCTATCAGAAACTTTAGATATTTGTTATAGTGCTACCTAGTTACTTAGGGGGTCATCAATCAATCATAAAATCCTTTAAAGTGAAAATTCTAATTCATTTTTAAATTCTATTCCCATTTTATGGTGTTAAGAAACTATGACTTGATTGAACTGACCTATACAATTCACATAATAAAAAATAATGTTGTTAATTAATTAATTTGTCATCTTCATCAACCTTTCTTCATGCAGAAGACCATAGATTTCTTTATCTTGCTTTTGTTTTATTTCCTTTTTCTGTGCCAACACTTATAACCAGGGTTTTATATTTTGAGGTACATATTTTGCTATACTTGAAAATGTGTTCTCCATTATTTCTATGTTAAGAGAATATCAGTAGATGGATTTTTAGAGATGGGCTAAGATCAGGTACTCGTGGTTCTTGTAGGATGTACTATATGTATAGTTGTGTACTCCCTTCACCTTATATTCCTCTTCCTTCTCTTCCCCTTTCCTCCCTCCCTCTCCTTCCATAAGGACATACACTGAACCTGTAATGATATTCAAGGTCATTTTCTCCTGCTTAAAAAGGCTGGAGAGTTGTTTCCACTTTTCTTTTGGGGCAAGGAGTGGGAAGGGAAGCTTTGTTATTATGTCAATGTTCCATTTCTTCCTTTCCTTTGCTCACTTTAAACATCCCAACAAAAGAAAGGAAAGACATGTTTTTACCCTCTGGCTTATCTTTTCTTCCCTTTCCATCATAACAAAGTAACGAACTAACTCTTACCCTATGTCTGAATGGAGAGATTTTTTTTTTTTTTTGGGGGGGGAATACTAGGAGGAAAACTTCCAAAAAACTTTTTTTTTTTTTTGCCATTTTGGGATGTTTTTCTTCCTAGTATTCCCTTCCCTCTATTTTGTCCTCACTTTTCTCTTCATTCAAACACACCCTTAGTTTATTAGATACCAACGTTTCATTTGTGTACTTATATGAAAGATGAATGATAAATCTAGTTTTCTGATTTGGGATTTTTAATGCCATCCGTGATCCATGCTTAGCCCTTGACAAATTATTAAACTTGCAGGGAGGCCTAGTTAGAGAGAAGCTATGGGATCGATTGGTTGATGAGCCAGGTGTTATAATGGAGGAAGGTTTTCCTAATGCCACTGGGAAAGAGCAGTCAATAAGAGGGATGAGGACATCAGAGTTTTGCCTACACCCTGCCGGTGACACACCCACTTCATGCCGGCTATTTGATGCCATACAAAGTCTATGTATACCTGTCATTGTAAGCGACGATATTGAGCTCCCATTTGAAGGGATGGTGGATTATTCAGAATTCTCTGTTTTTGTGGCGGTCAATGAAGCACTGAGACCAAGCTGGCTTGTGGATCATCTGAAAAAATTCTCTAGAGAGCAGAAAGAAAGTTTCCGTCGAAACATGGCTCGAGTACAACCCATCTTTGACTATGATAACGGTCATCCAGATGGTATTGGACCAATACCTCTGGATGGTGCTGTGAATCATATATGGAGGAAAGTTCACCAAAAGTTACCCATATTTAGAGAAGCCATTGTTCGGGAGAGAAGAAAACCACCTGGTGTTTCAGTTCCCCGCCGTTGCCATTGTACTTGAATTGAGTTGGTCATCTAGTCCAAATCCTCAACATTTTAAGTTGAAAAGTGAGTGCATATAGGGCATCTAGAGAAAAATAGAGAAAAAATTGATGGATGAGAAGATAATATGTGGATCTTGCACTAGTTTAATTTTTTGTGTAACAGTCTCTCCCAATATATGAACATATGAATGTTTAGTATCAGATTTGATTATGTTTCTCTACTTTGACAGGTTTCTGGTCCAACAGAGTTGTTGGGACTAGGGAAGATCACGAGACGCTTGTATGAATGGTATAGCAGAAACTTATTAGCCAAAATCTGCTAATATTTTAAAGAGGCCATTATTATAGAGGAGACACTATCATTTGCCATTATACTGAGTCGTCTAAAGTTCTCTGTATTTCCTTCTGATAGGTTTATCACAAAACGCAAAAGGGGAAAAAATGGACCAATAGTTTAAAAGTAATAGAAATACCAAGGTAACACGGATAGAATAAGAAATGTTAATCTAACTGATGCCCTAGCTCTGAGTGAGCTTGTTCTTTTGCGTCAATAGGTTTGCATACTCTTTTATAAACGTAGGATCCAAGGATCAAAGAGTAATATTTTTTATGTCCCTCTAGGCACATTGCATATTTGACCTTCAGTGATTAGACTTGCCGCGGCCAAACGTTCAACTTAACATGCTTAATCTCACGAAATCCTTTGCAATTGCTTCTGGAGTTGACTGTTTACATAATCTTGTGAATAGCCCTTATATGGCTTTGGGAAAAACTCTTTAAGGTTCTAAATGACCAAAAAAAAATATTAAAGAAGTCTTAGAAAAAAAAAAATTCATTGACAATTCCTTTAGTAAGGCTTTAACAAAAAAAAAAACTTTATCCGTAGGTTTTAATAACTTATTGAGACCTTTTTGACGTTACAATTTTTTCTGGGACTTTTTTGATATTTTTTTGTCACTTTAAATGAGTTTTCCCTATGGCTTTTTAGATGAGTTAGATCATGGAAGCTCACAAGGGCTAAAACATACTCTATACCTAAAGAGAACTTACCTGGGAGACTCACCCACCACAGCCAGATGCGCGACCCGGGTCGGATCCGGACTAGTCAGTGCGAAGCTCTGGTGATCCGGGTGGGCAATAAAAAAAAATAAAGAGAACTTACAGGTTATCTACAACATAATTGAACTATTATTAGTTTTTTATTTTGTTACTTAACATTTCAATAAATGATTTTAAATCATTAAAATTTAAACGAAAAGGGGTATACAGAATTTTATAATTTCCCCAATTAAAAAACCTATTAGGCCAAAAACATTTAAAAAACTATCGTGTGCCCAGATTACAACCATTTAGGCCTAAAAGGACATTTTATCTTTCTTTCTTTTTTACCTGATAAAAGGATATTTTATCAAGTTATTAATGTTTTGGAATTTTCTCGTAAATGGGTATCTTATGTGGGACAATTCATAATTTTCCCCAAAAGTTCATCCCATATCTTCTGCTGTTACCTATCGCGCTGTCTCGCTGGGGATCCTCTCGCCATAGCCGCCAGATTCGCTGACAGAGCTCGCCGTCGCCGTCGTCGTACACTCCAATTCCTTCAGGTTTAGCCGTCGTCCCCTTCTGTTAGGCGTTTTCAGATTTCATACATCGTTTTGCGATCAAAAATCGAACACCAAAAATAGTTTCCAAATTTTCAAGTATTTCATCCGAAATAAGTTTGCTTCTTCTTGAAATAAAAAATCTATTAACAGGTTCTTTATTCATTAGCCTATACGAATGAGCCCTAGTTCATACTGGAGAATTAATGTGGATGCATATCGGAGCTTGGAAGTTTTCCATTTCTAGTATTATTGTTGGTTAAGACTTACATAGTGTTCATTATTTTTAAGAATGAACTGTGAAGTATTGAGGATCATATGTTGTAGGAAACTCTTGGCTAAATTTGAACTTTATGATCTTTATCAGATTTACAGTCTGCTTTTGTAGGCTTAACAGTAATTTGTGGCCTCTAGTTTTGTCTAAATTGATATTTGTATGCTATTGACAATATTTTCTTTTTAAGCATGGAATGTCTAACAGAACTTAACAACATGAATTTGAATTTTTAAGGCCATACGATAGGCAGCCTAAGCAATGGGCTCTAATGCCCTGAAAGAATACCTAAAAAGGTATGAAAGTAACCTAGAAGAAGGAACGATCGCAAAGAAAAAAAAGAAGCAAAAGAAGAAGAAACCTCAAACACAAGCAACTGGATTGGTTGTGGTGGATGAAGATCCCGTATGGCAGAAACCAGTAAATCTTGAAGAAGAAAATAGTGACAACTCATCAGGTAAATAATAAATGTTAATATCTATTCATATAAGACAATTTATAATGGGTTTAGTAATTTTTTTCACAGTAACTCTATTCTATTGGTTTGTGTAGATGCGGAGAATCCAGTAGTAGATGAAGACATTGAAGTTAAGCGTATGAGGAGGCTTGAACAGCTGAGAGCCAGGCGTCCTTATCATGCTATATCCGAGGATGGAAGTGGTTGGGTTTCACTTTCTAGTGAGCATGCCATTTCTGATAACATCAATAATGACATGTCTCCACCTCGTAAAGGGAAGATTCGAATGACACTCCTTCACCTGAACCTGAATTGAATCCATTGACTTCTAATGTAGAAGATACTGATTTATCACCTCCTCGTCAACATTCAAGACGCTATGACACCCCATCACCTGAACATGCCCCACAACTTGCACATTCCAAGGACAGGGATTCTGATTTATCTTCCACTCGTAAACAGAGGGCTCAGAGTGTTTCTCTTTCAGCAGCTCGTAAGTTTAGGCAGTCAGATTCTAAAATTGAAGATACTGATCTATCACCTCCTCGGCAACGACGCAAAGGTAAACTGTGTTCATCCCTTGAACCTAATATTTTGGAATTTTGGGAGGAAATATGTATTTATCATTTCTCTAATCGCATGTGAACATAGTATGTGAATTTATACATTAAGAATTTACAAGAAATGTCAATGTTCCCTAATAAATGCAATAAATTCTGATCTCTCACAAATGTTATCTTGACTATGTTCTTATTTGAATGCTGACATTTTCCTTTCTTGATGTCCTCATTGTCAAACATCAGAAGATCATAGGAAAAGGGACATGGAGACTGCTGAATTGCATGACATCTCACCACCTCGACAAGGTTATCATGATTCATTGGAGTTGGACCTTTCGCCCCCAAGGAAAAGAAGGAATGATATTGAAAGGCGGGGTCTATCTGATCGTTCTCCTGGGCATTCTAATAGTCCTCCTGCAAAAGTTGTTTCACATCCATCTTTGTCTCCTGATCTTTCTCCACCAAGAAAAAAACAAAAGGGAGTAGATCTTCCAACTTCTATGAAGAATCAGAAAACTGGCTTAATTTCTGGTTTGGAAATTAGGGAAGAAATTGACAATAAGAAGAAAGATGATTGGCTGAGGTAAGTCGTATTGGCATAATTTTTCTGTGCATTTTTTGTTATATATATATCCTTTGAAATGATATGGAATATCATGCCTTATCCATATGTCTTGTATTAAAACTTAGGCCTAAAATTTAATACAATGCAGGTTTTTAATTTATGGTAGTATAGATGTTGGAAATGGTTCTTCTAGGTTTTGATGTAAGGAGTGTTGCAGCATCAGCAACAAAGAATGGTAGTTATTCAGTGTTTTTTATGCTGTATTGAATGCATGTGAATGTAATAACCTGTTCAATGTTTCTTTCAGAACAGGCATGTTTTCTTTCCATCTCAGTGTTTCCCTGCTTTCCAATTATTTTATTGGATGATTCTAAACCTGTAGATGTATATTGTTGTCATAAAGCAACCTGCCAAAAATATAATAACGTGTTGCTCCTCTTTCCTTATGTTGTTGTCTGTATGCAACTTAACTCTGCAGCATCTGGTATTCCTGTACTTATATGCTGTAAAGCCTTGCTTGAATTACTGATCTATGTTGTTTGTTTAAGAATTTCCAGTGTCTCTATCCTGTGGCCCTGCTTGCTATGACTATTAATACTCTCTCCAGTCCTAAATATAAGATATAGTTGACTTTTTTTAGAGAGATTAAGGAAACTAAATAAGTTACTTAATCATATCATATGTTGTATATTATTAGATTATATATCAGTTTATAAGTTAGGAAAAATAGTTTGGAGAAAAAATGATAAATATAAATACTTTAAAGTAATTAATTAGCTTTCTTAATATTTCCATAAAAGTAAACTTTGTCTTATATTTAGGACCAGAAGGAGTAATAAATTACATCTTAAAGAATATTGAGTTTATGAGTAGTTGAATTTACCATTCTCTCATTCCAATCGGTAATCATCTCAAGAGGTGTATCATGTATTTCCCTAGAAATTGAGATCAAATTCTTTCTACAGATTTAAACATATGGATCCAACCATCAGTGGGCGTGGGGCTGAGCCTGTGTATCGTGATAAAATAAAAGGTACAAAAAGTCAATCTTGATCTGATGTTTTTTTGGTTGAAATTATCTAATATGTCTTTGTGCTAAATATGATTATATGTAATTTATGCTCAACTCTGCAGGAGAACGCATTTCAAAGGAGGAATACTTGAAGTCAAAACAAAAAATTGTAGAAAAGCCAAAGGTATTTTTGGTGCACCACAATTGCTCGTAACATAAGAGTGTTTTTCTGGCTGTAAACTTTTTATAAATGCACTGTGCGCTTGATTCTGTGTCTTGGAACACTTGCCAATTAGTTTCCAATTTAGAAAACCTCATGTCTAACCACTGAAAGAACCATTTTTCTCTGAATGCAATCAGTCTAAATAGCAAGGCCAGGTCCAAACCATATTTGCCCTAGTAAACCCAGTATAAGAACAAATGGTCACAAGTCTCAACTTTATCAATTTCTGAATTATTCCTAAGCCATCAACACATACTACTAAAATGAATAATTTGATCAGTACTCTCCCATCATCACATATTATCAATGGTTAATTTAGTATTAGTAGAAATGCTCTTCTACGCTCATGATAGCTGAGGGGTATTTTTGAAGTCATTTTCAAGTGGGTTATTTTTGTTGTGTAAACATTCAATGCCTTATAATGGTGCGTTGACAACAGTTTGTTCACTTTTATCTGCTTCATGCTATGGCTCAAGTTGGATTTTTTTTTTTTGATGCATGCTCAAGTTGGAATTCTACTTGAATGGATCATTAAACCTTATTTATCTTTTTCCTTGGGGAAAAAAATGCGTAGCTAAATTCTTAGCTGCCTTGTGATTTTCAGGAGAAGGAAATAGAATGGGGCAAGGGCTTAGCTCAAAAACGGGAAGCTGAGGCTAGGCTGAAGGAACTAGAACTTGAAAAGGACAGGCCATTTGCACGTACGAGGTAATGTAATAAATATCTAACGACTGTTGTTTGTCATATTAGGTTCGTTATCTGGGCACCATCCTTTTTGTAACTTGTAAGCTATTACTTATTTATCTTTCCTTGTAACCATCCTCCAGTGGTAGTCTTATTCATCCTCCAGCATTTTTTCTTTCAAATGAAATTATTTACACCTCATTGTCACTGCCTTTATGAACAAATAAAGCTGTTTTCTGCCAGAGACGATGCGGATCTTGACTCAATGCTGAAGGACAGAGTACGATGGGGCGATCCTATGGCGCATTTGGTGAAGGTAATATCATTAATCTGAAGCTGACCAATATATTTTAATTTTACGTATGATGATATGGTGTCGGAATCCATGTCATTCTAATATCTATATTTACGTTGACATGCTTTTGTTGTGGAAATTGCTTTCCTCAGAAGAAATATCCGGCGCCTGTTATTCCAAACTTGGGGGATGGTGAAAAAATGAAGGAATCAGGTTTTATAGTTCCTCAGGACATTCCAGATCACAGCTGGTTGAAAAGAGGTTTGGCTGCTGCACCTAATCGGTATGGGATAAGGCCAGGCCGACACTGGGATGGTGTTGATCGTAGTAGCGGTAGGTGCACACTTTCATGTCATTCTTGCAACATCTTAATAGTTTCTCTCACAAGTAATTTGGGAATACTTTTTGTTTGTGTTGACTGTTGATCTTAAAATGATTGACGCAAGCTGTTTTATTGGTGGTAGGATTTGAGAAGGGGCTGTTCAAGAGAACGAATGAGAAGCGATCGAGAGACAAAGAAGCATATCTTTGGTCTGTGTCTGATATGTGATGTGGGACTTCTTGTGCATTGAAGAAAATTTTGTACTTGTCTTGATTCAAGGAAAAGTGTAGTTGTCTCCCTTACGAGTAAATTGCATGATGCAGAATTTTTTCTACCTATCTTAGAATAAGACATCCTTTCTCCATATTTTTAAAATAATAATTCTTTTAAATAAATAATGAATTACGTAATTTTTTCAAATAATAATTTCTTTCCACCTTTTAGAATGTACGCAAACATCGTTTGGCAACAGAAAGAAACATTCATGTAATAATTTTATAAAAATTACGAGATTTATTTTAGTGTTTTGAATGAATTGTCTTGATTAAAAGAATGTCTTTTAAAAATACTTCTCTTGTTTATTTTAAAAAGAAGTACTTGTCTTGATTAATAGAAAAATGTAGTTGTCTCCTCCATAAAATTGAGTAAATTGCAGAAATTTTTTTTTAACTACTTTAGAATCACGTACCTTTTCTCTATATTTTTTTTAGGCCGCATTTGGATTAAAGAAAGGGTTGAAAATGAATGGAATGGAAAGGAAATGAATGTAAAATATTTTTGCCTCTAACCCGCTTTGTATGCATTGGAAAAGGAAATGTGTCGAATTGAAAATTTTTGTTTAGTTGAAAGAAAATGAGATAGGAAAATGGGGCAAAATATCATTTTGCCTTATTATTATTATTATTATTCATTAATTTCTCTCCACCCCTAAATCTCGCCAAATCCCAAATAGATTGCATTCCCATCCCAAAATCCATTCCGGCAACGCTCATCCCCACCCCAAAAACAGAGACCGACGACACTCATCCCCAAATTGTTATAAACTATAAACAGTACTTCGTGATATCTTCTTTCAGAATAGATGTCAACTTTTAGTGACCATAACTCTTAGAATATCACTCTAATTTTAGAAAATGACCTATGCCCATAACGCTCTCTAAGTCCTCTTTCCAATGCAAAAAAAAAAAAAAAAAAAAAAAAAAACAGCTCAACCTCATTGTATTCTGACAATTATGATCCAATGAACGACAACTGTTTTGAAAACAGAGTGAGAACATCATAATATTGAATGTTAACTTTCGAGATCCATATCTCCTTTGTCTAAATCTTTTTCATCTTGCTCTCAAATTCTGTGAAACACATTTTGAGCCTAGTTTTATATGAAACAAGTTTCACTTCAATTGGACGTGTATTATGAGAGATACATCCAAATAACCAAACCTATTCTGAAATGATACAAGAATTTCCAGTGTCAACTTCCGAAAGCCATATCTCTTTGTTCCAAACTCCTTTGAGCTTGCTCTTGGTGTTTGTGTGATGCATTATAAGTCTAGTTTTATATGAAACAAGTTTCACTTTATTTGGACATATAGTTTGCGAGATACATCCAAATTACTAAACCTATGTCTGATATGACACGAGAATTATACTGTCAACTTCCATAATTCAAATCTCTTTAATCTGAACTCCTTTGAGCTTGATTTGGGTGTCTGTGAGATGCATTGAGGTGAAACTTAGTTTCATATGAAACAAGTTTCACTTCATTTGGATGTGTATTTTGTGAGATACATCCAAATTACCGAACATGTGTCTGATAAGTAGCTAGAATTCCACTGTCAACTTCCAAAATTCATTTCTCTTTCATCCGAACTCCTTTGACTTGATTTTGGTGTCTATGTGATGTATTAGAAGCATAGTTTCATATGAAATAAGTTTCACCTCAATCGGATCTATGGTTTGAGATATATGATCAAATAACTAAACCTTGTTCTTGTAAAACATGAAACAAGGTCGAATAGAGGAGCTGGAAATGCGATTACACTCGAGTGCACAGTGTTCACACTCGAGTTGAAAATCTGCACTCGAGTCACTACTACAAAAAATGGTTACTACTTCTCTAAAAAACGTCCTTATTTTTAAAAAGGAAGTTAAAAGTAAACGTAGTGGCATTCTTGTAATTATATAATTGAATTCTAAACATTTGACGTCCTAAACTAATGTTCAGGATGCTTTTAATTAGATAAGGCGTCCTAAAATAATTTAAGAACGCCAAATATTAAATTTTTAGCGCCAAAATTACCGCCATGGCGCGCTTTTTCGCGAAATTTTTGGCGCTTAGGGAATTTTTTAGGCGTCACGAGGATAGGATCGGGACGCCTAAATTATCTTATTAGCGTCCTAATCAGAACGCCTAAAAAAAATTATTGGCGTCCTGAAACAGATTCAGGACGCCTTTATCAAATTTTAGGCCTCCTGATATAATTTCAGGACGCCTTTATTTGTTTTAAGGCGTCCTGATTTTGTACCAGGACGCCTTAATTTGTTTTTGGGCGTCCTGATTCATATTTCAGGACGCCTTAATTCGAATATATACTTAATCCGCACACTCTGATCTATTATTTCCTCTGCACTTCCATTTTAGTCGAAATCCCACTCACGACGAAAGCCCTAATCGCTATCAGCCACTCTCCCCTAATCGCGATTGCCGTCCCTCTATAGTCCGTCGGTCTCATCTCCGTCTTCCCTCTTCGCGGCGGTGTCCGTCGTCGGCTCTCGTTCGTTGTCTCGTCCATTTGTCCATCGCCGATCTCCTCTCCTTCTTCCCTCTCGCTGCGGCTCTAACGGTACGCAATCAAAACCTTAATTAATGCTTTTGCTTAGCTTATGTTGCCATTCTTCGAGGCTTTTATCAATGGTTTGCTGTCTACACTTGGTTTCTATATTATATTGATGCTGGTTTTTGTAGCTAGACTTGGTATTGCTTCTTGGTTTTCGAGTTTACATATGTAGGGGCTCTTGAAGTTATATATAAGGAAGTGCAAAAAATCATGACTTAGTTACCTTAACCTTCAACTTCTTTGCTTTGTTTTTGCCTTCTTTATTGCTTGATGCTTCATTCTTGTTCTTTCTTTAATTTTCTTGTGTATGTGCCGACCTTGGGCGGCGAGGGAGCATTTGGTCTTAAATATTAGTTAGATTTAATGTGCATTGAAGTAGTGATAATTTCGAAATTTCCTTAGTTAGTAATTAAGTTTTGTTGAATTATGTTGAAATGGTTTGTTGTTGAAATTTTGGGATGTCTTACTGTTAAGGGGAAATGCTGCCGAAATTTTTTTACAAGATTGAGAATATGAATCATGTCATTCTTGAAGTTGACTGTTGTTGGAAATGTCTTAGGTGATAATAAAATGGGTCATAGTTGGATGAATGCTTTGAGAACTAGTGAAGAATATGAGAATGTGGTGGAATAGTTTATTGAATTTGCTAGAAGGAATGTGGCTACAAAAAATGGGATGTATTATTGTCCATGTGTTAATTGTTTAAATGGGATTCGAAGGGATATTCCCAATATAAGGGATCACCTAATTTGTGATGGAATAAACCTTCGATACACAACGTGGATATGGCATGGTGAGGAAGTAAGTACCAGTGCGTCCCACCAAAATGAACTAGAGGTAGATGATGATGATGATGGAATGGACAAGATGATTCATGATGTTGAGGTAGAATCTTTTGCACAATCGCATGAATATGATAGCGTCCGGAGTGATGCAGAGACACCTTTGTTCCCTGGGTGTACTAAGTATACACGGTTGGCTGGGACCTTACAATTGGTCAACTTAAAGGCAACTTGTGGGTGGACTGATAGCAGTTTCACGTCGCTGCTTGAATTGTTGTGTGATATGTTGCCAGATGATAATGTACTTCCAAATCGTATGTATGAAGCGAAGAAAATCTTGTCTACCATGGGCATGGAGTATGAAAAGATACACAGCTGCCCTAATGACTGCATATTGTACAGAAATGAGTATGAAGGCCTTAGTAATTGTCCGAAGTGTAAAACTTCAAGATACAAAGTGAAGAAAAAAGGTGGTGGTTTTGGAGATAAGACAACAAAAAGGCAACCTTTGAAGGCATTGTGGTATCTTCCAATAATACCGCGGTTTAAGCGTCTGTTTACTAGTGAGGCAACGGCGAAGAAGTTGAGATGGCATTCTGATGAGAGAGTATCTGATGGAAAATATCTTCGGCACCGGTGACTCTCTACAATGGAAGAAAATAGACGAAATGTTCCCTCAATTTGGCGGTGAGCCAAGAAACCTTCGGTGGGGCTTTGTACGAGATGGCTTCAATCCGTATCGAACTCTTAGTACCACCCACAGTGCATGACCGGTTCTCCTTGTAATATACAACTTACCTCCCTGGCTATGTATGAAACGCAAGTTCGTGATGCTTTCTATGATGATTTCTGGACCAAAACAGCCCGGGAACAATATCGATGTGTACTTGGCACATTTGATTGAGGATTTGAAGAAGTTGTGGGAGGAAGGCGTAGATGTGTTTGATGCATATAAGAAGGAGTCCTTCAAGTTGCGTGCAATGATATTTACCATGATAAACGACTTTCCTGCATACGGAAATTTGTCAGGGTACAGTGTGAAGGGCATAAAGCATGTCCAATATGTGAAGCGGACACGGACTTCCATCAACTAAAGCACGGAAAAAAACGGTCTACCTCGGTCACAGGAGGTTTCTTCATCAGTTCCACCCGTATCGTAAGTTAAGAAAGCGTTTTAACGGCCAACTGGATCATAGAACGGCTCCAAAGGCATTGACCGGAGAGGAAGTTTATAGCCGAGTGAAGCATATTAATGTCATATTGGGTAAGAAGCAAAGGATTGTGGGTCGGAAGAATATATGGAAGAAGAGGTCAATTTTCTTTGATCTTCCATATTGGCGTAGTCTTGATGTGAGACACAGTCTTGATGTGAGAAACAGTCTCGATGTGATGCATGTGGAGAAAAATGTTTGCGATAGCCTTGTCAGTACTCTTTTGCACATACCAGGGAAGACTAAGGATGGAATTAATGCGAGACTAGACCTGGTTGATATGGGAATAAGAGAACGGTTACATCCACAAGTAATGGAAGATGGTAAGAGGGCATACATGGAGCCAGTAGCTCAAACACTATCAAAAGCAGAGAAAAAAAGTTTGTGTGGGTGTCTATATGACATTAAGGTTCCACAAGGATATTCTTCTTATTTGAGAAGGTGTGTTTCAATGGACGATTTGAAGTTAGTGGGAATGAAGTCCCATGATTATCATGTGTTAATGCAACAACTATTACCAATGAGAGTTCTATTATTTTGTCCCAACTAGAAATGCATTTTCCTCCTGCATTTTTTGATATAATGCTGCATTTGATAGTGCACTTGGTAAGGGAGGTAAGGTTGTGTGGTCCAGTTTACCTAAGGTGGATGTACCCTTTCGAGCGATACATGAAGATCTTAAAAGGATATTCTAAAAATCCTTATCGACCGGAAGCCTCAATAGTTGAGAGATATGTAGTTGAAGAGGCTATGGAGTTCTGCAAGGATTATCTATCAAGGGCGACGATACAATCTCAGCATGATGAGGGGATAAGCGAGGGAACTCGAGGAGTCAGACTGAAGAATATGCCTCGTGAAGAGGTGTTGCAAGCACACTTGTACATCCTGAATAATATGGAAGTGGTTCAACCATACATTGATGAACACAGGAAGAGTTTGAAGAATATGAATCCAAGGAAGAACGACATGCAGATAGATAATGAGCAAAAGAAGACATCCATAAAGTGGTTCCAGCAGAAGGTATTGCACGAGACCGGTGTGTCGGATACAATTGAGTGGTTAGCCTGGGGGCCTTCTTTTCGAGTCATCACATGGAGTGGTTATGATATAAACGGATATTCTTTCTACACAAAAGACCAAGATGACGAAGTTACGTGAAAAATAGTGGGGTGATGGTTGAAGCTGAATCCATGCACTTTTCGAGTTCGAAAAACAAAAACCCAGTTTATCATCAATGGCTTATTATGGAGTTATTGAAGAAATATGGGAGATGAGCTACAACAAGTTCAAAGTTGCTTTATTCAAATGTAAGTGGGTTAGCAATAATGTTGTTGTCATAGATCCTAAATTTGGATTTGTCTCACTTGACCTTCAACGACTTGGTCATAGAGATGAGCCATTCATTCTAGCAAGTCAGGCGAAGCAAGTGTTTTATGTTACGAGACCTGGCGATAAAAAAATGTCTATTGTGCTTCAAAGTAAAAAAGAAGTATGGTGAAGAATGCAGAACCTTGATGATACACTCCCTTTCTCAACAAATCCACCTATAACACGTGAAGTAGAATTGATAGATGATGAAGAATATGATGCAAGAAAGGATCATTGTGAAGGAATATGGGAAACCATATGAAGATTGCACACTTATGTACATGATCGCTCCATGATTCTCAAATGCATTTGATATTTTTGTAGATTGCACACTTGAGTTTATGGCTTGTTTTCCAATTTACAATTTTTTGATAGTGTTGCTCCGTTCTTGGATGAAGAAGTTGATACTGTTCGAGACGTGTTTTGGCTAGACATCTTTATGTGAATTTGACATTGTTGTTGGCTAGTACCCGGTAGTGCACTAGTTCAAATGTTTAATGCGAATTTGACATTGTGTTCATCCTTATGTATTTCATTTTGACATTATATTGTTGTTGATATGGTCATCATGAATTTCATGTATTTCAAATGTTACTGTGCACTAGTTTATATGTTTCACGGTTAAATCAGCCTGATATATGTTAATGAAGGAAGTTTATTTTTAAACTGTGGCTACCTAGTGATTGTAAATATTGTATTCTTGTTTTGCAGACAATTTGGGAATTTATATAAATAAAACGTATCATTTTAAAAATAAAAACTCAAATAAAACGTCCGGAAAGTAAACAAAGGACGCCTCATATTGAACAAAAACAAACTAAACAAGACGTCCCGAAAATAATTCGGTCGCCTCATATGAGGCAACCTGAAATTAATTAAGGACGCCTCATATGAGGTGACCTGAATTAATTTCAGGACGCCTCATATGAGGCGACCTGAAACTAATTCAGGACGCCTCATATGAGGCGTCCTGAAATTAATTCAGGTCGCCTAATATGTGTAATACCCCAAAAATATGTATCATAATTTGGTAAAATTATACCTATAGAAAGTAGGTGAATATGAGATATCAAATATTAAGTTATAATTATTTTATTTTTCTAAAGGGAAATCTCTGAGAAATTAGAGAATCTAAGGGCCAAAGTGCCAAATGACGGAAATGCCCCTAGGGGACATAAATAACTTAGGAAAAATTGTGAAAAATCCTAAAAGGCAAGGAAATAGTTATAACATTGAGAGAGTATATTATCTCTAATTGCGGTAATTTAATAAATTACAAACTTGGAGAAATTGAATAAGAATGCTCAAAAGCATTAAAATGACTAAAATACCCTTGTAAATTTTAGTACGGTCTGAGAAGACATGAAAACACAAATGTCAGTGCAAGTGTAATGAGGTAATAGGGTATTCTAATTAAGGAAAATTATCAACAAATGATAATTAAGTAATTAGGTAATTACGGCTAATTACTTAAGTATAAGCAAAGGAAATTCGGGAATAATTATGTAAAACCCTAAAATTAGTGGTTGTTGGTTTAAAATTAGTAAAACTATATTTACTAATAAATTGGAGATTTTGAAGAAAAATAGATGAGTTTAGGTATTTTTAAGCCTAAATGCAAGAATGGACCAATGGGGAAAATTTTGTAAAAATTATGTAAAAATAATTATTTAATTAATTAAATAATTAATAAAAAAACGAAATAAAAAAAAGGGCAGAAAAAAAAAGAAAAGAAAAATAGTTTTTGCAAGTTGCAATTATTTTAATATTATAATTAATTAAAGTGAAATATTATGAATAGTAATTTAGAAATTAGGAAACGGATCCTATCGGAGATCTAGGAATAGGAATTCCAAAGTCAAGGAAAATTATTGATCGGTGAGTTATTATCTTCCGTTATACTCTTCGGAAGAAAATTAAAGTCATTTGTGCATTTCCTAATAAAACAAAATAGGGAAAAATGCATATAGGTATATTTTTGGATGTAAGGAAAATAAATTCTAACTCAACATCTAGGAATGAGTTTGAATTTATTTTGACATATTTGGAATCGGTGAATTTTTCGAAGAAGTTGATGATTTCAAAATGCGTTACGAAACCGGACGCGATCGGACACGTTTTCGAGGAAACTTCAACTGGACTGTTGGAGCCCTTTATGGGATCAAAATTTAGGTTGACTTGGACATTTCGGTAAGTGAGAACTTGTCTTCAAAGTTGTAAATCCAGAATTTTGAGATTTTTCCGAAATCACGCGAATCGGGTACCGATCGGAGAAATCGGTCTGAAAGCTTCTGGAAGGTGACACGTGGCCACCTCCCATTGGCCAAACCCTTTATTTTGGAGCCTGAATTTCGGCCAAGTGTGAAAGGGAAGAAGGAAAAAAGGGTTTTTTGAAAAGTTGCTTTGGACGGTCCAGATCGATTCTCACAAAGTTGATCCGACGGCCGAAACCCTACCTCCTTTTCTATAAATACCCCACCCCTCCCTTTGGTTTTTCACACCAATTCCTCTTGAGATTTTCGAATCTAGAGGAGAAAGAAGAGAGAGAAGCTCTGGGGAAATTCTGAAGTCTTCAACGGGTAAGTCCTTCGGTCTTTAGCTTTCTAGTTCGGTAGTTAGTAGAATTGTTAGATGGTTTTAGCAAGTAGGAGTGAGATTCCTACTATTGATTTTTAGGCCTCATTGCATTGAAAAATATGCCCGACGAGGTAAAAACATAGTAGGGATTGAGTCCCGAAAGTTGAAATCTTCGTAGTTCTTTCAATGGTTAGAGTAGTAATGCTAGAATAGCCTTTATGTTTCAAAGTATGATTAGATATCATATGATAGGGCTATTTTAGTCTAGAATTTCGAAAATCATAATTGCGTCGAAGTTACGCGAAATTTCGGGAAGAAAATTTGTAAGAGTAACGAAGTCTTTGGCGAAATTCCGCCAATTAGGGGCATAGGGGCAAAATGGTAATTTTTACCTAAAATGCCATTTATTGTGTCAAATCACTAATGGAAGTGATATTACTCTTATAGGACGTCAGAAATCCTAATTTGCTGCCGTTACGCTGCCCAACGTGCCGCTGTCGGACAAACCGCTGTTTTCCGTCAAAAGTACGTTTTCCGACGGAAGTACCGTCTACCATCAACGAAGGTACGTGCGCGTACTGGTAACCTTAACACTGATGTTTATCGTATGCGTATATGTGTTAGGTGTAGGATATGTGATAGAAGATGACTTTATGTCTACTATATGTTTAGGCAGTGTTGGGGTACATACGTTCGCGTACTGTAACACTAACTCTGATGTTTACTATATGCGTATTTGTGGTTGAGGGTCTGATGATATGTTGTGAGTATTGTTATGAGCTTTTGAATACATGCACTACGTGTGACACATCTACATGCACTACGTGTGACCCATCTACATGCACTACGTGTGATACATCTTTATGCACTCCGTGTGACACATCTGTTATACGATAATATGAATGATTGTGGAATATATACGTATATATGAATATGAGGTTAACTGTTACGAGATCCAATGTGTTAAATTGGATCTCGGCTATAACGTCAGTGGTCGAAGGACCGAGGACCGAGAAGAGAGGAAAGCAAAGAGATTCATGGTTCCTGAAGACTTTCCGATGTTGTCTTTTACTTTTGAAAACTCTCGGATGTTGAACCGTTTCTGTAAATAGCCAGTGGGCATTTTATATTAATATATCAGTTACACTCTTACTCCGATGCTCTACTCTGATGAAAAAAAAAATTTATACTGCTTTTGGAAAATGGGATGTTACAATATGAGGCGTCCTGAAATTAATTCAGGACGCCAAACTTAAAAATATACGACTACCCAGCCCGAGACGTCCCTGTGAAAAAGGACGTTAATTGGGTCTTATTTAAGTCGTTTTTTCCTTTTTTTGTAGTAGTGAGTATGCTGGAGAAAAAAAAGCACGTTGAAGGTACTGTAGAAAATCGCTGTAGCACTTGCTGAAGATCACACTCGAGTGTTCTAGGCTAAATTGGCAGCCCAAAAATGGAGACTGGCGACACTCATCCCTAGCCCAAAAGCAAAGACCGATGAAGCTCATCCCCACGCCAATGTCGCAGACCACCGAAGTAGCAAAAATGGAGAGCTTCCTCTGCAAATTGTTTTTTATTTTCACAAGATTGATTGTTAAATCCACCATCATATAAGGGCATTTGGATCTTTGGCGATTTTCTTCAGGCACTGGAAAATATGGTGGGAACCCATTTTCATTCATGCTTGGAAATTGCCTGAGGCTAGAAAATGTTTCAGATGGTATATTTGATCCAAACGCCCGCCGCCAGTTGGAAGATCCTCATTTTCCTATTTCATCACCCCATTTTCCGCGACCCAATTAAACGGCCCTTAAACTATCTTTTTAGCTAAAGAATGAATTGCTCTTTTTTTCAAATAATAATTTATTTCTATCTTTTAAAATATATGCAAATATCATTTGACAACATAAATGAACATTGATGTAATTATTTCAGTGAAAATGAAGAGATTTAATGAATGTTGATCCCTAAAGGGACCATAATTAAGAACATAAAATTGGGGTAGCAGAGATAACGATGATTTTGATATGAATGTCTAGTTTTAAGAAAAACATAAGATTCAAAATAATAAGAGAAAGGACAAGCATCATCGCGCTGATTGAAGATAAAATCGTTTAATGTGATTTCGAAATATACAAATAAAGACAGTCAAGGTCCCGTGATAGAAAACAATGATGTGGTGCGATATATTTTCTTAGTGTTCTGAAAAAAATAAAAAATTGCATCATTATATAGTTGCGTTCGTATTATTTCCCGGCCCACCACAAGTTGCAATAGAACAACGTGTTCCTCAATAACCAATTGCTTATGAACTCCCATTCATAATATATTTCCAGATCATCGTTGGATTTGCAGTGAAACTTCACATGCTTACCTCTTTGGCCAAGAAGGGATGATAGAGAACTTCCTAGCAAAATGTGGTGCTCCTTCTGTGTCTTTTGCTAATGACACCACAAAGAGAAGTGATGCTGCCAAAAGATCGAGAAAGAGATGCCACTCAATACGAATAGTGCTTCACCATTGTGCCCTACGTACGTGAATGAATGCTCAAATAAAAATCATAAGAAATATATTTTCAATTAACAATCTCACATCATCAATATATGATAGAAGTAAGGTTAGAAAACTCACGAGTTTAAGCATAATTGTGAGAGGTACATAAACTCGAATAGTAAACTTGTGAGACCTTACTCTTATCAATAAATGGCTATGAAAAGTATATAACTAAATAATAAACATATAAAAAATACAACAATTTTATTTAAGTACATTTCACATTTAAATAATTGAAATTGAACTCATCAACTTTCATAATTAATCATACTCAATAAAGAAATTAAATTTCTCTGAAGTTTATAAGTGAAGTTACTAAACATTATCAAATAATAATAATAATAAAACTAGCATGAATTTAAGAGTGAGTTAATATAACTTTACAAGTTAAAAACATGAAAACGGTAAATCTGGTACGTGAACTAATTAGTTCAGCCGGGTTTGTAGCTAACATGAGTATAAAAGCGGAATGATATAATTTTGTAAGCTGCAAGTGTAAAAATGTTAAAATCGAAGATTCAAATCATGAATTTGACAACAATGCTAGTACACGAGATCAAGGAAGGTAGAAGAAGGAAGAATGTGATATTTTGTGAATGTAGAATATTATAACAGCTAATTAAGGTAATTATTAAATGACTTCAAGATAAGTTCATTTTGAATTGGGTTGATTTTGGTCATTGATATGGATGTAGTACAGATAAAGATGTTGATATGGATATGGATGTATGATCATACAAGAAAATATAAAATTCAAAATGATTTTATAAAAGAAAGGATAAGAGTGGCGCTTATTGAAAAGAAAATCATTTAATGTTACGTTGTTTGGCCATGTACAAATAAGATCAGTGGAGGTCAGGTGATGGAAAACAATGGTGTCGTGCGATCCATATGGCCAACCTCATCTTAAAAGATAATGCTTATCATTGTGAGTTTACTATTGGAGTTTATATCACTCTCTCACGACCTTATTTAAATCTCATGAGTTTTTCACGACCTTACTCCTATATATATTGATGTTGTGAGATTGTTGTTGAGAATATAATGCTTCTAATTCTGATTTGAGAATCTGAAGAAAAACTGGTTCTTTGTGCCACCACTCGCCGCAACAAGTTAAAAATTGGTTGAGACGTGTCAGGAAATAGTACAACTATGCATTTTGAAAAGTGACGCGGCTAAAGGTTATTTAACCTAAAAAAAACCTGTCGTAAGAGCTCATTCTACACTCTGGGAAGCTGAGGCACATAAGGAGACACCTTGAAGAGGAGATTTTTAGGAGTTTCAGAGCTTGAGAGGTGGTTTTAAGAGAGTTTTTATGACTGATCTACCTTGATTTCATTACTTTTCTTCTTTTTCTATGATGTACGTATTCAGTTGTTAAGTTTAGTTTTTCTGCTCATTTGAAAATGAGTAGCTAAGCATTTCTCTTCTAGGAATACTTTGAAGCTCTATGAATTAAGACTTTGTTATTCTCTCTTTTCTATCATTTATTGAAGTATCATATGTTGATTTTATTATATACTTATGCTTTTTAATGTTTGGCCACTATTTGGATTGACTTGTTGAATGAGATTATGCTTGAGAGAGATCTTCTTGTTTAAAGAACTTGGATAGTATTGTTATTATAATATTAGATCTCAATGACTACTTTCATCACTAACTTGTTGCAAAAGATTGAATGAGTTCTTTGAAAATAAATGTTGGTTTTTACTCAAGAAAGCTTTTTCCAATACTTTTAAATCTTACACAAACATTTGATTTTTCATTAAAGCTAATTGAGTGGAAAATAATTAGTCTCGTGAAGTATAAAGGGAGAAGTGATCCTAGAACTTCACTTTCTTGAAATTATAAAGAAATTATATCTTGTTTATTTCAATTTAGTTTGTTTTGAACCAAAATTGTTTTTACAAATTGAAATGCTCAAAATGACTTTACCCAACCTAATAAAGAGCATAATTGCATTAATTAGCCTACTTTTCCTTAGTCTTTGTTGAAACGACAACTTTTTATACTGTTTGCGACCAGTATACTTGCAATAGAAAAAAGGCCAACAAACTTACAAAAAAATATCTTTCATTATAATTCCTTGTGTTCTACAGGTTGGTTTGTATGGTAAGATCCCTGGCTTGCTCTTGAATCCTAGCATTTGTGGTCGCTATGGATTATACAAAATGAAGTATGTCCATTGTGTGGTTGCTTGAGACATTTTGGTTTGCTATGATGATCTCCTGATTCAGACGATCTGCAAGTAACCCAAAAAAGCAGTTCAGGTACATAATTTAAGAGGCTAGCAATACAATACTTAACAGCTATTGTAACTTCTAAGTTCAATTCAATTTATTTATTTTTAAAAAAAAAACACACAAATACACAAAAACCAGAACTAAATCTAAGTCAAATGGTCAAGCTCACAAATCTAAGGGGTCTGAATTGGTCAAGTTTTTGAATAATTTCATGGGTTTAAAATGTCTACTTATTTTCTCTCTCTACTCTTTATAATGGAATCCACTCACTTTTATTTAAGTGTAGTAGAAAAAATATTTCTACAGTAAAAATAGAAACATTAAACCCTATTTTCATATGAGATCAATGTGCACTGGATTTGTTTCTTGCGGTAGCAAAGAGTGAAAGACTTGGCTATCACCCAAGAGGGGGGGTGAATTGGGTGTTTGATTAAAACCTAAGAACTTTTCCTAACTTGCTGGAAATAGTTTGAATGTCAATAATAATTTATAAAGTGATAAACAGTCATTCAAACATATATGCTGGGAATGTAAGAGATAAGGGAAGAGAATATGCAAACTGTGATTTATACTGGTTCGGCCCAATCCTTGACCTACGTCCAGGTCCCAAGCTCCACTTGAGAATTTCAATCCACTATCTTCTTTCAACTTGATTACACGTTCGTACTTGAAGTAAACCCCTCACTAGGATTGACTCCCCTTACAAACCGTAATCAATACACTGTTTGATTACACACTCGCACTCGAAGTAATCCTCTCACTAGGATTCACTCCCTTACAAGCTGTAATCAACACAATGTGTTTCCCACTCAAGATCACCCAATCTTAAGTAACTCTAAGGTAGAATGATAGGATGTTTACAATGATTCTTCTCTCTCAGAAGTGTATGGATAAACACTGAAGTACAATACAAAACATTTCACTCTCTATGATATATAGACATTGAAAATCAGAGAGTAAATGATAAGCAGATCAGAGTAATAGCATGTTGAAGAGGTAGGCTTGTTTCTCTGCTTGTTGTCTCTGTATCTTGAGGCTTGTATGCAGCTCTATATATAGCGGTAAATCTTCATATGACCGTTGCTTCTCAATTCTGCATTGTCTCCATTCGAATTTCTAGCTGTTGTGGAATATAGCCGTTGGGTCATTATGTTTCCAGATATTCGGATGATTGCTCTGCATTGATGATCATTTAGTGCTTTTTATTTGATTTGTGCAACAAATCATTTTGAGTAAAAGTTGTAGCAATTGTTTCCAAATGAGGGAATTCATCATTTTGACTGATCCTCTGTTTGACGCGTGAGATTAATGCTTTTGATTCTTTCCAGGCTGTCATCGACTTGCTTTAATTGACTTTAAAGCAAATTCAAATTTGTCATAATAGAAACTCTGAATGATGAATCCGTTGAGGCTTCTATTTCATCGTCTGAATGTTTGAATGTATTGGAGAACATCACAGACGAGCATTTGTTCAAGTTCCTCGTTGAAATCTGTCATCTTTCCCATTTCGAAAATGTGCAAGAAAAATCATCTTCACACTTTTGATAGATCTTGATTTCTGTCAAGATTGATGTTCATCAAGCTTTAATAATCTGAAACATGTTCACAAATGATATAAATAATGTTAAGAAGAAGTATAAGTCATTTGGGTAATCATGTGATTGAGAAATGAGACTTTCGGAATGATGATTCTCTGTATCAGGGACGTGAGCTCGAGTTTGCATAAGTAGGCTCGAGTTTGGTTCTCTCCAAAACCATATTTTGCTCTCTGTCTTGTCTAAACTCGAGAGTGTAACTTATAGGCTCGAGTTTGGATGATTTTCGCGACCTGGTAGCTCTCTGTAACCCGCGAACTCGAGCTTGTCAACTAATAGGCTCGAGTTTGCTTCTCTTTATAGCAAATTGTGCAACACCCAGAACAGACTGTCTACTTTCGGGGGCCATATCTCCCTGGTCTAAACTCCGTTTTGGTTGGTTCAACTATCGATTGGAAATCCCTTTGAGTCTACTTTCCAATGCCACTGATTTCAGCTCAATTGGATTCTCCGTTTGTGAGATACACTCAAAACATTGAAGGTTGGTCATTTGTGTGACGGGATTTCACTGTCAACTTCATAAATTCATATCTCCTTCATCTTAACTCCTTTTGGCTTGAATTATATATAAACATGACGCCTTAGGAGTCTAGTTTCAAATTCCACTGGTTTCACCTCAATCCGATCTCTGTTTTAGGAGATATCATCAAATTACCAGACGTCGCCCAAGTGAAATACTGAACAGAGGCTGAAATGCTGAAGACCGCTGCAAGCTCGAGTTTGGAGTTCCAAACCTGAGGTTTAAGTTCTAAGCTCGAGTTTGCCTTGTCCAGAGGCGCCAGAGTTGCTTAGGACATTACAGGCTCGAGTTTGCTAGTTATGGGCTCGAGTTTGGAGTTCCAAACCCGAGGTTTAAGTTCTAAGCTTGAGTTTCCCTTGTCCGAAGTGCGAGTTGCCGAGGACATTACAGGCTCGAGTTTGCAAGTTATGAACTCGAGTTTGCTGATCCTGGAACTGATTTTTGATGGTTTTAACTCTGAATTGATCCGTTCCAGCTTCCATATGATCTTGGAGACTTCTAGCATCAATATAAGAACTTGAATAAAGATATTCCATTGCATTGCAAGTTCTTCCTTCTTCAATTTCTTCTCTCCTTCTAGATTATCCCCCAAAATCATTTGATAACTTTTTGCTTTATGATATTCCCATTATATTGTGCAAGAGCTTCCTTCTTCAATCTTGATTATTCTCCATCAATAAAGTATACTCCATTGTAGCTCAAATATGATGAAGCTTCATTACAACTTCTGTTTGATCATAGAGACTTCAAGTTCTTCTTTCTTTAGTCTCCTTTCTTGATCATTCTCCATTATTAAACTTTGCATCTACATTAAATATAAGAATTAGTCAAAGTAGAAGATAAATGTAGTATGCAACCTTTTTGCTCTTTAGAATGACATCTATATAAGACATCATCAAAACTAATCAAAACCAACATTCTCCCCCTTTTTGATGATGGCAAATACTTTAAGAAAAGTATGTATGAATATGAAAAGCTAATAAACCTAGCATATTTTTCTTGCCATTCTCTCCCCCTTATTTGTCATTAGCAAAAGTTGAGTCTAAAGAAGAGATGCTTGTAGAGAGACAAGTATATAACTAAATTAGACAGAATCAAAGATTTGATTTTCTCTCCCCAATTTGAAATTGTTTTCATTCTTAATATGATGCAATAATGTTTTTATGAAAACAAGTTTGAAAGAGTTTGGAGAGGTTTCGAGACATCTTTCATAATTAAAGTATATAAATACCAAACATGTGCAAAGTTTCTAATGAATATAAAAGATAGAGATTAGAAATGATCATGTTGATTTTGCAAATTGATGAATGATCAATGAAGTCCATTTGCTTGCTTTCTTCTTGTATGAGATCATTTCCATCCTTCTCTTTTCCTTCATACAGCTCTTCGCGAGAACATGGCTCACTGGCTTCAAGAAGTTTTCTTGTACTTCATATCACAGCTTGACATCAAAATATCTTTCCTCAATGTAATGGTTTCTCCTTTTAGTATGTTGAGGAATGTCCTAGTACATAACAGAATCTCCTGCTACAAATTGAAAACTTTCTTTGCCAAAGAGATTTGTTAGTGAAGCATGATATCAAAATATCCCTTTCCATATGATATTTTTGAATTAAGATAATGAAGGGAAAATATAATTCATCATCAAAACTAATACAGCATAGTAGATGTAGATGAGAATGCTTAGACGGGTTTTCATCAAATAAAGGAGATGAACTTTTAAGATATAAAACACATGAGAATGTGAAGCTCCCCCTTAATGAATGCATGACTAAGGGTAACAACTCTTATGCTCTTATGCAATTAAATCATATGAAACTTGAGCAAAGAGCATAGTAAGCAAAGACCAAGCTATAGTTTTACCCAATAGAATAAATTCAATCCAATGAGTCATAAAGGGTAACAACTATATGATATTAATACAGTTATTTCTCAATGACAATTTGTAAATATACTTTATGCAGAAAAGATGTCATTGATAAAATACATGTAAGTTTGATCAATGAGCATAGAAAATATTTATCCATAATGATAAGCATTTATCAAATCATAGTTCATGAATGAAATCATATTTTTGAAGAATGATAATGAAATATGAAAATTGTTTTAAATCTTGAATGTTCTTTCAAATCATGATAATGAATTATGAAATAAAAATTTTGATGAATGAAAGATTCATTTTTGAAACATGCTTGAGAACAATGCTCACTTGAAACATGGTGGAAGTCAACATGTTTAATGAATAAATCAGAATGCTTCAAGATTAAGAAAACATTGAAGTTTACATGTAGAAGAATTTTCTCAAGAGCAAAAGTCATGAAAGTAAAGCATTATCGAAACATGCTTAGCATAACAGGAATATATGAGCACAATGACTTTGCTATTGACCAAAAGATAATCTTGCATCTTAGGATTAGAAAAATGCTTAAGGCAAGACTATGAATATAGTTACTCAAGATAAGGATGGAAGACAAATGCTGATGTATTTGAGCAACTAAGAGAATACTAAGATTCATTAATGATGAAGCACAAACTCATTAGTCCAAATGACTAGAGTTCCGAATATTATCCTAGTAAGTTATTCTACTAATGGTTAATGCATTATCATTTAATACATTAATGAACATTCATAAAGCTTGGAATAACTTGGCCAATAAGAATTTATGCATAAGGCATAATAGTTTCACAGATTGAAATCTTTTGTAGAAGATAGGCTTGAAGCTCATATATGGATAACTCATTAGACATGAAGTCCAACTAGTTAGAAGATAAAACAAAGGAGTTCAAGCAACACATTAAAGATCAATATGTGAATGATAGGAAAACTCAACTAGACAAGTTTGAAGCATATCCAACATTCAGAATACAATATTAACTTCCAATTTTGAAACATTATTTGAATGCAATCAAAGTATGGATATGTTTTCAAAACATTTGTTTATATTTTCACAAAACATTGTGAATTGAAATCCAAGAAAATTTTAGACTTGTGCATTTTCAAAAACATAAACTTAGAAAGTTATGCACAAATTCACTTGTTTGATCAATAGAAACTCACTAATAATTTGATTAAATAGAGTTGGAATATTAGTGATTGATGATATGGAATATATAGATCAAACAATAAGATTTCACAAATTTCGAGCAATATTATTTCAAAAACATGGTTGACTCAAACTGGAGTTTGGAAAGGCAAACTGGAGTTTAGAAAGAAATAAGCTGGAGTTTGTAAAATTTTCAGGAATAGCTTGCGAAGAGCAAACTCTGGAGTTTAATGTAAACTCTGGAGTTTGTTAATTTTCTAAAGAGGTGAACTCGAGTTCATGAAAGCAGGCTTGAGTTCAGAGTAATGAAAAGCAATTGTCGAGGAAGCTATCTGAAATCACATTTTGAAAAAGAGGCAAACTCGAGTCCATTAGTGAGCAGGCTCGAGTTTGACACTGTTCATGCCAAAATAAATTAGTTCTTCAAAACGAGAACTGGAGCTTAGATATAAACTCTGGAGTTTGAAAATCAACTTTACTCATTTGAAAGTACCGGGCTCGAGTTCATAAAAATAGGCTCGAGTTTGACATTATTCATGTCAAACCAAATTAATTATTCTCGAGAGAACCGGAGGTTTAAAAATGAACTCTGGAGTTTGCAAAATAACTTTACTCAATTTTAAAGGTCAGGCTCGAGTTCAGAATCTTAGGCTCGAGTTTGACACTATTCATGTTTTGTAAACTCTTCTTTATTTCTCAAACCGTAGAGTAAACTCTACACACAATATATAGGCTCGAGTTCATTTTTTCAGGCTCGAGTTTGCAACATTTGAACAGGAGCAAACTCTACTCAAAAAGAGAACTCTGGAGTTTATAAAATATTTTCCATTTGAAAAAGCTTCCCGCCAGAGGCAAACTCGAGCTTACATTCAGCAGGCTCGAGTTTACATACTTGTAAACTCTTTAAACTCATTTTCTTGGAAGATTCAAACTGGCGTTTGTATTTCTAAACTGAAGTTTGGCTTTGACAGAAAAATTCTGATTGAAATTGAATAAATTCCAAATCCTTTTAACTTAACCAAAGACAAACCAAAAATGAATTTAAATATAATCATAGTAAGAGGCAAGAATTAGATATCACCGTAATTCCTCTTGTCCTCATAAAAGCTTGCTTGGTTGAGATGGATTGATTAGATAACTCCTTTTCCAATGTTCACCATCAGCATCCAGCAGCTTGTTTAGCTTTCTCAAGGCTTGATCATTTCTCTATGTTGCATTCTTGATAAGCTTTCCTTGATCCTACAAAACTGTATAAATCTTTTTCTTCCTTGGTATCCAACCTTCCTTGGATCCAATCATTGTTAGCTTGTAGAAGTAAGATTTACATGCTCTAAAAAATACACTCAATTCAGAATAGTTGAGCATAATGAATTAAACATGACTTTATGCATAAAGAGATGTTCTCTTTTCAAATTATCATGTATGCATAAAGAATTAAGTTATTAACATTGCAATCCCTTTGAAGACTAAATCAGGAAGTTAAAGCCCAATTTGAAAAAATAGTTCGCAATGTTAATTCCTAAGGTTAAAGAATATAAAACCTCAATGAATATTTCAAATGATAGCATAGGAGATTTTACCATTGTATACCTTTACCTTAGGTACTTGGAGTATTTCATTTGCTTACCCATTGGTTCTTCATATGTTTTCTTATGGGTGTGGGCAAAGTTTTCTCAAAAGACATAGACAGCAAAAATCTTTTCCTTTGTGCACGAGAAATCCTTCTTTTCTTATTTTCCTCAAGATAGTTGAATGGTACTTCATTGTAGTTTCTTTTTGAGGCAGAATGTATTCTTCTTATAGGTGTCCATTGCTTCTTACGATTTGATTCTCTCATGAGACACTCTTGGATTCTTCTTCATCCTCTTAATACCTTTATGTCCACTGAATTTCAAATTATCCTGCACACATAGAGCACTAGATGGACACTTTGGTACCCACTTATACTTGGGTCCTTGAGCGTTAGTAGTGGACCTTACTTGTCCTTTAGGAACCCAAACAAATTTATTTCTCACATTATAATTTCTCCTAATACAACATGTATGAGAAATATGTCCAGATTTACCACAATAATTGCAAACAATAGAATAATGCTTATTATAAACAGTTTTGCAAAAATTGTCTTTGGTCTAGAGGATGCAATGTCAAATGGCCCATATCTGTATATTCTTTCTTCCCACATGATCTTCCAAAGGCATGATTTTCGAAAACATGTTTGTTTTTCAAAATAGAATTAGTAAACGATTGCAGAACATTTTTATGCAGATGTTCATAATCATTTTTAACTATACAAGAGGAATTGGAATGGTTTACCATATATGCATCTCGAGCTCCAAGTAATTTTTGATCACTGTCATTGATACGTGCATATTTTATAATTAAATGAGTATCAATTCTGAGATATATTGGATTAAATTTATTACTATTGTATATATCTTGCAGGAGTTATTAGCTGATTAAGAAAGGAGCATAGAGACTACAGAGAGACAAGACGAAGTAACAAAAGCACAAAAGAAAGAAAGAAACATCCTTATGCTCTCTAAATCTCGGTATTTACCAAAGGTTTAGAGAGAAAGGACGAAGAAAAGAGGAAAACGGCTGAAGAAAGAAAGAAGGATCAAGAACAATTCTAATTTTCATCTCTTTTCTTTTATTTTGTTAACCTAGCCACGCTTGGCTAGTCTTCTGTAGTTAGGCGAGGATGAACCCTATGCGAGTTTAAGTATTTGTTTGGATTCTTGATTGAACGTTATTTACCATGATTGAATGAATTATCTTTGCTTAAAGCTTTCTTAAAGACTGATCACCTTTTAGACTGTTCATAGGTTGGTGTATGACAATAGAGATGTTGGTGCATTTAAGCTGGAACCGTTAATTCGTCATAGAGTTGCATGACCTAGACATAGGCTTACGAGTTTATGCGATCTCATAATTACGTTTTAATACATTGATCTTTCCAAACAATACTAAGACATTAGGTTGTTTTTAAAGATAACGGGCTAAGGTAGAGTCAAGACATTGGGACTTAGTCTAATTTTAGAGAATTGATCGTCAATCATGGGAATAATAGTCAATTAAGGATTTAATTCAAATACTCGAAGGAACATAGGGGGAATTCTATGCCCTAGCTGCGTTTTCTTGATTACTCATCTTTTCTAAAACGTTGTTCTTGAAATTCTTAATCTTGAATGCTTTTTCTTTATTTAATTCTTTAAATTATGTTTGGTTACAACTCACTCCCTATTTCTCATTGATCCAACTAAAGTGAAATAACTAATTAGTGGCTGGAGTACTATTCCTCGTGGGAACGATACTTTTCTTATCACTTTATTACTTATAACGACCGGTGCACTTGCCGAAGTCGCTATCAGTCATGCACAATGAGCTCTTCTTGGGAGTCCTCACTCTCTTGTTCTTCTGTATTGACTAGATCATAGAAGTGTTCTAAGATTTCTCCTTCTTTATTCTTCACTTCCAATTGTTCATCAAATGTGGATACACAGCTGATAGTTTCCGATGAACTGTCAACACTTTCAACTTCAACACAATTGTTAGAAGCATAAATAGAATCAAGAGAATCCCAAATATCTTTAGCACTAGAGCAACATTTGATTTTCTCAAAATCTTTTCGGTTAAAGACACGTATAATATGTTCATTGCTCTAATGTTTAATGAAAACATTTTCATATTTGTTTCGTCCAATCCTTTCTTGGAGTGAAGTCAAAAACGTTTGTAAAGACTTTCCACATATCAAAATCAGTTGCTTTGATAAAACTAGTCATTCTAGCTTTCCAAAACCAAAAATCAATATCTTTGAAAAGTGGTGGAATGGTAAAGTCAAAACATCTCAAAAACGAGCAAAGACCCAAAATTGGCCATTTGATAACTCTTGAGACTGTTAAGTCCTTTAAACAAGAACCTGGCTCTGATACCAAATGAAAGACTTGGCTATCACCCAAGAGGGGGGGTGAATTGGGTGTTTGATTAAAAACTAAGAACTTTAAGAACTTTTCTTAACTTGCTGGAAATAGTTTGAATGTCAATAATAATTTATAAAGTGATAAACAGTCATTCAAACATATATGCTGGGAATGTAAGAGATAATGGAAGAGAATATGCAAACTGTGATTTATACTGGTTCGACCCAATCCTTGACCTACGTCCAGTCCCCAAGCTCCACTTGAGAATTTCAATCCACTATCTTCTTTCAACTTGATTACACGTTACGTACTTGAAGTAAACCCCTCACTAGGATTGACAAGAAATCATTACGAGTAAAAGTTATAGCAATTGTTTCCAAATGAGGGAATTCATCATTTTGGTGATCCTCTGTTTGTGAGTGAGATTAATGCTTTTGATTCTTTCAGTGTCATCGACTTGCTTTAATTGACTTTAAAGCAAATTCAAATCTGTCATAATAGAAACTCGAATGATGAATCCGTTGAGGCTTCTATTTCATCGTCGAATGTTTGAATGTATTGGAGAACATCACGAGACGAGTATTTGTTCAAGTTCCTCATTGAAATCTGTCATCTTTCCCATTTCGAAAATGTGCAAAGAAAAATCATCTTCACACTTTTGATAGATCTTGATTTGTCAAGATTGATGTTCTGTCAAGCTTTAATAATCTGAAACATGTTCACAAATGATATAAATAATGTTAAGAAGAAGTATAAGTCATTTGGGTAATCATGTGATTGAGAAATGAGACTTTCGGAATGATGATTCTCTGTATCAGGGACGTGAACTCGAGTTTGCATAAGTAGGCTCGAGTTTGGTTCTCTCCCAAACCATATTTTGCTCTCTGTCTTGTCTAAAATCGAGAGTATAACTTATAGGCTCGAGTTTGGATGATTTTCACGACCTGGTAGCTCTCTGTAACCCGCGAACTCGAGCTTGTCAACTAATAGGCTCGAGTTTGCTTCTCTTTATAGCAAATTGTGCAACACCCAGAACAGACTGTCTACTTTCGGGGGTCATATCTCCCTGGTCTGAACTCCGTTTTGGTTGGTTCAACTATCGATTGGAAAGCCCTTTGAGTCTACTTTCCAATGCCACTAATTTCAGCTCAATTGGATTCTCCGTTTGTGAGATACACTCAAAACATTGAAGATTGGTCATTTGTGTGACGTGGATTTCACTGTCAACTTCATAAATTCATAGCTCCTTCATATTAACTCTTTTTGGCTTGAATTATATATCAACATGACGCCTTGGGAGTCTAGTTTCATATTCCATTGGTTTCACCTCAATTCGATCTCTAGTTTAGGAGATATCTTCGAATTACCAGACGTCGCCCAAGTGAAACACTGAACGCAGAGCTGAAATGTCAAGACCGCTGCAAGCTCGAGTTTGCCAACTTATAGGCTCGAGTTTGGAGTTCCAAACCTGAGGTTTAAGTTCTAAGCTCGAGTTTGCCTTGTCCAGAGGCGCCAGAGTTGCTTAGGACATTACAGGCTCGAGTTTGCTAGTTATGGGCTCGAGTTTGGAGTTTCAAACCTGAGGTTTAAGTTATAAGCTCGAGTTTCCCTTGTCCAGAAGTGCCAGAGTTGCTGAGAACATTACAGGCTCGAGTTTGCAAGTTATGAACTCGAGTTTGCTGATCTTGGAACTGATTTTTGATGGTTTTAACTCTGAATTGATCCGTTCCAGCTTCCATATGATCTTGGAGACTTCTAGCATCAATATAAGAACTTGAATAAAGATATTCCATTGCATTGCAAGTTCTTCCTTCTTCAATTTCTTCTCTCCTTCTAGATTATCCCCAAAATCATTTGATAACTTTTTGCTTTATGATATTCCCATTATATTGTGCAAGAGCTTCCTTCTTCAATCTTGATTATTCTCCATCAATAAAGTATACTCCATTGTAGCTCAAATATAATGAAGCTTCATTCCAACTTCTGTTTGATCATAGAGACTTCAAGTTCTTCTTTCTTTAGTCTCCTTTCTTGATCATTCTCCATTATTAAACTTTGCATCTACATTAAATATAAGAATTAGTCAAAGTAGAAGATAAATGTAGTATGCAACCTTTTTGCTCTTTAGAATGGCATCTATATAAGACATCATCAAAACTAATCAAAACCAACAAAGAAAACACCACTAGGAATGGGCTGAACATTAGTGCACCTATGCTATTTTCTCTGGATGTGATTTGGGCGTTTTAAGCATATAAGGGTCCAAGAACTTTTGGATGGATGTGGGGCATACATTTCAGTATGTTTTTGCAATGGGTGTCCCTTGGGCCTACGTAGAATGTTATCATGGGATTCTGGAATGGCGCACAACTGCTGCAAGTTTGGGTTTTTGTTTCAATCCACCATGGCACCAATTACTCAGACTCTTATCCAATGGAAACATACAGTAAACCTGAGAAGATGCGTCCATATGATATTAATACATATGGTATTAACCATCGAATGGTAAGGTACTTGTTCAGTTGTTCTGGTCCTCAATTTAAGATTGTACAATGAATGCAGTATATGACATTAATAGCTCTTCCCTCCTACTTGGGAGACCAACCTGGGTAAATCCAGATTAGTCTGACCCGATAAATCCTCCGAGTTAAAAAGAGATAAGTCAAGATATTGGATGCGTATGAAAAAAAGTACATATGATAAAAAGATATAGGTCAAGATACATGATTGCGTATGGGAAAAAAGGAAAAAAAAAAAAAAACATATGGTATTAATACAGATGTATACATTAAGCAGATATTAATCCAGATGTGTACATGCAATTGAATTGAAAGGAGTTAAAACAAGAGAACCAATCGAAAATAGTATGAGTCAGAAGAAACCATTTTTATAATCCATATTTCGTGGTATGAAGCTGCATTGGTAAGAAAAATATTACCTTGAAGAAAAATTCATGAAAGAGAAAAATAATAATTTGCCACATTATTTAAGCCAACAAATTATATGCCATATTCCACCAGCTAAAATAATAATAATAATTTTAACCAAAAAAAAAGCATAACGGATAAAAGCGGTAGGAATAACAGAAAAAAGAATCCAAACAAAAACAACCAGTCAGCTTCTGCATAACCTACTCTTCCCCCGTATGGCCCCACACAAATCCTCTCCCGACTTGGACTCCCGCGTTCTTCACTTCGTATCATCCACACGCATTCATCAATCAATTTATATAATCCATAAGTGCGTTTTCCAGATCATTCAATCCTTCCTAGTTAATGAACAACCAGTCAACAAGCAGGTCTCTTTTCCCCGTTCTAATTTCGTCTTTATCTCTTTTTTTCATTTCATTCCTCATCTTTGATATCGCCTCCCAAGTTTCCTCTGTTTTCCTTCCCACTTCTTATTCAAATTTGGCGCATATTGAGGATTCCGAATCGCCCGAGTTCTGTATAGTGTTTCGATTTTGATCCCCGGTTCTGTTTTTTATGCGATTCAGGACACTGGTTTGATAGGACGCTAGACCATGTCGATTCTCGGGTCCTTCTTCAACTGGGGTTTTATGGCTTCCAAATGGTGATTCATATCTTCTAGGTTTATTTTCTTTGTTGATAATTCATGTCTGGCCCCAATCTAAGTGTTTGTCTGGCTTTTTTCTTCCTATTTTGCATATATTCTCGTAATCATCTGGAATGTATGAATATGATATCTTTGAATTCTTTTTGAAAGGAAGGACTTATATCTAATTCTTTATTAATAAAAATAGGAAATCATCACGTGAGCTTACCTTGTTGAACTAATATCGTTAACTTAACCAGAGTTATTCATAATAAGCCTTCGACTATCTTCCATTATGAGCTTTTGCTGTCCTAGATTTTCTACTGAATATTGCAGGTGTTTCATTTTTTGTGTTCCAGTTCAATTGTGTCTGTAAGTGAATCAAGGGGATAGTGTATTTTATTATTTTCTTAATGTTCACGTTTCATTAGATTAACTGGGCATGAGTCCATTCTGATTTCAATGTTCATACATGAGTTCATTCTGTTTTTAATGTTCATTCTTCTTTGATTTTTCTGCTGAAGTGATTATATTTTTTCTTGCAATGTTTTACTCTTTCAGCAAAACCCTGTTGAAGCTGACAATTCCACGAATAAAGTTGTTAAGAAACAGAAGAGAGATTCAGTTAAAGCAGATGCGCCGTGACATAGCCAAGCTCCTTGAGACTGGTCAAGAGGCGACTGCTCGGATTAGGGTATAACTGATTCGCATAAATAAATATTTAGCTTCTTTTTTTCTTTTCTTTTCCACAACTTTAAACCCCCCAGCCCATGGAAAAGTTTCTTCACTCAATTATTTTTAGTGCTGTTCTTGATGATGAGATGACCTATGCAGGTGGAACATATTATCAGAGAGGAGAACATGATAGCTGCTCAAGAGATCATTGAATTATTTTGTGAACTTATTGTGGTCCGCCTTCCAATAATTGAATCACAAAGGTATCATAGAAAAGAAAAGCATAACTCATAGTTTAGTTTCGTGAAATTGCAACGATTTCATGAGCAGTAGTGATTCCTCCATGGGACATAGTTGGAATAAAACAGAAGGCATGCATATTTGTCTGGACTTGCAAAATTGACTAATATCACAGTGCTGACTCCACTAATACGAGGTCTCTATATTTTAAGTACCATACACTGTTATATTCTAATTCAAATCTACTAAATGAAAAGCTGCTAATCTATGTTAACCTACTTTGGCGGATAAGTTATTGGAATAGCTTATGAAATCTGTATTGAACTGTAATGCGTATCATAGATGTTTATTTACTCGTAAGTTTTCTAATTATGCTTCCAAACCCTCAATGTTATACAGGGAATGCCCTCTGGATTTGAAGGAAGCAATATCTAGCATATGTTTTGCTGCGCCAAGATGTGATGATCTGCCTGAGTTGCTGCAGGTGCAACTACTATTTGCATCCAAATATGGAAAGGAATTTGTATCAGCAGCCACTGAGCTCATGCCAGATTGTGGAGTTAACCGCCAGGTTCAATAAATTTTCAATTTTTCTGTGCATGTAAAGAAGGGTAATTGCTATTTCTTTCTGTGACATACTGCATTTGAATTGCAACTGCAGTTAGTAGAGCTTCTATCTGTTCATGCTCCACCGCCAGATAAGAGACTGAATCTTCTGAAAGAAATTGCAGCTGAGCATGAGATAGATTGGGATCCAGCTGCTTCTGAAACTGAGCTTTTCAAAAAACAAGAAGACTTGCTGGTAAGTAGTTGGCAGTATTGAGTAGCCAAAATAATATAATTTGAGATCATGGTAATGGCAACTTCTCTTTTCATTTTTATTAATACATGTCCTCTTCTTTTCAGAATGGCCCTACACAAATTTCTAGCGAGTCTAAATTGATCCTTCCTGATGAAAAGCACAATGAAGAATCACATTCTGCTACCAAGCAACCGAACCAAGAACAACCTGATTCTGAGATTGCTCCTCCCAATCCAACCAAGAACACACTGATTCTGATTCTGACACATCAGAATTTCCTGAAGTTCCTCAAGCACCAGTGCTCTCAAACGTAAATATTGCCACAGATCCAGAAATGGCCACTCCTCCGGGTTTTCCACATCAGGAAGTTGAATATCACTCATCAAGCCATTTTGGAGTTACTGAAGATGTAAAGCAGGAGCAAGTTGAAGAAAGATCAGTCATATATAAAGATGAATCTCAAACCTCTGGTAGAACGGATAATAAGCAGTTTGTACCATTTATCTCTCCTCCATTAGCATCACCGGAATCATTTTCCACAAGACATAGTGACTCACCTCCCTCTCTTGAAAAGAAGTCATCTGAGGATGATGTAGACTTGCAGGATGTGTTGGATGCTGCTCATGCTGCTGCTGAAACTGCTGAAGTTGCCGCTGCAGCAGCTCGGTCAGCAGCTAGTCTTGCCGAAATCCGTATTAATGAGCTTACCAAGAAATGTACTGAACACGAACCAGATAGTACTTCTGAGAATCCATTCTATGCTGGTAGTTCTCACCAGTCTGCAACAATAGAAAGGGGAAGTTTTAATGAGCAAAATACTGCTAGTGACTATGGTGGCAACTCTACGAATGAACCGGAATCTCGTAAGGATTCTAATGCAGCTCAGTCAGCAGCGAGTTTTGAACAAGCCCACCTTATTGATCTTACGAAGAAAAATAGCTTTTGTGAACCAGATGATACCTCTGAGAATCCATTCTATACCGGTAGTTATCATCAGTCTGCGACAACAGAAAGTTTTAATGAGCAAAACACTGTTAGTGACTATGGTGGCAACTTTATGAATGAACTGGAATCTCATCATGATTATAATGAAGCTCAGTCAGCAGCGAGTCTTGAACAAGTCTACATTTGTGATCTTAAGAAGAAAAATAGCTTACGTGAACCAGATGATACCTCTGAGAATCCATTCTGTACAAATAGCGCAAATCGATCTACAGCAGAAGGGGGACATTTCGGTGAGAAAAATACCGCTGGTGACTATGATGATTATCATCGTGCGAATGAGCTGGGAACCCATCAGGATAAGAGTGCCTCCACAAGACCACAATCATCAAGTTCTCCTTCATATGACACTATCAAGGCAGATTTTGACTCTTCACTTCCCAATTTTGAAACACTGGATGATAAATCATCTACTAGTTTCAGGCATAGGAGTTTACCTTCGATGGAGGATGATTTATATTCCTCGTACATCAATCTATTTACCTTTCCGAACTCAAATAAGGGATCCCAGACTGGTTCAGATAATCATCATTCCAATTCATGAACTGAGACAGAATTCTGGCTATAAAGTCTTCACACTACATGCTATAGCTGGTTAAGATAAGGTATTTAGTTGCCGCGGTTCCGAATCATTTTTCCTTTTCATTTGGGATAACAAAGTAGTTTGATGGTGGTTTAGGCTATAGTGAATGTAAAGAATAAATCTATATAGGAAATAAGGAATTTCAAACACCGTAGTTTCATAGGCAGAGTATGATCTTTGCTTTACGTATCTGGTGGAAGATAGATAAAGAATGATGGACATGTTAGTATATACAAATTACAACTTCTTGTGTAAGTACTGAAATCCCTTGGATTGGGGAATTCCTGTTGTAAAATTAGTATTGATGATGACTGAAATGCACAAGACTTTCCTTAAAATTGAAATTTTATACAAATAATTCTTTGCTTTCAATTAGCTTATTATATGTTTGAGTGAACATCATATTTCAAAGAAACTTATCCATATATAATTTAAAAATAAAATAATAATAATAATCTATATAACCCAAATTTAAAAGAAACAATCTGCAGAATGAAATTTATTTTCTCTCAAAAAATTCAATATCGCTGGGATAGGACAATCTACGATATATATATATCCTTTCCAGCACATCAATCCATGAAGTCCAGGCCATTCTCTCATTCTCATCTCACCTACTTCCTCACGTACTTCAGAGAAACCGCAAAAGACTTGAAAAACACGTCGTGTTAGCATGACCACCTTCTCAGTAAGGATAACAAAATCTGTGTTTTCCCCTGATTATCTTAATCGGCAACTTTTCCCTTGGAATGATTCATAAATAACCGTTTGGAAAGTTATATATATATATAAAATAGGATTTAATGTTTCTGTTTTTGCAAAAACATTTTTTCTGTCACACTCACATTAAAGTGAGTGGATTCCATTGTAAGAAAAAGAGAAAAAAAAATATTATTGGGACCCACTCACTTTTTTATGTGAGTGTGACAGAAAAATGTTTTTACAGTAAAAACAGAAACATTAAACCCATATATATATATATATATATATATATATATATATATATATATATATATCCATAAAAGTAAACACCAATACGTAACAAGATAAAATTGTGGATGGAGCAAGTCTACAAAACTCAAGATGGAATTATCAGTTTCATTTGATGTAAACATCATTGTCAAACTGCAGATGATACAGATTACAACTCATGATAAAGCTAACCCCTATGCACAAATGTAAATGAATACAATGCACTGGACTTACAAGAGGCATAATCAGGATGTGATTTTCAAAAGGAACCAAAGGGAGGGTACAAGGTAAGAGAGAGCTTCTATAGTTAAAGGAGGAAAAAAAGAAAAAAAGGGATAAATAATGCTTTCTTTCTTTACTTTTCTACAGTGCTAATGTCACCTTGGACCAGAAAGCTCAACTGCGTGTAGATTCTCAGTTGAGTCAAGAAGCCAGTCAGAACCAGGATGAGGGCCTAGCTCCATTTCCTGGCGGTACACTTCCCCCTTTTGCCACTCATCCCACCGTTCGGCCAAGCCATCGCCTTCGAGCATTCTCACAACTTCTGCCATCTTAGGCCGGTCCAAAGGAGAACCTTGCGTGCACAGCAGTGCAACCTGAATTAGCTGTTCTACCTCAGCTTCAACGTAATTCTTTTGTAGGTCAGGATCGACCAGCATTTCCAGCTTCTTCTCTTTCAGAAGTCCTTTTACCTAAGAACATGTTCAAGAGTATGAGATTTGGAGGTGAACTACCAAAAAGAAACTTTAGCCAAGTATAGAAGTTGGGCACAACCACTCGGCCCGAGCCACAATGAAAAGACTTTGAGTAATTCAAGCACTATTTATTAAGTTCTCTAATCAAATTTTAACATCTGGACTTTAACACGACTCACCACTAAATTAATTTATTCTTGGCCAAAAAAAAACGACAAGAGGATACACTTTTAAGGTAAACATACCCAATCAAGCAACATAACATCATCATCATTTGCAAGCCGGGCGAGGTCAAAAGCTCTTTGTCCAGTAATCAACTCCAAAAGCATGATACCATACCCAAAAACATCAGTCTTCTCAGAAGATTTCCCAGTAGATAGGTACTCTGGAGCTATATGCCCAATTGTGCCCCGTACAGCAGTTGTGACATGGGTATCCTTGTAGTCCATAAGTTTTGCCAGCCCAAAGTCCCCTACGACAGCCTCAAACTCCTCATCCAACAATATGTTTGCAGCTTTCACATCACGATGAATAATCTTGGGATCACAATGATCGTGCAAATAGGAAAGACCCCTTGCAGAACCCAATGCAATTCGCTTCCTTGTCGGCCAATCCAGGGGAGGTTGATGTGCTGGGCGCTCTAGAGTAATACAAATACAAAATTATAAGGCGACTAAGAAAAACTAGGGAAAGAATCTTCTCTATGAGGAACAAAAACCAACTATCAAAATGCTGAAGTATGAGAGGAAGACTACCCCTGAATCATGAAAATTCAAATAAAAGAATCACTGAATATTGTCAATTTAAAAACGAACATGGAATCAGAAAGCAGAGGCATCAATAAATAATGAGGGGAATAGTTATACTAACATTATCATCCCTCTCCCCAGCCATCATACTTATAGGATATGCTAACCTCACTTTTTCTGTAGGTTAGCATCATCTGCGTCTTTACATTGGACCAAAAGACCCTTTCTCTCCTCAGAAACCACAATTCAAGGTCATGTAATCAAAGCTAAAATGACTTGGTAAATTCTGTTCAATGATTAACAACCTATCAAGCATAATGACTTTAAAAAATGTAGGTAAAATGTCCTTGCGTTAATCGTGCCTTGGTACATTCTATTGCATGACTAACAGGCGTAATGACTTTCAAAAATATAGGTAAAAGTGGAAAACATCTACCTCTTAAGCACGACGCAACACTCCCATTAGCCATGTAGGGATAAACAAGCAGTCTTTCAGTAGGTGTCATACAGAATCCACGCAGTCGAAGAAGATTTCGATGTACAGCCATGCTGATCATCTCTACTTCAGTCTGAAACTGAAGCTCCCCACCAGGTGTGCGCTCCTCTTTCAGTCTTTTCACCGCAACTAATGAACCATCAGCCAAGCGTCCCTTGTATACTTTACCAAATCCACCCCTTCCCAGAATGTTTTTATTGCTGAAAGTATCTGTTGCAACCTGCAGTTCTCGTAGTGAGAACCTTTTGAGCTGCCCAAGATGAACTTCAGAATCCTCTTCAGCTGCAAATATACTTCAAGTCAGAATCCATCCTACTAGCAGGTTCAACAAATCTAGTACTCATTTAAAAGGGAATGCTAACCAGGCACATCAAAGAAAAATTCTTGCGGTTTCCTTCGACGCCACCATGCAAAGGCAATGGCAGGAGCAGCAAATAACAAAGCAGCACCAGCAGCAACTCCTCCAGCAATTGCCCCAGTGGCACTGTTACCTCCTGCAATTGGATATACAGAAAGAATATAGTAAAGGTGTTTTTTTTATCTTCTTTATGCTCACCACAGCATTACATAAAACCACAAATCTAAAGTAGAAAGCAGAAAGATTACCTGGGGCAGAAATTGGGGATGGAGGAACAAAAGGGGGTGGAGGAGAAAATGGTGGAGAACCAGGACAAGGGTGCCCAGTTACTGGCCCACAAAGACCCAGGTTGTTAGCAAAACTGTAAAAAGGAAAGAAACCCAATAAGAAAACTTTGCAACCAAGACCAGTGGAGGTGAGAGTAGCACTTGTCTCAATGAGAAACCTGATAGGAGTGAATAATGAGAAGGAACCATTATCTGGAACCACGCCAGAGAGATGGTTGTTAGACAAATCCCTGCAATTTCATGTTAAATAAATTGAGAACAAAATAGCAGCAAGGCACATGCAATTTAAACTAAAGTAACAAAATAACAACATAAATTAAAGTAAACTAGCACTCACAGCACTTGGAGAGATGAAATGTTGGTTAATGACATGGGAATGGGGCCTGACAAGCTGTTGTTATTAAGCCGGCTATCCTTAGACAGACAAACCAATGAAAAAGCATTAAAATCTATACTGATAGCCAAAAGAACAAAACAAAAGACATGCAGATTGACAGGCACAGGCACAGCAATATTGAAAAGATAAATGAAGGCAATTTTCACCAAACAAAATCATGAAGGTAAAGTGATTTTGGACAAGGGGACAGAAGTTAGAAATCTCCCTTCCATATTTAAGCTGGTGTGGCCCATCCATATTTAAATAGGTCATTAGAAACAGACATGAAACTCTTTTTTCAGTATTTAGTTATTCTTCTACCAGGATGGTCACATAAATTTCTTGATTGATTCCAACCTCAAAGTGAAAATGTTAAAAAGCACATTTGAAGGTTTCTGTGTTTGGCATCTGTGACATAATACACAGAATTTTGCATCAAATGAGATTTTCTTTGGGAGAAATTGAAAGTTAATTTCTAATACAGTTTTTGGGGAAGTAATTTATTTTCTTTTGTTATAGCTCTTACAATTGTATTTTATCACTGCATCAACTGATCAACCCTTCACAGCATATACATTTTTGGGGGAAGAAAGTTAATGCCAACAATAAGTATACTCACAGGAATCGCAACTTTGACAACTTGCCCAAAGAATCTGGGATAGGACCAGTGAAACGGTTTAAGTACAGATCCAAGCTCACCAAGCTAGTAAGATTCCCCAAGTCACTAGGAATTGGGCCAGTAATATTATTGCTGTAGAGTTCCCTGTTATTAAACTCAAACAAACATGTCAATATCAGATATCAAGATCAATATTTATTTTAATTAATTAATATATGTTGTATGGTATTCTGTAAGTCTTGTATTTCCAGGTCCTGCGATATGATATTAAGCCATTAATGGGTTTAGCTTCAACATCCCAGTATTCCTTACAGGGGTAATAATTTTTCTTTCAACCAATAAAAGATTACGACTATTACCTAATTCGTATAGGATAAGTTACATGAGGTTCTTAAACAAATTTCAGTAGCACATTGCTCTCCACTTAGTGTTGACTAGAGTTTCCTTAATCTCATTTTGCATGTTTTCTTTGATAGTATCAACTGCCTAGTCCAACTATTTTGGTATCATATACTAGCTCAAGTGATACCCCATTCAATTCTTTGTTCAATAATCAGTGTGCCTTGTGGCCCTTCAAACTCAACTTTACTCCTGCAGGTTCCCTTCGCACCATCCAAACATCCACTAAGTTGGCCCTCTAAAACCCAACTCTCTCAACTACAATTGTTCTTCTGTTGAAATACATAGGACATTCCTTTGAACCTCAATCTTTTGACGAGTAGAAACCTTAACCCAAAGATTAGAGCCTTTACAAACCTCATAAACCCAGAGAAAACGTGCGCTCACAATTGTAGAAACCAACCCAAATAAGGGGCTATCAGATAAATCAGCCCTGTTCTCTGAAGGGGAAACTGGTACTATTAGCGAGTTGCAACTGTGGGATCAGGAACATTCTCCAAGCCCTTTTAACCACCCCCTTTCTCTCTGAGATGAATATATATATATCCTAGATCATATGCAAGCCCCAAAACGCACAAGTCTAAAAAATGGGATGAAGAAAACCCTGTTACTTGAGCTGGTCTTTATTATGAAGCTTATTTGTCCTCACCTAATTGCCTCAAGCTAACAAAAAATTAATAATAAAATGAAGAGGCTCAAGAAGATTGAAACATCCACGATAAGGGCATAACATACAAGTACTGCAAATTCTTGAGCTGGCCAAGCTGTGGAACAAGCTGTCCAGATAAATCAGCATTTCCTAGATCCCTGGCATAAGAAAAAAAAAGGGGGATAGGGAAGATAGCATTAGAAAAAGCTGTGAGATTTTGCATATAGTATAAGCATATATAAGTGATACATATTTAGCGGTAGCCAGCTTACACTCTTATTACACTATTATCATTGTTGCATGTTACATGAAACCATGTGCAAGGATTGACAAGCGTAGGGTCCCAACTTTGTAAAACATTGTTTGGGTCCTGTAAATTTGTCCTTAGGCTGTGTAAAGCATCACCTGCACACAGATGTGAAATTAAACAATCAGATGGGGTAAAAATCATAATGCAATGCAGTGTCAAACCCACATAGATGTTTCCGGATAGGAGTAGAATATAACAGTGTTTTCCATCTATCACAAGGCACATTTGTTAGAAATTGCGAGTAACAAACATACAGCTTCATGTTGATTAACTCGTTTGAGCACAAAAATAAGTTGCTCAGTAGCTGAAGTACTTGAGGCAAGTCGCTAAGATATTTTCTTAGCCAACCTATTAGAAATATTAACCCAAAAAACAACAAAAAATCTATTACGATAAGTAGCCCTGCTATAGTGAGACATCGCGCAAGAAAGAAATAAATTTAATCTGGAAGATCTGGTAACGCAATTCAACGACCAACATTGTTACTATTCCATGTGTGACCCATTCATTCCCGAGTTACAGTGGGCAAACAAATACAATACTCAGCATTTTAAACAGGCTCGGCAGAAATGAATAGTCTTCATCAAATGTTCTCACAGATAAAACCATTAGTCTATTGCAATGGAAACCTTACCAACACTTCTTAGAGATGGAATATCTCTCAGGATTTCTTGTGCTAAGAGATCATTACTTGTTATCCATTATAAATTTTATTCCATAGCTCATGGTAAAAATATTAAAAAGTTCAAAGAAGTACCAAAAAGTAAAGAATTACAATTAAGAAATAGTTCTTCTAGCTAGCATAAGTCCTGTGGATGGATCCAGATGCCCAAGGGAAAAGGAACCCATTTGCCCAAGTAATCACAACCAAAGAAGCAACAAGCAAATGCTCAAGCAAATTTTAAAATTTTAAGGTAGAGCATTTTATTTTACAGCTAAGACAAAGAAAAATAGCAAGTTACACGTGAATGAGATAAAAGCTAACAGCTTCTGACAAACCTTCCGTGTTAGCAGAAATCAACCGCAATGGAAGAACAAGCAAGACCCACCAGATGAAAGCAGAAACGCGGACCTTTCTCTCCATTGATGTAAGCAGCCAAAAAAATCAATGATCCAGACAATATCCGACACCCCAATACCCCCCTCTTCCCCCAACCAACCCAGATTATCCAAAACCCTAGCTCCCAAATCTCACATGAAACTCCCTCAACTTTCCACCATTACCACACAGAAACATCCCCACCGCAACATCAGAACCAAAAGCCAATACAAACAAAACGAACCTCGAGCGGGTTAACCCAGGAAGCTAAACCTGGAACTCTTTTCAGGAAAAATTTCATAACATTTCCTCACCTTTCTTTCAACTAAAAAAACTTTAACTTCTCGCTTGCTCGCAGTCTTAAGAACACAAAAACACTCTTTTTCTCAGGCTGTCTGAGTCAGTTAGTGTGAGATTGTTATCTTCTTTTGAGTGAGGCGTGCACACGCAGTGGAGTGAGAGAGAGAGGGGCTGAGAGAGACAGGGAGAGAGGGGAGGAAGCTGCCCCAACGGTGCTGACCGCTGCCCGAAACCAGTCAAAAACGCCTTCGCGCTATAACGTGGATAGTGACGTGACTCTTCTTCAAGAAAAGGGCCAAACCAAAACTCCGTTTTCTTGGGTCAAAATGGAAGCGGGGTGGGGGGCTCTGGTGGGTCCCATGCCTCACCGATTGTCACATAAGATGCTTCCAATATTTATTTAATGCATTAATAAATGAATGATGATTATTTATTATTATTATTATTATGGGCATTACAGCCATTTGGGAGGGATATTTATATTTGTGAACAGAAAATAGTACTATATGAGAATAATTGGGTTTGCCACATTTAGTGATTTTGCCATGATAGTGCATTTATAAGAGCACTTTGGATAAAGGTGCTCATTTTTGTTTGTCAAAACAAATTAATTTCTGGTTTGGTATAAGCAAGCATCATTTCTTTTAGGTAAACTTCAATTTTGGTATGTTTGGCAAGGAATTAGGTGTTGATTGAATTTGAGGGTGCATGCCAATGACTTCACAAATTTGGACATTGTTATCTAGTGGTTGGTTCTATTAGGTTAAACCATTTGAATTTAATTACTTCCTCTGATCCTTATTATAAGGCATTAACTACCAAATATATTTGGTACTTTTTATAAGGAACTTGCTTGTTCCTCCATTAATTATTATTATTTTCATGTATACCCATAATTAATAAGAGTAGTGGGTGAAAGTAATAATCAATATAATATTAGAGTTTAATGCAGTCAGTAGAGGTAATATTGGAAGTTACTTAAATTGTAGGACAACTTCATTGACTTTAACTGTTTTTATCAAGGTTCTGAAACCCGGACCGGCCACCGAGGCCAGGTCTGGATCTTCGGGTCAAGGGTCAGTGGGTCAGACTGGAGTCAAACCGGAGCTAAACCAGGGTCAAACCGGTGAAAAAAAGAAGATTTTAGAGTTATTAGTATGAAATTCTAAAGAAAATAATAAAAAGATATTTTTTTATTTTTTAAAAATAAAAAAAAAAATAAAAATAAAAAAATAAAACCGGTTTGACCCCGGACCGGACCGGTTTACCCTCCGGTTCCCGGTCCGGTCCGGGTCTGAGAACCATGGTTTTTATTGATTTGTGAAAATTGTTAGTTGATGCCTTATGATAAGGATCAGAGGGAAGTACCACTTTGTTTTCCATGAATTAGGTTCAAATTGCACATCAAATCACTAATCCTTTTTTAATTTAAAGGAACCATTATTAACGGTATGAAGTCACAGACGAAATCAAATATGTGACCTCTCATTTATTGAAATGTTTTTTATACCATTAGATTATAAAAATACTAACTTTCAAGTCATAAATTTACAAATACTATATACACAATTGTGGATATATTTGCCGTATCAAATCTTTTTTTTTTCTATTGCCTATCAATATCATTATTCATCTATAATCGGCCTTCTTTAAAGTTCCAAAAGAGAAATAAATTAATGATGGGAAAAACACTTCTCATGTTGTAGGAGAAGTGTATTCTCATGTCACGCCCATGAAATGGTGGGACCCACATATATATATAATGATATATAATGTTAATGTGGGTCCCACCATTTCATGTATGCGTAGGAATCTTCTTCTTCTCATGCAACATAAAAAGTTTAAACCCATTAATGATATCACATTATATGAATGTAGCTTTTTTTTTGTCTTTTGAAGAAAATAATGATCAATATTTGACTGTTGAGTAAAACCAGGAAATTAAGTCAAACCCTCAAAGCGGCGTGCTTGAGTAATAAATCGCACTCATTATAAGTATTTTGTAGAGTTTCCATGCCCTTTATAAAAAGGCTTCATTAAAGTTCATCTTTAACACACTCCATTGCCAAAGTATGGCGGTTTGGAGATTTATCTAGAAAAAATAAATAAATAAAGCATGTTTGCTGCCTATAAAAACTTTAAAATTGAGAATTTCTAAACTTTTACCCTCTCTTATTAAATTTTAGTCTACAAGTTTTGTGATATTAAAGAGTGCTAATGAGTATAGGCAACTTCATTTTTTCTCTTAAATAAACCTTATGATAGGAGATTACTGACAATTAAGTAGCTTTCAAGACATGAAAATTGTACTATACCCGCCCTTAATGTAAAAAATTGATTATTAATTTATAGATATTAATAAAATTAGTTATTTATAATAAATGCATTAGAGCCGGGAAATCGGGCCAAGCCCATCGGGCCGGCCCGTTTAAGCCCTGGCCCTGTAGGGCTTGGGCTTAAAAAATAGGTCAAAATTTTGAAATTGGCCCTCTAACTTAATCGGGCGGCCGTTAGGCCAGTTTTTTTACTGTAGCATTTTCTTTAAAAAAATTTAATTACCTAGACTTCAACTTAATGAATGTAGTTATTTGTAATTACTTAGATTTTTTTAGTTTAAACTATAACCCTTTTTTATGTTTATTATTATTCTGTATTAAAACACATAATTAGTTATTATAAATTTTAAAGAATGGATGTTTTCATATTAAATAAACACATACTTTGGTATTACAATATTATATAAGTAATAAATTATAAATATATTTTGTGTAAAATAAGTATAATTATTTTTACTCCGTCGATAAAATCATGCAGAATCGAAGGAATCTGAGACACACACAAAATTACGAGAGGGAAAGGCATTTTTCGTGGGCATACACAAAGGAATTCCTTTGTTTAATATTTTTTGAAAAAAAGGAAAAACATATTCTTTGTGTTTATTTGTTTTTATTATGAATTAATAAATGTGTTTATTTCTTGAATGATTTATATTGTTTAGATATTAATGTTGATAACATTTATTTGATAGATTAGAAATTTAATGGTTGCAATTTACTAATTATATTTCTTTGAAAAAATTCGAATGAAAAAGAAAGAAAAATAGTTAAAATCTGGAATAGTAATTTTCGTAGCCTGTGTAGAGCCGCCCAGCCTTGGTACTATCGGGCCGGGCTTTGAAAAACAGATGTTTTCCTTACTCCAAGCCCTGTAGGGCCGGCCCTGTTGGGCCCAGGCCCTGTAGGGCCTGGCCCTGTCGGGCCGGGCCGGCCCTGATTCCCAGCTCTAAAATGCATACTGTTTTTCTTAGAATATTCTCTTCATTTATGTGTATTGGTTTATTGGAACTATCTTTGATAGAAACTCCCTATGTAATTAATGAAGATACTTTAAAAAAAAATTATAAATATAGTAAATAAAGTGGATTGAGTTATTATAATTTAAGACCAAAAGGAACCTTTTATCTAACCCTTATATTTAAGGGGTTTAAACTTCTCATGTTGCATGAAAATGAGAAGATTCCTACATACACATGAAATGGTGGGACCCACATATATATATAATTCTAATTATATATATATGTGGGCCCCACCATTTCATATGTGTGTGACATGAGAATACACTTCTCCTACAACATGATAAGTGTTTTTCCCTATATTTAATTAGGACCCAAGAGAGTAGGAAAGCAGATCCTCTCATTGGTTTTTTTTTCTCATCATCCCTCATGAGCTCATCTGAACCGTTGATTGAGAATATGAGAGAAAAATCAAAATAGTATTGTGACTTTTCAAATGGATTGAACGGGCATGGTTTAGAGATTATGAAAGATGATAAGAGAAACCAAACTCTAAAAGTAGTAAATTAACTTACACTACAAAAAAAACCATCTTTTGTCGCGGTTTAGTAGTCGCGGTCCAAAATACCCGTTACTAAATTCCACTTTGTAGCGGTTTTATCCCTAAACCGTCACTAAATAGTAACAGAAGCCATGACGACACGACTTCGGCTATATTTGCAGCGGTTGACTCGAAAAAAACCGCAACAAATTTGGCGCCACCTTGGCGCGCAATGGCGGGAATATTTGTGGCGGTCAATTTGTAGCGGTTATTTGAGTCTAACCGCTACAAAGTTGGCGCCAAGGTTCGCGCCAACTTTGTTGCCGTGATTTTGTAGCGGTTTCTTCACCATAACCGCTACAAATAAACGAAAAGACACAATTTTGTCGCGGACACCAGAAGAGCGACGTCAACCGCGGCACAAGTTACATTTTTGTAGCGGTTCCACGGTTAACCGCTACAAATTTTACATTATAAATAAAATATAGGGACCGTACATCGCTTATAAAAATTAAAGAAATTACTAAATCTCGCTTGTAATCGAATGAACTATCTCGCTTGGTCGTCGAAGACATGCACATATCGCAGCTCTGATCTCCTATCTCGGGTGATAAGAGCTGCAGATATTTGCCTCTCTCTTCCTTGCGAGGAAATTCGCTCAAAGACAAGCGAAGGTTTACTCATTTCTTTGCCGTTTAGACTTCTACTCTTCTCGAGAACAGTCCAACATGCGACCGGAGATTGGGTTCCATTATAGCCACCTTTGTCTCACGAAAATATCTCGATGAAAATGACTCAAGAAGTTTTTCGTGGGAGATCGGCGGCTATACTGAATCCGAATCCCCACAGACATGTTGGATTATTTTCGGTTACGTCATTATGTATAATTTATTAGTGTGGACACTTTTAGAAAAAATAAAGAAAAAAAATAAATGAATTGAAGGTTTGTTTTTTAAATATTTGTAACAAACTAATCAGTTTGGAAATTTTTTTTGCAAAAAAACTCATTTTGTAGCGGTTAATAAGAATAACCGCGACAATATGTGGACAAATTGTAGCGGTTACAAAGTAACCGCTACAGAATCTGAAGGGTCTTCTTTTTTGTAGCGGTTACATCATAACCGCTACAAAATATCAACGGTCGACTATTTTGTAGCGGTTGTTGTGGCGGTTATTATACAACCGTTACAATTATGTAAACTTTGTAACGGTTCCTTTGGATAACCGCTACAAAATCGTACGACTTTATAAGCCGTGACACGCCATTTTCAAAGTCACTTGTAACGGTTTGAGTTTTCACCGTTTCTACCTTAACGGTTTGAGTTTTCACCGTTTCTACCTTTACCCAACGGTTTGAGTTTTCACCGTTCTTACTGTTAAACTTACACCTTTCAACATTATGGATTTTGGACGAGGTAAGGGAAAGGGAAAAGTAACCGGCCCACCGAGAAGGGGTTTAAGGGGCGGTAGTAGTAGAGGGACCAGACGAGAGGGCGTGTGACCCGACATATACCTCCGCCCTCTCTCGGGGCCGGCGAGTTTGCCTCGCTCTTCGCCGATGAAGAAATTCCAAACACGGGGACCGTAGGGGGAGATCTAGAAGCAAGTTTGTCGTTCGACGATTTAGACGACGAGAATGAGGACATCCATCTTAATATTCCCATAGCAGATGTAAAGCAGTTCATAGACGGGAAAACCAATGGGAGCACGGAACCCCGACCGGCGACTTCGCTTCCACCGGATTTATAGTGGATGTCGAAGATATATGTAATTAGTTATTTTGTGAGAAATTAATTTAATTTCGGTACGTTTAATTCAATTTTTGTAAACTTGCAGATAGACACGGAACATCAACAGAGGACGCCGGATGTTTCCGCTCTCACTCGACGGACCGGGAGATGGCCGGTGTCGGGTCGTAGTCCCGTGGAACGACTGCATGCACTGTGCGATTGGCAACGGCGGCCACCTGATGAACCGATTCCTGTCTGAGTTTGGTGGCCATTGGGGGTGGTTCCCAATTTATTTCAAGGATTGGAAGAAAGTGACGAAGGAGACAAAGAACAAGGCGTTTACAGATGTTCTGCAGGTAATCAATATTTTTTAATTAAATTGTACATGTTAATAGTTATAAGTTTTAGTTTATTTCTTTCCTTATTTGTTTGTTAATTCATTAATAATTAATAATGAAATTATGATATAGAAAAAGTTTAAACTGCGCAAACAACACAAGAGGTACGTTATGATGAAAGTGGGGAAGGGTGGAAGAGCCGGAGGAACCGTCTCTACAATATTATGAATGGAGACGGCACTATTCCTCTGCAAAGCCTGATCGAGAGAGTCCCGAGCACGGCGTGGATCCGCATCAACGGGCGGCTTTCGTCCAATATAGGAGGGGTGCCGACAGGCGTGTACATTTTATTAAATTAATTAATTGTTTCACTTAATTGATAATTTAAATTGAGTTTAGGGTTTAAATTTAAATTTTGTTTCCTCCTCCTTGCAGGCTTTGTCGCAAAGGAACACAAGAAGCCGCGCACACAGAGAGTCCATCACACCGCAAGGACCAAGACGTTTGCAAAGTGACATACGAGGAGATGGTATGTTATTATTTAACATGATCATTGTTTTGTTTTTGAAATAACAAAGTTTATATTGTTTTAATTCTTTCAAATGACAGAAGGCTCAGGAGGAGAACACACACACGGACTATGGGAAGTTGTGGACACGCACCCATAGACACGCAGATGGGACGCCGACCTCTGAGGCAGCAGAGGAGATAATAGTAAGTTAAAAAAACATTATTTATATAATGAATGTTGTATATTTAAATTGATCGTCCGTTATTTTATTAATGGTTCATGAACTCGTTGGTCGTGCCCGGATTGAGAATACCGAGGCGAGCTACGAGCGCCGCAGACCCGAGTCACGGGGTCCGTGAATCCTACGGCCCCATTGAAAGCCGCTCGGGGCCCGCCGAGCATCCCGGCCGCGTTAGGGGTTTTGGCCTTGGCGCCGTGCCTAGCATGGTGTACCCGAGACAGGGCTCCTCCTCCGCTCCCGACCCTCCGGCTCGAGGAGGCCACCACGGGAGATTTCGAGGCGATCATTGCCGAGAAGGTTGCCGAGCGGTGTTGCCGCAATTGAGGCCGCACGGAGGGCCGACGAGGAGGCCAGAATAGGCGCAGTGAGACCATCGACCGTTGGTGGGACCTTCATAACTCGAAATGGACTTCGTTTGTGGCGTGCCGAACAAGCCGTGTCCCGACGCACGCCTTCCAGCCTCCCGAGCCTCCCCTCCGTTCCTCTTGATGATTCCAGCCCACGTGCTGCTGATGACGACGATGCTGTCAACTCTGGTCGTGGACCACCCCCTCCTGAGACAGACCCCCCTGAGACAAACCCCCATCAGAGAGGACTTGATGATCATGCTCCTGAAATGTAGACCTTCTTTTTTTTCTCTTTTCATGTCCAAACAGAGTTGATTGAGATAACTATATTTAATTATATTGTTTTCTTGTTGATCACGTTTCTTTTCTTGTTGATGGGCTTTTTTTCCATTGCTTTTTAAAAAGTGCTTTAATTATGGGTTAAGCACTTCTAATGTTTGGATATACCATTTAACTCATGATTGACTAATCGCAATATATTAACTCAATTAATCAAATGATTTGTTGAGACACATATGATTAATTAAGCAAAAGCAAATTTTGGCATCAAAGCTTTGTGCTTTTTTACTAATTTTGTGCGCAAAAGCAAATTATTCCATGACTAATCAGTTTTATATTAACTTCTAATTCGTGCTTTTTCGCTAATTTTTTTTCCAAAGCTTTGTCGCGGTTCCGTAGAATGTAACCGTAACAAAGATGAATTTTGGCGCCAAGATTTGTCACGGTTTCTTCCTCCAACCGCTACAAATTTTGTGTTTGTAGATTTGTCACGGTTTATTCCTTAAACCGCTACAAATTTTGTGTTTGTAGAACAAAGATGAATTTTGGCGCCAAGAGTTGTCACGGTTTATTCCTTAAACCGCTACAAATTGTGTAGCGGTTATTGTCGCGGTTCATTTTTGAACCGTGACAAAGGTGATGTTTGTAACGGTTGTTGTAGCGGTTATGTAACCGCTACAAACCAATCGATGCATTTAAAGATCCCAATTTTTGCTTCGGATGTAATTAAAGTGAGTCGTCCACATTTATGTTCTATCCTAAATTTGTTTGTTACATATGGATAAGTCATGGATCAAGATGCCGCGTAGTTCTCCGTGTATTTAGCGGATTGAACACTTTCTTAGATTTCGCCTTCTCTCACGCTAGCATTAATGGCAAGATCGTGTGTCCTTGTTTACGATGCAAGTTTAAGAAGTGGCAAACACGGGATTGTGCTTTGGAACATCTTCTTCTAAAGCCTTTCCCGTAAGCATATACATTCTCGGGAGGTTCATGGTGAGCAACGTGGTATGGGATATGGGCTTCATCTTCCTCGAACCTCACAAGTAGGAAATCAAGTACATCAAGATGATCCGGTTAATGAAGATGTTCGTGATGCTTTTGGTGTTCGTGACGACAACTTCACAGCCAGGCGTGCGGGTCCGTAACCCGTTTTCTTCAGAATGATGCAGCTCGGGAATTTTTCAGCCTCATGGATGAGAGCGATCGTCCTTTGTATCAAGGTTGTCATAAATACTCAAAGTTATCTTTTCGATCAAATTGTACCATATCAAGTGCATGTGTGGGATCACCGATAAGGCAATGTCGATGTTCCCGGAATTACTTCGAGATGCATTCCCCGACGCGACATTCCCCATCCTTCTACGAGGCGAAGAAGATAATCAACGATTAGGCTTGAACTACCAAAAATAGATGCCTGCCCAAACGACTGTATGCTTTATTGGGGAGAGGACGATCGGAGGGAGACTTGTAAGAAGTGTCACACATCGAGGTTCGTGACAGCTCGAAAGGGAAGAAGCGTAAGAAGAAACCCGCAAAGATTCTAAGGTACTTTCCTTTAAAACCTCGTTTGCAAAGATTGTTTATGTCGTCTAAGACACTGAGCATATGAGGTGGCATCAAGATGATAAGAATCAAGATGGCAAACTCATGCTTTGGCGACCGACGGTTTTAATCCGTTTGGGAATCTTAGCACAAGCTACGTATATGGCCGCTATGTTGATACCCTACAACTTGCCCCCGTGGATGTGCATGAAACAAAGCTCCTTCATTATGTCCATGATCATTCCAGGGAAAAAGGCACCGGGAATGACATTGATGTGTATCTCCAACCGCCGATCAAGGAGTTGGTGGAGCTGTGGAATGTAGGTGTGGAGACGTACGACGCGCACGAGAAGACACTTTTCAACTTGCGTGCGGCCTTGATTTGGACGATAAGCGACTTTCCTGGCCTCGGACATTATCCGGGTGGAATGTGCATACCGGCCTTGCGTGCCCAACTTGCAATTTTGACTCGACTCGCCGCGCCTTCCCACAATCGTAAGTGGTGCTTCATGGGTCATCGGAGGTTTCTCGATGGTACGCACAGTTTAGGTTGCAACGCAATCGTTTTAATGGGCAACAGGAAAAAGAGGACCCCTCGAAATTTATCTCGTGAAGAAATCATAGAGCAGCTTCGGGATGTTGATGTTGAGTTTGGGAAAAGAACGATCCGGCAAGGGCCGGACAAAGACTGCCAGGCTTCGGTTCTATGCCCCAAAGAATGGCGAAAGGTTAGTGTCTTCTTCACTCTTCCGTATTGGAAAGATAATTTGCTCCGACACGCCTCGATGTCATGCACATTGAAAAGAATGTGTGCGACAATGTGTTGTACACGATTCTCAACGAACTGTGCAAGTCCAAAGATCATCTGCAGCCAGAAAGATCTACGGAGATGGGCGTTCGTGGAGACGCGTGGCCGGATGAGCATGACAGATTTCAACCGGCAAGGTTTACCCTGACAAAACCGAATAAGGAAATCTTTCTCGCTACCTTGAAGAAAATAAAAGTTCCTGACGGGTATTCAAGCAACATATCACGATGTATTGACTTGCGTGCTCGAAAGGTTACAGGGTCAAGAGTCATGACTCACATGTGCTTATGCAACGCTTACTTCACCGCCATGAAAATACGCCGCCTCTCGATGTGTCTCTCGTTTTGGTCGAGCTTTGTACTTTCTTCCGAAAGCCGTGTTCCAAGGTTTTGATAGTGGAGGAGCTCGACCACCTGCAGCAGAAAATCATTCTTACGCTTTGTCATTTGGAGATGCTCTTTCCTCCGTCATTCTTCACGGCCATGGTTCACCCGACAAGACACCTTGTTCAAGAGACAAAGCTTGCTGGCCCGGCCAAGACCGATGGATGTATCCTATTGAGAGGTACTTGTTTAAAAATAATTACTTTAGCATTACTCCCTATTCGCATGTTTAACCATTGATGCATCGAAATTTTTCCTTGTCTACTTTACAGTTTCTTGGGAAACTTAAATCTTACGTGAGGAATAAGGCGTGGCTGAAGGTTCAATAGCGAAGGTTATATCGGGATGAGGTCTTGTATTTTTGTTCCGTGTACTTCGATGACATTGAGACGTCATTCAACCGACCGCCTCGTGTAGACGATTGTCCTGAGCCTGAGCCGGAGGCAACAGAGTTGTTAATCCCTCGTGTTGGTAGAGCAGTTGGCGGGAGTGAGAAATTCAAACTCACGGCACTTGAGAAGTTTCAAGCACACCAACATGTCTTGATTAACTGCACCAAAGTTGAACCGTACCTTCAGTAAGGATTTCATTGCATACTATATATTTCCTTACATTTTATACATACTCACATGTCATTGCATGTTTAATTGCAGGGAATTCAGGAGTCATGTGAAGCGTGAACCGAGGATCCGTACACGTACATCCTCTGAAATTGATAGAAAGGTCCACAGAGAATTCCAGAGTTGGTTTAGGAGGAGAATAATGAACGACCACAACCCGCACTCAGCAGAATTCAGAGCTCGCGCTAGGCCCTCTTGACCACGCCCTAAGATATACGGCATACAATGTCAATGGTTTTAAGTTTTGCACCGTCGCACGAGATCGGGGATTGCCGACCCAAAACTCGTGTATATGGCACGTTTGGGACGAGGAGTTATGCGAGCAGCAGTGGACGGAACATGCGGTTCGGTGACGTCCCGTATTATGGAAAGCCGCTTGATGTGGTCGATAAGTTACACAGGCCTTTTCACTGTGACGTTGTTCAAGTGTTTGTGGGCGAATACCACAACGTCCGTGGGACTCACGACCGACGACTTAGGGATCACATCGCTGAATTTCTCCCGCCTATTCACGGTGGTCGGTCGAAGATGACGAGCCGTATATTCTTGCATCAGAGGCCCATCAGGTTTATTATGTGGCCGATGAGAGGCACAAGGATTGGAATATGGTGGTTCACTTAAAGCCTCGGGACCTTTACGACATGGGCGATGGTGATAACGTCGCATACGATTGTGAGCCGTTCTAGCCCGCCAGTCAAACATATTGACCTCACGCGTAACATTTTATGCAAACTTTCCTTGTAGGGATGGTGAAGAAGATTGAGAGAAACACTTAATGCCTATGCTGTAATATGAAATCTTTTTAATATTATGTTTTTTTTTATAAAACAAACTCAGAAATTACTTTGTAGCGGTTATATAACCGCTACAAACACATAAAAACCGCGACAAATTAAACCGCTACAGTAACCGCTACAAAAACCCAAAAACCGCTACTAAATACAATAACCGCTACAAAAAAGTGAGAAACCAACCGCTACAAAATGATGCGCAGACCCGACCATAAATACCCCCACCCAACCTCATTTAATATGCCTCAACTTCTTTTCTACCCACCTTTTCTCTCAATCATCTCAAATATTTTTACGTTTCAGAACATCGTGAGTTTGAAAGGGGTAAGTACCGTGTAACCGGATCAATTCTAATGTTTCTCAAATATCTAATTTATAGTTCTTGTACTAATTAAAGTTTGTTATTTTGCAGTTGAACGGGATATATCTTTTAACTTTCCTTATTCTTTCATATACATTATTCAATTGATTTGTACATATAATTTTTAAATATTGAGTATTGTTTTAATCACCTCATTTCTTAGTACTTATTCTACTTACATAATCTTATTATTTTGTTTCTATACATGCACCTTATATATTTAAATTTCATAATTTACTACCTTTTATTTTTAATAAAAAGTTATATTAATAATAAATGATATTTTTAATCTGAATTACGCTGATAAATGATATTTTTTTTTTAAACCGTAATGAATTTGTAGCGGTTACAATAACCGATACAAAATTTCAAATAAAATGGCGGGTCATTTGTAGCGGTTGTAGTAGCGGTTTGAAACCGCTACAAATATTCAGATGGCGGCAAATTTTTTTTGGGGAAAAAATGGCGGGAATATTTGTAGCGGTTTGTAACCGCGACAAATATTCAAAATAATAAAAATTTATGGTGGCAAAATTATCAACACATTATTCTGTAGCGGTTATGAAATCGTTACTAGAACCGCTACAATTTTATTTGTTCTGTAACGGTCATTTAAACGTTACTAAAACCGCTACAATTTTATTTGTAACGGTTAACAACCGTGACTAATGTCTCGAAACACACGTCAGGCCCGCTCATTTAGTGACGGTTTTTTTGAACCGCAACAGACGTTGTAGCGGTTTATGTGTATGTAGTATCGGTTTTTTTTTTAACTGTTACAAATCGTCTTGCCACATGCGTTTTTGTCGCGGTTCCTCTAACCGCTACAAATGTTGTTTGTCACGTCAAAAACCGTTACAAATAGGTCATTTTAACCGCTACTAATCATCGTTTTTTTGTAGTGTTATTAATAGATATATACTACATCTGGTCCTAATTATATGAAAAATTTTATAGTGCAATTTTGCACTATAAACTTTATCCTATAATTAGGACAAGGGGAGTAACTTTTAAGGGTTCAATATCAATTTTGTTACGGAAGTATTAGCTAAGGAGTATTCAGCACTCGGAAGCTTTTTTGATATCATTTTTGCCCCGGAAGTTTAAAAACATATCAATCTTACCCATCGGTTGATATTGACCGTTGAATTATTGCTCTTCTTTGTAAACTTCCAAGGCAAATTTGCTCCTAAAAAAAATTCAGAGCAAAATTACTTCTAAAAAAAAAATTTCGGGTGCTGAATGCTCCTTAACCAATACTTCCGTAGAAAAAATGATATTTATCCCAACTTTTAATGTATAACATATATAAATTAATATTAAGAGAGAGCTTATAGACATTAACGAATCGTATGCATCCAAAATAGATTCATACTCAAAATGTATACATAAGCTTTTAGCTTTTTTTGTTATAATTTACACACCTATTATACTTATAGAGGGTTTGAAATCACTAGCTACTTCATTTTTAAAAAAGATTTAACAGAAGAGTTTGATATCATTGAATTACAAGAATGATAACACACATAATTCTCTAGATAATGATATCTAGGATTAAAATGTTGTTATCATATGTAGGCGTTCGACCAAAAAAAGTATTCATTTTGATCGTCTATCATTATATTTAATGTAATAAACCTATAATGAATGAATGACTTGAGAACACTTTCGACATAATTAAAACTAAAAACTCGCAGCTTTATTACATTCACACATCACGTATCAATAATACTATTTGATATAATAAAATTATATTGATAGAATTATTATTTTTCTTTCATTCCACACGATACTATCTCTCGAGGAATAAGATATATATATATATATATTTAATGAGTAAAATATAATTAAAAAGATACCATTCTTTCTTTAAAACATGAAGATCGGAGTTGATATGAGAGCATGAACATCGCTTTTCATATTGAAGACACAAAAGTGGTATTATTATATTTAAACTAAAGATGGGTCCATGCAAAACCAAATAAAAATGATGTGATTCTTATTTTAAGATAACTCGACACCATTAGCTTCTTTAAGACCTACTTTTTCTTCTGTTTAATTACCAAAGGCAAGGAATCTTTGTGTAGATAAATTTTAATCATGGAAAAATTAACATACTAGTCTCTATAATTTTCTCCATTAGGTCTTGTATTTTTATTTTTATTTTTAATTGAGTCCTTATAGTTTTTTCAGTATTAATGTCTTTACTCATTTTTTTTTATTTGTATGAGAAACCGTGTTAGGTTAGTAACCAATGACGTGACTCTCATCTAGCATACATTTAGATTAATTTTCCTTCCTGGATATAATTAAATAAAATTAAAATAAACTAAATTACATATCATATACTACCTCCGTCCCTAATTATAAGAGCAATTTAACCGATTTTGGGAGAATTAATGAGAGGAGTTAAATTAGTTAATTTTGCTCATTTTCCTAAAATGTCCTTATATAAATTTAAAATAACACAAGTTGCCCTAATTATAAGTGTTTCTAATTTGTCTTACGTTAGATATCCATGACATATTAGTTTATATATGTATATTAGTTACTTTTTATATAGCCATGTGTATACATATAGATCTAATTTTCTTTCCACACGCTTTCTAATTGAAATAATGGTCTTGCTATATAAACATATATGTGTGTGTATATATGTGTATACATATAGATCTATCTACACTCACACACACACACACAGATATATGTTTATATGTGTGTGTGTGTGTGTTCACACATATATATCTACACATATATATATTGACACACATAAACACAAATATACATATATATGTAAACACACATATATATAATGCTCCTAATAATAAGTATAAATAGGGGTATTATAAGAAAAATTGACAAAAGTTAAAACTTGCTCTTATAATTAGGATCAAAACCAACTCCAAAATTTACTCCTATAATTAGGGACGGAGGGAGTAATTTATAACAAGTCATATATTATACATAGATTTTGAATAATGCATGGCTAATTCTTCTTATGCCATATAGGGGCCAAAACAAGGGAAAATCCCTTTAAGGCTTTAAGGGACTAAAAAAATGTCAAACAAGCCCCACAAAAAATTATGATGTCAAAAAGGTCTAAAGAGTTGTTAAAACTCATAGATGAAGTTGTTAATCACCTACTGAATGAGTTGTTAATAAGAATTTTTTGATATCCGAATTTTTTGTATGACATTTTTGACATTTTTTTAGTTCATCGGGATCTTAAAGGGATTTTCCTGCAAAACAACATGTATAGGTGGCAGATAAATCCTAAAATTAAGCATGAGATGATGATATTGATATATATGGGTTAGTGTTTGTGAATTGTTTCAATTTGTGTGCGGAGTCAAATTAGCGGAAAGTTAGGGGCATATAACACTGTACACTTTAATTATATTCACCTTATCCTATCTAAATGTTGTTGACTGTGATTTGTGGCTTATAAACAAGTCTCTTACACATGCATGAAAAGGCTTTTATGTATATATTTATTACGGAGAGTTTGTGTTTGAGTGGCATGAAATGATATTTCATGTATGGAAATGAGCTTTTTGGGGTAAAGATTAATTAAAGAGGTCAAAGTGGGGTCACTACTACTCACTACACCTAATTATAAAAGCTTGAATATAATCACCTACTATACACATTTGCATCAAAATCCATTCATCACTTTCTACATTTCTCATGTACTCCATCTATACTAATATAAATCTTTACTTTACTATCAACCACCTGGATTAACTGGTAGGAGTTGTTCCAACTTAACCAGATGTCTCGAATTCAAGCTCTGGGAATACAGTAGAGCTTTCTGTTTTTGTAGTCTTACCTGACTCGATCTGGATTAGTTTGGACCATGATAAATCCTCCAAGTTAAAAAAAGATAGGTCCAGGATACTAGATACTCATGCAAAAAAAATATAAATCTTTGATTCAATTTGCCTCATAAATTCGTAATGTTTTTTAAACTGCTTTTATTAATTGCACATATTTTAAAAGAAAGGTTTGCATATGAAGTATAATTTTTATTACAAATGATTAAAGTATCTTAATACTTTTTATAAATTAATTAATTGATTAATTTTTTAAATTTGTGTAAATTAATTATATAGCTCATATATGCAAGACAGATGGAGCATTAGTTTGGACGAAAAAAGGTATTTATTATTTTCTTAATGGTATATATTTTTCTATATTAATTAACCAATCATGAGGTTGTATTTTCATTTACTTATAAATATATCATTAAGCAAGTCATAATTATAGTTCAAATAAGAATTACTTGTCTAGTTTGGTGTAATGACTAAATATAATATTTAAGTCCAACCATATACAAATAAAATATATTAACTACATTTTTTTTGGAACGAATAGCTTAAGAAAATATAATTCACATACATTGAAACGTCAAATTATATTGTTAATATTTGTATTTCCAATAACCTCCATAAATTTTTAATTTTTTTTTTCATTAGTAGTCAATACTCAATACTAAATTTGTCAATTCAATGACAAATATATAATGCTTGATCAAATTGACCTCTAAAGTCTACTTTTATTGAAATATAGTTTTCAGAAAAATTGAGTTATACAAATTAATTTTGTGATTAGCCACCATCAAAAATTTGAAGAAATCTTTTTATGACTAATGGAATTACTTACTGTCCTCAATGTTCTGTCCTATATTCATCATATATTTAATTTTTTTTAAAGAATTAACTAAATGGACGGGTACATGCAATCTGAAGGTGTGTCTATAGCATGCCCATTTAAGTTTTAAATTGGCGGGTTTTAACCCAACCCGTGATAGACCTTTTTGTATGGACTCAAAAGGACCCAATTACACTGAGTTGCAGGCGGACTCATCAGGTTGCGGGTTCCTTGCTTAGCCCTAATGACTATAGTGCGGTAGGATTAAGTAGAGGTAATTCAATATTTGCAGGGAGAATTTTACCTAATTTGGAATATGATAAACATGGCTTAACTATAGAGTTTACTAAAATATTTGGTATTAAACTCATAAAAAATATATATTTGGTATTGGAATTGGTTTGAAGAACATAAACATACATTAAAACTGCATAATTAAGCTAGGTAGATAAATAAAAAGAAATTTGTCGAAGTACCATATTTGGTACCTTCAAGTTTTGGAGGCAAGAATTGAATTGATAATTCTGAAAATGACACATTCTTACTTTGCATGTTTGTGCCCAAAGCCATACAAATATACAAAACCCATTAATTTTGGACGTATTATATAAATATTTGATTGATTTGGGAGAGTGCTGCTTTCTCACGTGTGGTTTTATAGGGACATTAAAAAAAAAAATTTATTTCTGTGACCAAAAAACTGAATATATGACAATAATAAAAGCAATGGTGGAGGGACCCACCGTCCATTGAAAAAGTGAAATGCCTTTCCCTATTTCAGATGGGGCCGATCCCAAATGAATGGTTTCGAGTTTCGACCCTTCTATGTTTCCGGTAAGAGTCTTCAAAGTTTCCCGTTCCTGTCGTTCTTGCCTGATCTCAGACATTTTGATTATGAGAATTTTTGATTCGGGTCAGGATCAGGACTGAGACAATCAGATCGGGACATATTGGAACTGAGATTGGGATAGGACCGGGATCACCCTCGGAGAGCCGGTACCGGTCCCCTTCTTCTTTTTTTTTTTTTAAAAATCTTATAAATTAAGTAATCTTTTTATTTTTGAATTTTTTATCTCACATAATAAAGTTTTTTTTTTTGCTAAAAAAATTTTAGGAAAGGGGTTGGGCTCACCCACAATCCAAGGCGGGCGCTTGGAGCTCACCACACGCGGCATACCTGGACAGAGAGTACACATGTATCCACTTCTACCAAACGTTTCCACCGCTTCCTGACCCTAGGATGCCTCCCCGCAGCCTTGACCAACGTAGGATCGAACCCTCTCCCTTGAGGTGAGGAAGTCCAACCCCCTTACCAATTGAACCCAAGGACAAGGGGTAAGACACATATTAAAGTTATCATTTGATAAGATGTGTATCACATCTTTAGTTAGAGTTCCTATATAAAGATGATAAAGATTAACGAAGATGATGATAAGATACTATTTTTCAAATCTAGATCAATTTGTGTAGTATTATGGTCTTGTTAGTTTATTAAAGGGTTAATGAGCTATTTTACACACGAGCTTTACTCCCAGGAGCGCCAAAGACTACGTGCTTTTTTGGAGTAAAAGTATACACGTGGTTACATTTTGGGAGCGCCCAGCATCACGGAAGTTAGTTGACCGTTAGTCAACCGTTAAGTTGGATGGGACGCTGACGTGGCGCTTATTTGGACTGACACGCTGACGTGGACGCTGATGGTATGAAAGAAAAAAAAAGGAAATTACCATTTTGCCCCTTAGTTTTAAGTGAAAATTATCATTTTGCCCCTTAGTTTTAAACGAAAATTACCATTTTGCCCCTTAGTTTTAAACGAAAATTACCATTTTGCCCCTTAGTTTTAAATGAAAATTACCCTTTTACCCTTAGTTTTAAATGAAAATTACCTTTTTGCCCTTAGTTTTAAATAATAAAAAAACTAAAAATAGCCCCTCCCCCGGCGGTGGGGTGGCCGGCGGTGGTGCCCACCGGGGTAGGGGTAATTTTAGTTTTTTTTTTTTAAAAAAAAAAATTTAGGGCAAATGGGTAATTTTTATTTAAAACTAAGGGTAAAAGTGTAATTTCACCCGAGTTACTGTTCATTTCCATCCAACTTAACGGTTGACTAACGGTCAACTAACGGCCGTGGTGCTGGGCGCTCCCAAAACGTAACCACGTGTGTACTTTTGCTCCAGAAAAAAGCACGTGGTGCTGGGCGCTCCTGGAGGTAAAGCTCGTGTGTAAAATTGCTCCTTAACCCTTTATTAAATGATCACTTTAAATAATAGAATATGGAGAATTTAACTAATATAATGATATTTTTTAAGAAAAAGTGGGATTTCTCGGTCCCAATAATTTGCATTCTAGCCAAAAATCGAGACCGGATCCATGATTGGGTATCCCAGTCTCGTCCCAGGTTTTAAAAACCTCTAGTTTTAATGCTATCTCACATTATGTATTATGAATTGGTATCTCTAAATTTGAATGACTAGTTAAACCGGACAAAGAGTTAAGTAGTTAACTGATACTCTTACAATCCTTAATATAAGATATTATGTTATTTCTAAATAAAAGATATAACTTTTATATTTGTCATTCTTTTCCTAACTTACCCTTATTGATAATTTCTCAACCATAATTAAGGACAAGAAGAAATGAGAGAATTAAGGAAGATGACTAAGGTGTTTTAGAAAATACATGACATATTTACTAACTTAGCTAACTTCATTAATCAAATCGAATTAGTTAAATATGTTTTATATTAAGGACAAGAGGAAGTACTTCATATCCTAAATATAAGAGTTTGATGGAAGTTTATTTTGATGTTAAATATAAAATATAAATTCACTTTGTCTCTTAAATTTATAACAATTTTTCCAATACCATATTAATTTTTACATATCATCATTTGTTTTCCATATAAGATTAATTATAATACATATGATTAAAAAATGTATTTTTAAAAAACCAAAAAAAACCAACACACATTTGTCATAAATAACAAATTTAAATAATTTCTTTAATATCTACATATTAGTAATTTAGCTTTTATATTAATGAAAATAGTAGCTTAACAAGAGGTTTCAAGGTTAAATTTAAAAATGCAACCGTTTCATATGCTTGATGGGCTTTTTTTGGTTGTACAAATGGAGCCTCATGTCTTAGTATAGGAGTGGAGTAGTAATCCCTTATCCTTGGGGTCGAACACTCTCACTAAAAGGAGGGTTCGATCCCTGGAGTTAGTCAAGACACTGTAGGAGACATTCTAGCTCCTAAATACTTAGGTATACGCCTGAGGATAATAGACGGCTCACCCTGCCCAACATTGGTATCACCTAGGAGGAATGGAGACTTCGCCCTGCCCTTGGATCGTGGGTGAGCCCAACCCCTTTCCTAAAATTTTTGTATATAAAAAAAAAAGGAGTGGGGTAATCAAACTAGGGAGGGATTAAATCCAATCCCATTCTAGCTCCCATGAGTAAGTGAGGAATTTTTCAATGATCTCTATAACTCATTTGGTTTTGCAACATATCTTCTAAATTCTTTGCATCTCATTCAAGAATAACCCTCTTCCATCTTCAATCCCATGCAATCATCAATATTTATTTAGAAGAACAACAATCAGATTTGTTGTATCGGATCACAATATTTATAAGCCATAAAATATGAATACATGGGTTCTTCCAAGCTCTAACCAATTTTCATTTTTGTTTCAATACAGATATCATATAAATCATATTGGAAAATATATGCATGCTGTTTAGTAGTATCTTTATTTCTCCATAAAATCTTCGGCCCAGCAGCCCCATCTTGCTCGGTTATGCGATCATATTCAGTGCCATGCCATGTCACATGTCACTTTTTTTAATAGGCTTAAGTATTATTCTATTGGAGGCAATTATGTTCGAGATACTATTAAATATTAAATGCGGGTGTCTCTCTTAGTAGAAGTTCTAACCTTAGTTCACGGAAGAGACTAGCTCTTTCTTTTAAACCCTCTCTCATTGGTTCACTCGTGTCACTTTTTTGTTTTTGTAAAGATTAAACTCTAGTGTTCATGAAATATCAATACCAAACATTATTTATGACACTGAGATATTATTATCCATTCTTATATTCTGCCTAATATATTAGAAAACATGTTTAATTTGCAAGAAATAAAAAATAAAAAACAACCTAATGAGATAATTTCATAAATTTTTGTGTGTTATACTTGAGTATAAATCAATATATCATAAATAATTATCAACATAACTTATTCCTTTATTAATGACACTATTGTGATGGGTCCCTAGCTATAGCTTCAACCTTGCAAAGCTTTTGTTGTTGTTCTTACTTCACCTTCTAATTTGTGCCTTTCAGAGATAACTAGAACGTCGTTTCTCCTGAAGCAAATAATAGTAGTTTCAATTCAGAATGAGATAGTAATATATGGAACATTTTTTTTCTCCCCTATATTACTGTGTTAATACTATGCTTAAGTGTAATTTAGCCCCTCAATCTCTTGTTTCAGTTATAAAGATGTTGAATTCTTCAAAACAATTTATCCCTTAAAAAAAAAAAAAAGATTCTCAAATTTCACGCAATACATAAGATGATGACATGACATCTATAAAACAAAAGGCACTTGATGACCATCAGAATAAAACAACAATCAAACAATTGATCACAAACTACTAATTTAGACTCCAAGAAACCGGTTTTGGTCTAGTTGCTACCTTTTGTCTATCCGCATGATCCAAAACCTCATTTGGTAATTGGCCTGCATTAAATTCGTGTGATTTTTAAGGTTGTATTTCAACACTGAGAATAAAGCATTATGTGGAAAGTAAAGCTGAGAATCTTAACTTGACACTCCCTTCGGTCCTAAATATAAGACATATTTGGGGAGTTAGTCTTAGTCTTAAATGTAAGACTTATTTTTCATATTTGTCAATCTTTTCCTAATTTACTATTGATGCTCCTTTAACAATAATCAAGGATAGGGAATAAGGGAATTAACGAAGGTGACTAGGGTGTTTTATAAAATACATGTTGTATTAATTAACTAAACAAATTCTTTTAATCTAATCAAATTAGATAAATACGTCTTACGTTAAAGACCAAATGAGTACTCAGTAAAGAAGCAGAACAGAACAACTGAAATAAGAAAGAAGAAATCGTACTTCATTTAAGTGAGTTTACGCCAGATTGATTTTGATGATGTATTTAAGCACTTCACTCGTGGGAAAACAAAGCCAGTCTTGGGAGGTCTTCCATCAATAAGGGAATTTTCATATATCTCCCTGCACTCTTGTATGACCTGGTTAACAAAGAGAATTATATATCATAAGCATTAAAGGACTATAAGATTTCTCCAGCAAATCTCTCCCGAATAATGACTGATAGCAATTTTTCTCTTTTGACATTGTCCTATTTTTCCAATTACAAGTTTGAGACAACTGTTCTTTTAAATGATTAAAGCACCATAGGACCCAGAAAATGAGTTCAACATGTTGTACCAAAATCTGTACAAGAAATGTTCCCTCTAGAATATGCCCAAAGCTTCTTTTTTTCGGAGCAAACACAGTCAATTTTATTAATCACCAAAAAATGCCCAAAGCTTGTTGAATGACAAGGATTAAGCATAATAGTTGTTAGTTGATACTATGTACTATGTAGAGCCACCATGTACTTTCTCTTCTGATTAAAAAATAACTTTCTAAGAAGGCATACCCACAATCACATTATTATTTGGATCCCATAGAATTGAACACAACATTACCACTAAATAAATGATCCAATCATATTCTCTGCTTTAGAAGATATTTTGAGTTCAATGTCCAGCAAATTAATCATTGAATTTTATTTACCTCCTTGGCATCCTTCCGAGGAATGCCTTCTCGAAGACCAACAAGCTTCTCAACGACTTCAGCCTACAATAGCAGAGAAAACGGGTTCATCAACCAGGACTGCTTGAAGTTTAAAATTTCATGAGCTTTGAGACATTTTCTTCTAAAACATAATACACCAACAAATTGTCTATTAGATAAAATGGAAGAATAACATAATAAATGAGAGAATTTATTATGGCAAATTGATCATGTGACTATTTTTAGTTTTTATTATATCTTTTCAACTTCTATATTTAAATTTTCTGTCCGACCCTGTTCTTTATTTTGAATATCTGTGACTGGTTAATATCCCAAGATTCTAGGGCATTCATGATGCAGATCTTACGTAAAAATCACAATGATTTATAATCCTTAGTTTCCTGCTTTAAGAGTCTAAGCTTTTTGTTGATGTTTGTGTCTGTTTCCTTTAATTGGTGATTGGTTGAATCTTTTGTGGCCCACATTCTCCTATAAATTGCAATATAGCGTTCAAAATAGAGAAATTTCAGAGTAAAAACCTTAGAATAGTTTTATTTGCATTTATTAACCAACTATAGTAGAAACCAGGATCATATCGAGGATAATCATACCGGGCAGTCTGGTTGGTGTTCAAGAATATTTGTATAGATGAGTGTGAATGTATCCAAACTCTCTGCTGAAGCAAGTTCCCTTAAGTCGCTGAGTATCCTCAATCTACTTTCAACTTTCTAATCCAATGACAAGGACATTACAATAAGAAGCTTGAGAACAGTATAATTTGACTAACAGCAAAATTTGCACATTAAGAATGACTATAGTTAGAGGCACGCAATGAAAAGTACTTACAGAAACACTTATATATTCCCTAAAAAAGTCCATGATAACCTCTTCATCTAACCTCATCCTTTCAATTGTTTCTTCCTTAATATAGTTTTTCTGCAATCAAATGATCAGGGAGACAATTATATCATACAAATGGTAAGTTGTTACAAACTACAAAGTGCACAGTTGAAGGCCAGACATCAAAACGATTATTAGCATCTGAGTTACGAACCTGCATTAGAAGATGATCAATATAAACAATCACTGTTTCCTCAAGGCAGGCTTCAACAAATCTTCTAAAAGATCTTTCTTCAATGTACCTTGAATAAAAAGCCATAAGTGGTAAAATTTCCACAACATACAAAATATTCAGCAGTCAATAAGTAACAATTATAGAAGAGCAAGGGTACTTCTTGCTTCCCCGTCTTTGACTTGTTGAAGAATGATGCAGCATGACCCATGAGAATTGGAAACTCCAAAGAAAATCAAATGGTACTCGTATAGTTCTTAAGCCCCTTTTATTTCACAATTGTAAATTTCATTAGTTAATGGTTAATGGTTAGGAATGAAACCAAGTTGCTGCAATGTGTAATGAACATCTCAAGGTGAGAAATGTCCTTTCTACCTCTCAAATTTAATGCATACGCTTAACCGTTAAACCCTTTCATATATGACCACAGTTTGAACCCATGATTTGGAACCCCTTGCTCTTGGTGGAAGAGGTCATTTTTTATTGATTTTCTCTCTCCCCTCCCTTCAAAAAAGATAACATGAGGACATCCAATCCAAATTACATTTTAAGATTCCCACAGCACGATCAAGAATTTTGTTCTCCTTTATTCAAGAAAGACAACTTATGATCAACACGAGGCCGTAAAGACGCAGGCATGATTTCAAGCATTCATCGGGAAACAAAATGTTGCAGGATGGAGCTACAGCCATAAGACCATTAATTCTTGTTATCACAAGAAACTCTATGCGGATTGTCAACTAAAATAAAGAACTGGACGTCTGATGGTTCATAAAAATCAGTTCTTTGTTTTTTCTTCACAGCTTAAGCATTTAGGTTGACTGGATTCTTGACAGAAACAAAAGAAAGCTGATGGCAGAAATATTTTGGCATAAGGGGAACAATGAACAAACCAAGATACTGAGGGCAGGAAATAAGCTTACATTTTAACATCAGTAAAATAATCACCAAATGTTGCAACCAAGTATTCAGTTACCTGCGCCTCGCTCCACTCTGGCATATGCAAAAGAAAAGCAACATTTTCAGTTAAAACAATTAACTGAGTTGTAAGAACATGTGCTAGCAAAGATAGGATAGAAAACATGGTTCAGTGACTTGTTTGTAAAACATTTAAATTTAATATTGTTACATGCAACATTTAAAAACATCATATGGAGTCAATAAATTAAATATTATAATAACAATAATAGGTTAGTAGGTAATGGGGCACTTAACCTGTTTGGTATAGCTTCACTAACAACTCCTGGACACCAGGATCTTCAAAAATCACGCACACAGTTTGATGCACAGCTTCCTATCATCAAAATGCAAAAGATTTTATTATAATAGTTTAACCTTTTCCTTATAACTGATATCATCAAACTGACTAAGAAACATGTTATCAAGATGAATTCCGAAATCTCCATTAAGAAGGAAATCACATATTGAAATAGTAATCATAAAATGCCTCATGCTGAATTCAGCTGATTAATGTAATGTAAATTCAATATATATCCAATGAGAAAGTATTAGAATAACACCCTTGTAGACATTCTTATACCTTAGCAACATCTAGAAATCCCTTGCAGGTGTCTTCAAAATTGAGCTGTAATGAAATAGAAAATATGAAGATATAAAGTATAAACCAAGAAAAACAAATGAAAACTTCACTACTTCCAATATCAAGCTCAACAAACATACAAATTCCTTTTCTTTTCATATAAAAGAACCAATGTTGTTAAAACGTAGAGTTTACGTAGAAACGGTAAGGGTGAGTAAAAACGTAAAGTCGCAAAACGTAAACGAAACGTAAGAGTTTACTTCGTACCACAAAGAAAATAAAACCCAACATATATAAAATAAAAAAACACAAATGCATTAAAGTTATCACAAATTTAAGTCCAAAGTCCAAACATTTAAGGAGATCAACAAATTTAAGTCATCATAAGATCAAAACAAGTCAATAAAATGATAAAAGAGATCAACATCTCTAATTTAAAATAAAAGTTTTGAGTTTTAATATATATATATATATATATATATATATATATATATATTCAGTTTTATTGTTATTATTATTAGGTAATTCCCTTCTCCTTTTCACAGTTAGGCGAAGCATGTGGATGGGAATTAATATGTTTGATTAAAAGGATAAAGTCCACTGTTTTGAATTTAATGCAATGGGCCCACTAAATTGAAAGTGGTGAAAACCTAAATTGATAGAAAGAAAGAAGGAGGGTGGCTGGAGAAAAAAGGAGAGTGGCGGCATTTTACAAAAGGAATCGGGTGCAGCGTTTTGAAGGATTGGGCCCATGGATGAAAAGAAGAAAAGACCTAAATCAAAAAGAGATAAGGGAACAGAGAGCGTCATTTCGGAATGAAAAATTTTGAACAGAGCACGACTTGAGGGAGACGCACAGTGAGCGCTGGAACAGGGAGAGTAGCGAGAGAACAGAGGAGCAGCTCGGGGGTCCAGACTTCGACTTTCTTCTTCCTCTCTCTCTCGCCGGTGACTTACTTAATTTTTTTTTAAGTAACTCAGTTGAAACGCCGTTTCAACCGAGTTTAACGAGTTGAAACGGCGTTTCAACCGTTTCCACTCAGAATGCGTTCTAACCTGCGTTTTGAGACGTTTTCCGGCGTAGAAACGTAGAAACGGTCGTTTCTACGTTTCTGAACGACGTTTTAACAACAATGAAAAGAACCTATTTTTTAACAAACATATATAAGCTCGGCACACAATTTGGACTACACCGCCAGCAGAACTGAATGGAATTTTGGAGGAGGACCATAATGGGACTGGATATCCTCGTAGAATTTATGTTAGCTAATATGTAAGGGCCTAGCCCTATATATCACCAAAAAAAAAAAGAACCTATTCGGAGGTGAAAGAATAAATACAGTTACAGCAGGAAAATATAGTGTTTATAGCTTCCCTTTTAATTACTCTTACTTCATGGTTCTTTTGAGGGGGTATCTTTGTTATATTTCTCTTCTACTATACTAACTTTAGGAGGCAAACTTATCATTCGTTGTACAATTATCTGTTATCTAGAAAGATTTCTTTTTAAAAAAATGATAAGACAGAAAATGTATTTGAGTCATATTTTGAACAAATATTTAACATAGGCTGGACGTAAAACAATGGGAATGAAGAAAAAAATACTATAGATGAGCATGGTTTCAAAACAATTTCATAAACAATCTCTATATAGAATTTCCTTCAAAGAGGGGCAAACAGTAGTAAACAATAACTACTTATTTATTTATTTAAAGATAAAGGACCAATACAGCACAAATAGTATGAAACTCAACAGACAGATGCGGCTTAAAAAAGGTATGGGGATGAAAAACCCCTTGTACTCTAGTATAAAGAGAAAAAAGCATACTAACATCCTCACCAAGTACACTTCGAAAAGATTGTGATTTTTATGTTTTTATGAAGTCATGTGTCTTGGTTTGCGGTTTAGTGTTGACAAGGGTAGAATGGCAATTACAATATCAGAGAAACAAACTCTGGGACCGGTGGTGGCATTGGCATACCGCATATGTACTTGCTCTGGTCCAATTTTGGGATCAGATTGGAAAAATAGAAAGAATGTTCTGGCCTTTGGACCCTCAACACTTATTGACCATCCAAACTTTTCTTCAGAATGAAATAAATCATGTTTCCTAAAACTGATTTCCAGAATCAGTGATAATAGGGCAGCAAGAAACAGAGGGAACTCAATGCAGGAAACATCAATAAGGAAGATTAATGTAATCATGAATTCAGGACAATGAATAACAACAAAGAGATGCCAATCATGCAACAGTTCACAAATAAATCAAACAAGACAGAACAAACACAAAAACGAAGCTCCAAACCTGCTCAGCAAAATTTTGGGGAAGAGCTTCCATGGTGCTATTGCTCAGCTCCATTGCAAGATCATAGCAGCGCAAGTTGTTGTTTATCTAAATACGATGTTCCACAGAATATTATGTCAACACAAGCTTAAAACAATACATTATTGAAGAAATATATCGATAGCCTAATACTCAAAAAACTGCACTAACCATTGCACATAAAGGCTCCAGACCAATCTCAGATGCAGGTTCTTCAAGACCCTTCTTTTCAGCTGCTTGAAAATCAATCATCACCTGTAAAATTACAGGATGTCAAAACCAGGATGCAATCAGGGGCTCCATAAGTTGTGTTTATTTGGTGATATTATTGTGAGAATGAAAAAATTTGATCATGCTGAACCACTATCAAAATTTTATTAGCAATGCTTTGTCCATCACTTTTCGCCAAGAGTTTGGATGATCAGGCAATTTACCTGAATGGTTGCCAATGCAATTCTGTATAACATGACATCAGTACTATTTTCTCGAACAATTTGTACTTGTTCTCCAAGTATCCTGAACAGATCAACAGCTGCTGGGGTATATAGCTTTCCATCTTCTGTTTTCTTTGGGAGCTGCGTTTTATCAGCCTCCAATATATTCATGTACCATTTCTGAAAATTCACATGAATAAGAGCATGATATTAGGTATGATAAAAAAGAAATCCAAGGAATAATAGTCAAATCAATAAGGTGGCTAAGAATTACCCTTGTCGTAGCTTGCATTCTTTCAACATATGAGTTCATTAGAGGATCCATGGCACCACTTTCAGAACAAACTTGAGCCAGAGTTTCGTCAACACCTAGCCCAATCAGAGCCTCTTGATATTCAACAACCCAACTGGTCACCTACCAGATAACCAAAAATTAGGAAATTGTAAGAACTAAAAGTTACACCAGATAATGCAGAGCCAAAGACCAAATATTTCCCAAAAAAGGGAAACACTTATAAAATAAATATCTGTTACTTCAATCAACAAATGCAATCAACAAGATAACCCCTATGTTATCTACTAATGCTTATAAAAGTCTCCAAACTTTTTTACCTTCAAAAAATCTAAATTTTATTGTTTTCTTTGAAAACATTAAACTGACACTTCAAAGTTATATCCCAGCAACAAGGAGATCAACATCACCTAAGATGCACGCATATGAAGTTAATTGTATTTAATTTTATCTTAAATTCCAGACTTAGACCAAGATAAGATAAGATCAGTCAAGTCTCAATGACCTTATTTTCAACATTGGTCTTGTTATCTTTTCTTTCCTTTCCTTTTATTTTTTAGCCGTTAGTATTGAAGTCTCTTCATGTGTTCTTTTTAATCCCCTTTTGGTTCTTTTCAGAATGTTGCTTTGGGCTCCAACAGATTCTGGAGCTTTCTCCTTTGCCTGCACCTTAGAAGGGCAATCAATAAAATTGCCTTTTCCAGAAAATTCTTCAGCCTCCAATTATAATAAATTTTCATTTGTAAGATATGGATTCACCATACACTAGTAGGAGAGGCATCACTTTTGGGGTTACAAAAAGAAGTATCTCATTCCCACATCTTTTTTCCAATAGGAGACTGGGAAGTTTGCAACTGTAAGGGACCAGTAAGTTTGAATTTGTTCTGGGTGGCAAAAAAAGCTTAGCTGGCTCACTTTGGTTAAGAGAATATGATATTGTATGAGATAACAATCAACACCAATTACAGTCCGCTAAAAATACCTTTAATATCTCAATGTTTGTTAAATTATTTGCCCTGTCACTGAGCAACCTTAGCATCTGAGTAAATCTCTCTGTGTACAGATTTACCATTAGCTGAAATATCTCATATCTGCCAGAAAAGGAAACTGAATGAGCAAAGTAAACATGTAAATAAAGAAAACATATAATAAAAATGCACCCTTAAGTGTAATAAAATATTTAGATTATCCTCATATACAGAACCATGTCTGAGACACACTTATGAGCCATGATAACAGTACACACACACAGATATGTGTACATGTGATCCTCCATGAGTAGCAAATTAATTAAATAAAAAATAGAAAGAACTATAATTATTTTTTTAAAAAAAATCTATAAGCAAATAGAAAGCAGAAAATCCATTGAGATAGAAGATACTATAGCAGGAAACATACCCAAATAATATCTCAAGAGATTAATCATATTAACAGAAAACCTGTAGAAAAAGAGGGAAAATAAAAACAAAGTATATTCAGAAAAAGAGCAAACCTTGGAGGAAAGCAGGGGGCTACAAAGTCGAAGACGTCTGCAAGATCCCCTTGAATCTGTATGACTTAAAAAGACTCCATTAAAGAGGGACACAACTAGGAGATTGGAGGATGTAGACGAAACATGGGAAACAAGTGCCAAATTCTTATTTTCTGTATCAATAATGAAACATTTTTATACAATGTACTACTTAAAATCAAATGGTACACCAACGCAGGGTGTGAATTGAATGATGGATCAAGAGAAGGTTCCAGGTCTTAATGGTTTCAATGAGACCACTGGCATAAAGTTTCATGCATGACTTTAGAACCTATGAGAATGATGCCTTGTGATTACAAGATCATAACCAGGCTCCCTTCGAGGTTGGGGGAGTTTGGTGGGATACTATCTGTGAGAATCAAAGAGCTTCAAGATTATGCATTTTAGTACTTTATGTGGTGATGGGCATTGTTAGATTCCTCTGTCATAACAACGGGCTTTTTAACAGCTTACGCTTCCATCAGGATTGTAGGTAATTGTAAAAATCCAATTTCCACCATTATTTTATTGACTTGTTACTTTATTAAATCATCTTTGCAACAAACCTTGCCAGCCATAACTTTTGTAAGTTATAATGCAGAACTGTTATGAATAGAATCTTCGAATCACCTCGTATACAAACTCGGGTATATTTGCGCTATTGAAAAATTCAAAAAGATTACATTATTTCCTTACAGATATCGCATGTTAATTTAATATAACAGTCTCCAAGAGAAAGAACCTGAAAGGACCCCATTCATGGATCAGACTTATGGGAGAAGACCAAGGGAGGTACAGACAACCAAGAAAGGACACAACAATTAGGCTAGATGCTTTTTAAGGTTGCAGGGTTGACCTTTTCTGTTTTAATCTATTTTGGAGTAAGGATAGTATAGATAGCTGTTATTTAGGGTGGCTTCTTGGGTAATGTGAAAGGTACTTTTTAGACTATTTCAACCGTTGGAGGTTGGAGAGGGGGTTAGGCAGTTTTTGAGTGATTTTGGAGAGGAGAGGGAATCTGGTTTTCTTGTAAACCAGAGACCATCTTGGCTGGAGGGAGTCACGGCTCTCTTCAGATATTGTAATCTTTTGGCAATAACAGCTATAAACCATTATATCAGTAATTTACGTGTGTTATAGAGTTGGTTCCTAACAGAACCTGATATCACTCTCATATTTCCAACCATCATAGATTAAAGTCTGATGAGGACACATGATAAATGACAACAAAATTTATTAGGCAATGAAATGCCTTTTTAAGATTCTCTAGGATGTAGAAGTGGTACTCCCTATGGTCCTAAATATAAGACCAACTTATCTAATTTGGAGAGATTAAGGAAGTTAAATAAATTATTCAATTATAGCATATGTAACATGATCTCTCTGAAATAATTCTGAGTATTATTAGATAATATATCAGTTTATAAGTCAGGTAAATTGGTTTGGAGAAAAATGATAAATATAAGAGATAAAATCTTGTAAACAAAAAAAATATAAGAGATAAAATCAAAAAAAGTCTTGTATTTAGGATCAAAATTCACTTCTAAAATAGGTTTTACATTTAGAACCGGAGGGAGTATATAATAATCAGTTTGTGATGGGAAGAAATAGAATAAATTGATAAAGGATAAAAAGAAGAAAAAAAATCATGCTATTTGGTCCACATGGGGAGAAAAATAAAAAGTTGCTAAAGCTTCAAAAATAATGTGCATACCGTTCGTGCTTCCTCTAGAGCTGCTTTCAGGTCCTCAGTGACAAGCTGATTCATAAATTAGATTGGCAGTGAGTTGCATACAGGGTCACGCAAGTGTGTGAATCTAAGAGTTTGTGTATACAAGGACGTGTATGGGAGCATCAGAGCAAGTAGAGCAAAAATTGAGGTACCTCGGAGAGAAGTTTGTTAAACCGCTCCTCTACAGTCTTCCGTATTTGTTCATAGCACTTATCCTTATAGCCTTTCCCCTGAACCTTTAGTTTTTGCTGTGTTACGTTGTTTATACTGGCAGATTTTCTGTGATTCATCATCAACAGAATCTTAGTGGTTTCAAAGTTAAGCTTGCACCTTTATAGTAAAGATATCATGTTGAGAACAAGACACTCAAAGCCAAAGGAAGACATGACAATTAAATACAATGGTTATTAACCCCAAAGTTTCTTCAGAAGCCTCATGATTGTTTTGGCAATAACCCCTTAGCACATAAATTAAAAGCTTAAAGATCCCTGAAGCCTGCTGAAATCAACGATAGATGCTAACAAAATTTGGTTTTAAGGCAGCACTGATTTGGAAATTAAATGTTGAATGCAACTTTGATGAGCTAATGTTCAGAAAATGATCACAAAAACAAAGAATTCCTCCCGAGGTTAATGTCCAAGGTATAGGATTGGGATTAATGAAGTGAAGGACTTATTCATTGGAGAGAAAAACAAAGAAAGACTTCCAGCAAATCACAAGTAAATGAAATTTAATAAAGAACAGGTGAAAAAGCAGATTTCAATGGCACGGTGTAGGAGAATTCATAATAAAAAAATCTACTGAAAATTGAAACTGGAAGAATTCAGATCTAAATAAGGTAAGCTCAGAATTTGAACTAAACAAAAACTGTCACCATGCACTCAAACTTGGATTAAATAATGTAACGGCTAGTTTGGGTGCCCTTATGATCTCCAACAATCATGTCATCTTCAAAAAAGTATGAGCTTTATAGCAGAACAGAGATGCATCCATGTCTAATGAGCATACTAATCTTACCTTGCTTTCTGTTAGGAACCAACAAAAGAGTATCTAAAATACTGATTGAATCAGTCACACAAGCTGTAAACAAGAGATTACAACAATCTGTTGAGAGCAAAACTCTCCCACAGCCAAGAAAAGTTACAAGTCTGATACACAGAACCTGTCCCCCCCTCCTACAACTCTCATACAAAATAATCCTCCTTCCCCAATACTCCTAACAGCTAATATAGGCAAAACAAACACCTTTCACAGTACCCAAAAAGCCACCCTACATGACAGCTAGTATCCTACTTTTACTCCAAAATAGAAGGTCAACTTCTACAACCTTAAAAAGCATCTTGCTCCCTTGTTTGTGCTATTTGTGTCTTCCTAGGTCTCCTTGCATAGATCTTACCATTGGATAGGGTCCTTTCACTTTCTTTCATTGGTTTCTTAATCCTACTCCAGTCAGTTCATTAGGAAATCTTTTAAGTTGTGTCTGGGATTATATTCATGGTTTGTTGTTAGATTGAGGTTAACTGCAAAACCTATCCTGTGAGAGGGTAACTTTCTTCCATTTTACATTACCATGACATTTCCCTTTCTATGAGTTAGAAAGGGTAGTTAATGATTCATTGGTGGTGAGAGAGGGGAAACATCTTCATAATGTTCTAGGTGAGTATGACAAACCATCTTTCATCCATACTTGTGTGCTTGTGAGCTAGCTGGGAAAAAAATCACTCATTAATTGTCAAGCTAGCCGACTGTCTTGTTCTTGCATCTGTTGTCTTAAAAAAGCTGAAAAAGTGCACCACACAATTCAAACCCCCTTCTTTTAAGCATCTAAATATAACAATGGGAAGATATAATGCATATAATGGTAACTCAACTCTAAATAATGGAAGTCTTTTTATCAGTATGAAAATGTAAGTTACTTGGTAGTTTTTCGTGGATTTGCAATTGATTCCATTGCACCATTCCCCTCAGCTTCAGCTGCTTCCTCTGCAATCTGTTGATCAAGGATTTCTTGCATCTCAACAACCCTAGAACCGGATTGACAAAGACAAACTAAGATTACATTAATCTGAAGAGTACAATGAAAATCTACCCACACGGTCTGTGCCCACAGATATATAAGGAAATCCACGACTGAAAGCAAAACTATGACTTGAAGGGACGGAAACATTGTTTTGGACCACTTCATATCCCTTAAAAATGTTTTACCTGTTCCTCAATTGTCCACAAATTTGCTATCTGTTAATCAGCTTTGAAAGAAATTAAATTGCAGTCTTGTATTCTCCTGGCTTGTGTCTTTATGATAAAATTATGAGAAGGATAAGGAAAGACATGGACTATACTATCTAGCGCTTCCTAACAATCCATACCAAATCTGGCTTTATCACATAAGGGCTGGATATCCCTTATTAAAAGTCCTAGTGTTATGTTTCCTAAGTTGAACAAAGATTTTAACCTTGTAATTTTCATTGTGATGCCAGAGAATTTGCAAAACATCATTTTTCATCTGAAAAAAAAAGAACCATTCCTTTGTGCATAAAAAAGGATGAAAATGCCTGCCATTTTCTTATATATTCAAAATTTGCAAAACATCTTATAGTAACGTATAATCTTGCTATATAAATGTATGGTCTGATACAAAGTAGCTTAATCCTATAAATCTCCATTTGACTCTTCTTAACGTAAAGTTTGATAACAGGCATCAAAGAGTCTTCATTGAAGGCAAAAATTTATTGTAAAATCATAAAGTGGATGTGCTAGAATTTTATGAACGAACTGTCAACAATATAATTGAGTTTCAATGGCAACAATGAACTGCACTAAAACACAGTCAAGCCATTAACCAACACTCCAAAAGGGGAAAAAAAGACAAAAAGTAGAAAGGTAAATGTAACTGTCAGCAAACAACATACCTCATAGCACGAACCAGAGTTTGAGGGCTGCAAAGGGAAAAGGAAAAGAATTATGCATATTATTGCAATCAAAGCACATTGATTCACGTTTGCCAATGTAATGCAGCCAAGTTTGTTGCTGACGAGATAAAATTCAAACACGCCAAATTGTGATTCCTATATCTTTATTCTCGCACTAAGCAACAATAGTTCTCTCCAACATCCTTACCAAGCACACAGCTGCTTCTGGTGTACATTAAAATAGTGATCCTTCTCCATTTAAAAAAAAAAAAAAATCCTTCTATTTGGGATGTTTATTATAATAACGACATCTTAATGAAAACATAATTGAAAAATGCATTAATATCTCATGATTCCAGACAAAGTTGAAAAAACCCTTAAAACTCTCTAGCTTGAGCAAGGGCTCACACATAAACATCCCAAATCTAGGTAAGTCCTTGAAGATTGGCCAAAATAAGGTTTTTGAAGGCTTCAACTAAAGCACAAATGACTCAAAGCTGTAACAAACTTGAAATCAATAAAAATCATAATTTGATTTCAAATCTCAAAGAGTACTCAATTGATAGAAGTTGATTCATAGATCAGACACAAAGTTATCGCAAGAAATAATGAAAATTCTGGCAATTATTTAATATTAAAAATGACACAAACCCATCACAGAAAAAATCCAAAATAAAAAAGGCACAAACCTTTCTTTAGAAAGATTATAGAAATTGGAAATATGGCCCCATAAAGTCTTCTCAAAGGTCTCCCAAGTTTGATCTACATCTTCAAAATATTCTCTGAAACATGCGCCAAGATTAAGACGAGCAAAATATATTCCTACGTTGAAAAAGTACAATGACCATGAGGGAAGGTGCAAACCTTAATCTGCCAACCTCTTCCTTGTGAGAACCTGCAGCTGCTAATGCAAACCTCCGCTTCCCATCCAAGGCTGTTAGCCTCTGTAACAGTAAAAGATTTGGGGGGGGGGGGGACAAAGAAAAGGAATATAAGATTTCAAAAGCACCTGATGTTAAGCATAATAATTAATCACAGTATTACCTCAAATGTATTCACAAGTTCTCTCTCATCACTCAAAGAATCCCGAGCCTCTGCGGCCTCAACAGAGATGGACATCATACCTTCAACATCCTATTAGAAGATAAAGAAGTTGAATAGTTGAAATTATATGAGGAAGGATAAGCTTATCAATGATGTGATAGATTTGCTAAAACCATGTTGAAACTACAATTAGTTAAAATCAGGACACAATCAATAATCTGCTGCTTGATAGCTGTCTCCACTATTAGCTTATCCTAAAGACCAAATACAACATTAATGGCAGATACAACACAAGAAACACTGCAGTGGAAGTGCGGGATTGTATCTTCTCTTTAACCATGGTTCACCAAGAGAAACCAAGCATAAAACTTATGCAGAGCAGTGGAAGGTGAGATTAAGATATCAACGATTTGCAATTCAATCATGATAAATGGTTTCATTAACAAGGATAAGAATATAACCTTCAAGGTTGTGTTTAAATTATTTCTTGCATTGCTAAGTAGCTTTATCTGGTCATGGTTTTCAATTAATGTCTGGCATTCCTGACAAAACCTGATTCACACAAAAAAGTACATTATGCTCAAAGTAATCGATATTGCAATGCTAAACAAACACACCCTAAGAAGTCATAAAATATATTAGTACATCTCATTGTTTACATACTTTTCAATAGAGACAAAATTTTCACGAAGCCGGTTTACTGTCTTTTGAGATGAGTTAAGTGATTCCAACCCAGCCTGTGCTTGCTCAACCTGCAGTTAAGAGTATTTAGAGCAAAGAAACAGAAGACATGAGATAAGAGTTCCAGAGTATCAACAGGAAGTGAAGAAGCACATGGTGATGCATATTCAGCGGTATAAATATAATGCTGACACAACAATCCCTAAAGTTCATATAATATATGCCTTCTATTGCAGCAATAGAGGACATGTGATACATCCCTTTTATGTAATGATTTTTTGACGTAGCGGAATAAGGTCAGTCAGAATACAAAATTCTGGATTCTCCATGTTAGAATTCTTCAATAATAATTACCTGCTCTGCAACCATTGTACTAAGCTGTGCATCATTAGCCTGTAAATAAAGGAGAATAGCAGCGATCAGAACTAGTAAACCCAAAAATTATGCATTAAATATGGGCAATTCTAATGAATTATGAAAAGAGACAGCACTTTTTTGTAATTGTAAATCTCCATACAGAAAATTTAACCCAAACACCTACAGGCTTTAGAGGCAACATGCCCAATGGAATATCTGATTAGTATCTTCTTGTGATCACCAGTCACAAGAATCCCAACAGTGTGGGGGCCCATAGCACTGTGGGCTGTGCCTCCCCAAATAGGAAGCCACGAGCTTTCAAGTTTTCTAGTCTCTGTGTAATCAATTCCTTTTTTTCTTTTTTTTCTAATATTGATTAAAGAATTATGCCAAGGTCAGAGTATAAACCCAATAGAAAATCCCAAAGTCTCACCCAGGCGGTGCAAAAGGAAAGGTAACGAAGAAAATATGCAAAATTCATCTTCAGCAGAAATGCACACCATGAAATTCCTAAACAGGGAACGGAAGTGAAAATGGTTCTTGAAAATATGCTCCTTCGCTCTCCAACATATTTCATCACTTTGCAAACATCACATTTAGGAGAGAAGCTATAAAAATCGGTTGTTTCCTCCCTTCAGTTGATATCTCCCCCTCTTCTTGGGTGTGTTAATTGAATTAGTTTTTTTTTTTTTTTTTTTTTGGGGGGGGGGAATGTCCGCAGACTTCATGCTTAGCAAACAATGATCACACTCGTTTATTGGTCTCCTCCTTACCCCACAAAAAGAATTCTGCTGCCTCAAGATTTTTACTTCTTTAAACGACATTGCCCCATTCCAATTGGTTGGAAAAATGGATAAGAAAGAAATTGGACCAAACTATCAGCCGTATACCAAAGTACACATTGTTGCATCTAAATTGCATCATTATTGATAAATAACAAACACGGCTCACCAAAATCCTCAGCAATAGCAAAATGCAGAAACGCATCAAAGACAATAAATTGAATTCAACTAGTACCTGTTGACGTGAAATGTAATCGGCCTTGATAGATGAGATGGACTGCAGAAGCTCAGGAAGCGGCAAAAGCTTTGCCACCTCGCGAACTGCTGCCTCCTTAGCTTCAACTCCAAGATCTTCAACCATCATTTTGTGGTCAGTATTCAAAAACTGCCCACGTTGAGGACACGAGAAAATCAAGTTTATAAGCAAAATTCTCCGACGGGCTCAGCACCCGATACGAAAAGAATCCGAGTTCAACTGAAATGGAATTGAATTTAACGAAAACGAACAGAATAGAGGCTTTAAAAGCACGAATTTGGTGTATAACTGGAGCAAAAGTCAGACTTTCGCGGATGTTGAATTTGTAGTTTAATATCTAGGCAAAGAAAGAGGGAGAAAGATCACACTGAGAACAAGTGTGGATTCGGAAAATGAGGCTGGCAAGGAAAAAGCTTGTTGCGGATAATTGATCGGTAGTTTGGCGGGTAACGAGAACGAAGATCCACGACCCTCTTGGCTCTTGCACTCTTGGGAGGGAGGGAGGGAGGAGAGGGATGCGAAATGTAGTACTCCCAGGAAAATTATCCAGGGAGAACAGTCACGGTCAGGGCCATAAAAACTCTATACGTTGAAAGGATCAAGGTGTAAGGAATAGACCATTACACCCTTGTTTAAAGGAACCCGCCAATTGCATTCGCTTTATTATCCCCTCCTTCTCAGATTTTCCCACCATATCCACCGATCACCAACGCCATGTTTGTTACGTGGAAGATTTGAGGAAGGAAATGAAGATTAGGGAAAGGAAGTTAGTTGAGGGAAAAATGTGAGTTGTTTGGTATACTAGGGAAAGGAAGTTGGTTGAGGGAAAATGTAATGTTTGGTATGAAGAATTGGGTGTTGGTTAAGTGGGAAGATTAGGTGAAATTCCGAGATTGCCCCTAAGATGTTCGAACTTCTGAAATACGTTCGAACGTAAGTAACTAAAAAACGAACGTGATCAAACCAAAATTTTGACAAAGACCAAACTTCGCATAATTTCATATCTCAGAACAGCAGAACGAAAGCAAGTCCAAAATTCAATACTTGACAACAACCAAGCTTGTGCTATGTTTATTTGTTACAAGAAGCAAGTACAATAACATAAACCAAAGTTTCGAGAATTTGCAAGAATCAGCACAGAGAACATAGACCTAATTTTCGAAAATTTGGAAGAAGCAGGTACAGGAACATAAACCATCGGACAAAATTTCACACAAAATCAACATCCATTTCGACTTACTTGGATTCGAGAATCGTTTCCCCTTCCTTAAACTTGTCCTTTGATTGTCGTTTAAGCAGATCCTCGTTCTCGCAGATCCTCGTTCTCGCATCGTAGGTGTTTACGGGGTTTTTTTCGTCCCATTAATTGCCTCTCCCGGAAGATTTCAACATTCCATCCTTTTTTGGATGGAAAGCACTTTCCAATGGATGATGGAAGATTCGAACCGGAGGGAAAGGTACTCGACGGAAGATGAGACAAGCAAACACGTTTTTTAGTGGAAGTCTCTTATTTTCCCTTTCCAATGCCCTCTTTCTGCGTAACAAACGGCTCCCAATTCTTGTAACGTTGTCAAACTCAGGAGTCTAAGCAAACTCGTGATGATGACATTAACTCGTATCGTAAACTCGAATCCAGAAACTCGTAAGAGTTTACTTTTATCATAAAATATGTATTAACAGTATATAATTAAATAATTTAAATATAAAAATGATAATAATTTAATTTAAATATATTTTAAATCCTAATAATTGAAATAAAATGTAGGGTTAAGGAGCAATTTTACACATGAGCTTTTCCCCCAGGAGCGCCCAGCACCACGTGCTTTTTTCTGGAGCAAAAGTACACACGTGGTTACGTTTTAGGAGCGCCCAGCACCACGGCAGTTAGTTGACCGTTAGTCAACCGTTAACTTGGATGGAACGCCGACGTGGCGTGACGTGGCGTTTATTTGACCGACACGCCGACATGGACGCCGACGTGACGCCGATGGTAGGAAAAAAATTATCATTTTGCCCCTTAGTTTTAAATGAAAATTACCTTTTGCCCTTGGTTTTAAATGAAAATTACCCTTTGCCCTTAGTTTTAAATAATAAAAACTAAAAATACCCTTCCACCACCGCCCCACCACCGCCGGCGGACGACCACCACCACCGCCGGCACCACCACCACCACCGGCCGGCGACGGCGGCCGACCACCACTGCCGCCGGGCGGCGCAGTGGTGGCCGCCGATGGTGGGGTGGCGGTGGTGGGGCCCACCAAGGAGGGTATTTTTAATTTTTTAAAAAAAACTTAGGGCAAAAGGGTAATTTTTATTTAAAACTAAGGGTAAAAGTGTAATTTTACCCGAGTTACTGTTCATTTCCATCCAACTTAACAGTTGACTAATGGCCAACTAACTGCCGTGGTGCTGGGCGCTCCCAAAACGTAACCACGTGTGTACTTTTGCTCCATAAAAAAGCACGTGGTACTGGGCGCTCCTGGGGGAAAAGCTCATGTGTAAAATTGCTCCTTAACCCTAAAATGTATCAACATTAATAATTTATTATATTTAATAAAGAAATTTCTATAAAATTCATATATAAAACTGTTGGGGATGACAAAATTGAAAAAAGTAACACAATTTTGTAAGCTACAAAATTCGGTGTGTAAACTCGTGAGTTTATCTGAGTTTACAGCTAACACGATTTTACTAGAGACTTAACTCGATTTAGTAATGTAGGAACGTAAAAACGGTAAACTCGGAGAGTCAACTCGCGAGTTTGACAACAATGCTTGTAACTACACTCATATCGTGTCAAATCTTAACCAGAAGAATAACTCCTTACTTAGATATAAATACTGGTATAATATAACGGTAAATGATTTCTCCCCAGAGATAAGTTATCTCCGGTAACACCAAAACTACATCGTTTTGGATTAATGAAGGGTATTTTTTATAATTTTGCACCCTTCATTAATTCAAAACGACGTAGTTTTGGGAGTCACTGGAGATAACTTATTTCCAGTAATTAGAAAAATACTTTTCCCATAATAAAAGATAGTATCTCTTTTGGATTGAGTTTTGTTTCGGCAGTAATTACACTTTTTTTTAGGCTCACACACTAAAGCTTCATTAGAATTTAGCTTTTGGAGAATAGTTTTTAGGATTTAGGAGTTAAAAGTGGCTTTTGAAGAATAAATTCTGGATAAAAATGATAGTGTTTAGATCTTGTTATCATAATACTAGCTTTTTTAGGGTCAAATTTACCAAAAATGACATTAGCTTTTGGTATAATTGCATATTAAGGATAAAGTTGTATTTTAAATATTATAAACATTATATTTCATAATAAATGCCAAAAATTACATAAATTTGTGTACAAAATTAAAATACTTTAAGGTACTGACTGGTACTGAAAAAAATACTTCATAATCTTAAAAATTTATTTTAGGATATTAAAAAAATATTTCAGGGTAATGAATGATCTTGAAAAACTATTTCAGGATACTGGGTACTAAAAAAATACTTCATGATCTTAAAAATTTATTTTAGGATATTGAAAAACATTTCAAGGTAATAATTGATCTTAAAAAATTATTTCAGGGTACTGATGGGTACTAAAAACATACTTATACTAAATGGTACTGAAAAATACTTCTCATGGTCTTAAAAATTTATTTTAGGATCTTTAAAAAAAATATTTCTGGTACTGACTAATCTTTAAAAAAAAATTCAGGGTATTGAAATGTACTAAAAAGATTCTTACTTAAGGATATTGAAAAAGTAATTCATGATCTTGAAAAAAAATATATAGGATATTGAAAAAATATTTTAGGGTACTAAAAAATTACTTAAAGATAATAATTGATACTGAAAAATACTGATGATGGTAGAGGAGAGAGAAAAATCTGAAAGAAAAAAAATAGTTTTTGTCCATAACCTAGCCAAACACTTCAAAATTGTTCAAAAACTATTTTGCATTTAAACCTAGGTTTTGAATGCAGAATAGCTTCTGGAAATTTTGGAGTGTTTGGCAAATTTTTGTCAAAACCTAGGTTTAATAGTTATCCAAAAAGACATGTAGGCACCAAGCCCATCTCTCTGTGATGATTCAAACATTGATTCCCCATAATGTATAAGACTATCTCCTTCCACTAGACCCAACCCTCGTTGGCAGTAATTACACATTTTACCAAAACAAACAATATTCCCTACAATCCACAATATAAATAACTTGGAGAGCAATTAATATTTTTGTTGGTCAATTTTATCTCTATAATTAATGTTTAAATATAATGAAAAGGAGTATACAATAATGTGATGTAGTTGATTAAAATACGTTGTCATAAAATTGAATGCTTGTATCTCCTTCAAAATTTTCTACCCTTATATCTTGACTGTATTTTTTTGGAACGTGTTTCCCTACCTATTCTTTTATTTAGATAGACAAGGAGCGCTCCTCCCATCTAAACCGTCCAAATGAGATTTGAAAAGTCCAGATTTATATTTTTATTTGGTGATTTTTAAATGAAAAAAATATTTAAAAAAAAAATTAGTTAATAGATTATCTTTATTTTAGATTCTCTACCTATAAATTTTTTTTTTTTAAAAAAACAAATTAAAAGAAATTAAATCTAAACCGTCCAGATCCCATTGGATGACCTATATGAAAGAAGCACCCCTACCTATCCATTGAGGCTTTTTGACCAATTTGCCTCTAATTAAATAACTAATTACCAAAATGCCCCTGTCTGGAAACATATCACCAATATGCCCCTGTTTAGTCTATTACACCCCTAGATGTAATCGACTAAACTGCAGTGCCTCTTTTTTTTTGAATTTTCGCGAAATGTAATCGACTAAGCTACAGTGCTTAGTCGATTACATCGTGACAGATGGGTTTTCCACAAACCTCTCCTCTGGTTTTTTCACCAAAACCTTGCTGAATCCATTGGTAGGTTGCAAAGGAAACTTCAATCTAGTGCTATTTGCGTCGATTTCGGTATGTTCTCATCTCCATTTCGAATTTCCGCCGTCGTTTTTGTCACTCATTTTGGTGTACTCGACTAAACCAGGTCCAAAGGCACCCTCACCTTCTAATTTCGATTTCCAACTTGGACTAAACCATTTCCCACTCATTTTTACATGTCAATGTGACTTGGGGAAGGTATTTTGAGCATCATACAGTGGTGTTGCATAGGTTTGGTCCGCTAATGTCCCAAAATTACTATTTAAGGCCTATAACACGTCAATATCAAAATGGATAAACTCGAACCACATAAATCAAAAGCAAGAACATTCATTAAAAAAACAAACATCAATGTCAGTACAAATGGACAAAGTTTAACCCCACAAACAAAAAAATACATCAAGCCAAAAGAAACATCAAGTCAAAAACAACAATTCCAATACAAATAAATGATGCTACATCTAATCTTCCTCTTCCGGTCGAATCCTCCTCCTCCTCCTCATAAGATGGAGCTCCCTGGTCATCGTCATCGGCTACCTCCTGCTCTTAACCAAGCCGCAAATGACCAAGCCTATCCTCTAACCCCTTCATTCGACCTTACATCGACCTCCACCTTTCATTCTCCTTATCAATGTAGCTCTTCCACCTCTTTTTCTGTTTCAGCTCCATCTTACATATCTTCTTCAGGGTAGCATTGATGCCTTTCATGACATCACGAAAGGAGAATCCACCCTCCGGCTCAACTATGTCCTCCATCTCAACATCATCGTTATCATTATCATGGACCTCAAGAGGAACAATGGGTGGAACCGGGCCAGCTTAGGTACATCATCATCGACAGTAGTGAATTGCCAATTTGGCCCCTTGGAGATCTTGCACTACTCCAATGGACGCTGTCCAAACCTAGCATTCCACATTGTGAGGTTCTTCATTTGCTCAGTGTGCATAGGAACACGAAAATACTCCAATATCCTCTGAACCAGGTAAGCGTATGGGAGTGCAACGTTATCCTTTTGTTTAGTCTTATACATCATCCAACAAATGTAGTGCATCCAATTCACTTGTATGCATGACGGATAGCCCACATAATAGGAATGTCACCCTCCAACACCCTTGAATGATTATGAGGCTGAGGGAACAATATGTGGGCGATCACGTAGTAGAGGATACGGGCATCAACAGTCAGCTGGCCCACAATAAATATGGCTCTATGGCCTCCTGGCCTCATGTACAGCCTCATCTCGAACAAATCCATCAATGGGGCCAATGCTATCCCAATCATACTGAACTGTATCATCCGCATCAAAATCATATCCCAGTATCTCCGTCCAGATGGGAGCGTTATCAATATGTCAACGCCGCAGACGCGAGAATGCAAATCACCATTTATGTAGCTGAGGTTATGGTAGAAAGCTCTCACCATAACCTCTGAGTAGGGACATGTCATCTCCACCCATCCTCTCAAATGGGAAGCCTCTAACAACGGCACTATCTCAAATCTCTCCCTCGCAAATAAAGCCATATCTAATGACTTCGGCTTGTAAATGGGTATGCTAGCAAAAGAAGCCATGAATCGTTCATGTTGTTCTGCATCATTTCCAACCAGATAACCAAAAGGGAGGTCAACAACGGGCTCATGCTGTTGTGGCCTAGAAGAGGATGCCTCACGGTTCACCCATTGCTTCGTCCGCCTCGCATCCTCATTGCCGGTGTTAGTGGGGGGTTCTCTACGCAGGATAACAACAAATACCTACAAAGAGACATTACATATCATCAACAAACAATAAACATTCATCATTTTCACTTTCCCATATACATTCATCATTTTCACAAACAGACACAATCAACATAAACAACAAACATTCAAGGAGATGAGTTATTTGAAAAACTTAAAATCTAAGCAACATAAACAAACATTAATAAGTATAAAACAACAAACATTCATCGTTTTAACAAAAAAAACACAATCAACAACAACAAAATTGATGAAAATCGAAGTGAAATTCGTCCCAAAAAAAAAATCTCAACCGATGTAAATCTTTTCACTTTCACATGTACATTCATCATTTTCATCCATAAATAGGAATTAAATACTCAAATCAATCAAAGATACACAACAAAACCACCCAATCAAAGCACACAACGCAAATGGGGTTCGCATAAAAGCAAAAACGACGACAAAAATTCGAAATGGAGATGAGAACATACCGAAATCGACGCAAATAGCACTAGATTGAAGTTTCCTTCGCAACCCACCAACGGATTCAGCAAGGTTTTGGCGAAAAAATCAGAGGGGAAGAGGTTTGGGGAGGTTTAATCAAGTATTTAGGGTTCAGTTAGGGCGAAGGGGTTTTTTAAAAAACCAATCTGTCACGATATAATCAACTAAGCACTATAGCTTAGTCGATTACATTTCGCGGAAATTCAAAAAAAAAGAGGCCCCGCAGTTTAGTCGATTACATCTAGGGGTGTAATCGATTAAACAGGGGCATGTTGGTGATATGTTTCCAGACAAGGTAATTTTGGTAATTAGTTATTTAATTAGGGGCAAATTGGTCAAAAAGCCTATCCATTGATAGGAAACATGTTCAGTATTTTTTTCAAATTGATGAGACTTGCCTATAAAAAAGTCTCTTATTTGGGATTGATGACTCTCCATTTTTAATTATATTTTTGTTATATTGTGATATATTTGGAGAGTCATCAATATTAAAATACAAGTATTTATTTGAGATTTTGATAAGATATCAATTTGGTAAATTGTTTAGGGAATTTTATTGTATCATAATTTTAAATTAATTCGGAATAGTTTAGGATATGATAAAAGAATAAGTAAATTATAACAAGTTAAAAAAAATAGACAAGAGTTTATGTGGTTATTATTAATATTATTATATTTCTATTTATTTTAGTCATTGTTTCCTTCCTTCTCTTAATCAGGTACGGTTTTGGGGTAATAAATTTTCCGTTTTTTTTTTTTTGGGCTAAGAAGAGACCGAAAGATACAAGAAAAATCACAAGTTTGAAATGATTGATTATGGTTCTCTTCTCTTCCATTTTCTTCCTCATCTTAGTTTTTAGATTGAAATCTAAACGTTCGATTTCATGTTTTATAAAAATATTAATAAATAATAATATAATAAAATATTTAAAAATAATATTTTTATAAACCATTGCTGACATTTATGTGTCAATTTTATCTTGTGCCTAATATTTTTTTGTGCTTCATCGTTGAAAAGACTCTTCTTCACTAAACATTAATTAGCCGCGACGTTTTCATAAAACTGGATTAACAAGTGATTATGGTAAACCTCTTTTTCTTTCCAAAATACACACACTGGAGTTGTTCAGTGTAACATCCCGAATTTTGGGCCTAAAGACTTGAGAATAAACCTATTTTTTGGAAGACTGCTAGGCTCTATTTTTGAAAGTGACAAATTTGGAACAACCGCCTTAAATACTTCATCTGATGCGACACGAAAGGAGTTCATTTTTTTAATTAAAAAAAAAATTATATGTGATGGTACTATTCATGTAAACGGTACTATTCACGTATACATTTTGAAAATTTGGAATAAGTATATTGTGGGAGATATTAACTTAAATGGTGGATGAAGATGAATATTTGGTAGTTAAAAGATGGTAGATGGAAATGTGCATGGTAGTTAGATGATAGATGAAGATATGTATGGTAGATAAAGAAGGGTGAATGGAAATGTGATGGTAGATGAAGATGTGTATGGTAGTTAAAAGATGGTAGATGTAAATGTGTGTGGTAGTTGGATTGAGAGGTAGTTGAGGTCCATAAACTCTATAAATACCTCATCCTTTCTCTTCTTCCACAACACAAACACTCAAGAAAGGCAAAGAGTGAGAAAGAAATAAGAAAGAAAGGAAGGAAGGAAAGAAAGAAGGAGAGGGAGAGAGTGAGAAGCCGTAGGAGAAAAGGAAGAAGATGAAGCACAACATCTGAAGAAATAGAGTTTTTAGAAGAGCCTTAGATCATATAAATTGGAGTTTTGGGAGCCTTGTAGTAGCATTTTGGTGATTATTTGGGAGCTAAAAAGTAACAAGTAACTCTGAATATTCTTCCTTATACTTGTGAATTATGTATGATTATAAATGTTTATTTATTATACTATTATTTAATGGTTTATAAGCTTTTAAGATCTGATATGAGAACTATAGATTTGTAATTTTCTTTCATACAATGGCACTATTTGCACGTAGGTTATTGGTTACTATTCACGTATACACATAGTGATTTACTATTCACGAATACGTACAATGATACTGTTTATTATTCATGAATTTCTATGATTTGATATAAATGGAAGCGTAATGCATTATTTTTGAGTGAATACATTTATCACGGCGGTTGTATTTGTGATGGGTTGAAGTTTGGAAGAATCGGTATTATATGATTTTATGCCATGGTACTTTTTTTAGGGCCTCTTCTTCCATGTTTTCCTCTGGTCAGGATTGCATTGGAGTCTGGGACATGTGACACCTCCTTAGTTGTTATTTTTAAGGAGGGGAGCCATAGTCCATACTTAAGCTCTATACTTTTGGCCGGGTGTATCTTAAGTTTTGGTGAGCTTGGAACAATTTAGTCACATGGATGTGTTTCTGTTGGACTATGTGTTAGCCTATGGCTCTAGTCAGTGGTATAAGGATGGAAGAGGATATAAGGGAGATTGCATTTTGCATGATATATTATTGTATAGTTCAAAGATTAACAAAATGATAAATACTTTTGTAAAGTCTTTTTATGAGAATTTTTGGAAAATATAAATGTATATAAATCAATGTATTTTATTATCTTCAGTTTTTGTCATATGTGATTTGCCTGTGTATGGTAGAATGTTCAGTAGTTACTGAGATGTGAAATCTCATCCCATATTAACATTTTTCAGGTGAATATTCTAGTAGGGAGCAAGGGAAGGCACCTTATGGGGTGAGCTTTGAAAGCTCTTTTGTACTCCTATAGCTTATGTTATGTTATTTATATTCGCCATGACCTTAAGACTTCCGCATTGTGTTAAACTCCGAAATATTTTGAAAATTTATTTTGGCTTTGTACTATAAACTCTATTCGAAATGGTGATGCAACCTAATGATTTGGATGTTAAATATTCTTGTTGGAGATATTTCAAATATTTTGGCCAAGTTTTCAGATGTTGAATTTGGGGTGTTACATTCAGGCCACAAATTTCGCCCACAAACCCATTATTGAAAATCCATAACTCTAAGCACATTTATCAAAAAGAAAAATACATAGCCCACGAGTCTTACAACACTGATCCTACAACACAAGGTTTACACAAAACATTTTCAGCATAAAATTTGATCGTGAATCCACCGAAATAATATAGTGTATAAAATAAAACTTTCAGTCTCACAGTTTCAAAAACATGAGGATCCTAGAATGATAATATATAAATCCATACAACATCAATACCAAAAGAGGCTTACAAAGTTCGCAACTATTATGCCCCTAGCCGCTCCCTTGTCCTCTAGTAAAATCGAGGTCTCGCCTTGAAAAATATTAATAATAACGAGATGAGACATAAAGTCCCAAGAACCAAAATTAATTTATCAAATATGTAGAAAAGGATTGCAAGTTAGAGGAGAAAATTTGCTAACATAATTATAATATCAACAATAATTCGATAATACAAAATAGTTAACAATAATTAGAACCATCCTCACTCGTCCATCGCGCTCCTTCTTTTATCTTCTGGACGTGGTACCCTTTATCAGTGCTAGTTACTTCAAGAAAATTGTCCCCTCCCATGCTACCATCGATATACCGTAATAAGGAGGTGTCCGCCCAAAACACTCAGCTCAAATTCCGAGCTAGGAATAAGAGAGTCGTTGGGCACAATTTCACCCTAAATCTCTTCCACACAATCCAACATATCCCATACCAGATAAACAATATGTCACTATATCTTTCAAAAACATCGTGCAATATATTATTTAATGTACAACATCCATAACAAACATCATAACAACAATATCTTACAAAATTCATTATTCCATATACAACATTTCACAACAAAACTCACAACGATCACAATCTTAATAACAATAATATTCACACACACACACACACACATATATTGGAAAAATAAACTGCTATATATATTGGAAAAATATATTGCTTCACCGAAACAATTTTATATTTAGATATATACATAATTTTCCAAAACACATGCTAGTAGTTCATGTGAAAGTAAGATATAGAAAACACCTTACACCAAAACAAACATATGAAATAAATTAACTCAAGTTACCTCAACTTCAAGCTAAACTTTATCTCGAGAAGTAAAACGCGAACAATTACCGATCGCAAATAGGCTCTACATTATCATAATTATAATTTTATATAACTTAAATTACACAAATTCTAATAATAATATATTATCATAATAAAAACTGAAAATGACACTTTAGTCCTTTAAATTTCAAAACTAAACCAATTAAAATTTCCATAATATCTTAATTAATCCAAATAAATTATTTATATAACGTTTAATCAGAGAAATATTGGGTAGGATATAAATCCTAGATTTCTTAAATAGAAAAATTAATTTAAATTCCTATAACAATTAATCAATAAATCTAAACCGATTAAAACTAGTTATTAATCGTTTTATATGTATATACAGTTTTCTATTGTCAAAACTCAAAAAAATTTCAAAATCCTAACCTCAAAATTTTCACTAACCAACACAATATTATCTTCATCGGAAAGAGAAAAATATGTGGAACAACTTTCATGAAGGAAGTTTATTGAATAGAAGTTAATTTAACTACTTAAATGATTTTATAAAATAAATAAGGGTTAAGTACCAATTTTGCCCCTGAAGTACGCGCCCAGAGCAATTTTGCCCTTTGTTTAGAGAGCAATGTTGCCCTGAAGTATCAAACGGAGCAATGTTGCCCCTCAGTTACAAACCCAACGGCCAACTAACGTTGACTGCTAGGGTTTCTAACTGAGGGCAACATTGCTCCGCTTTTTATACTTCGGGGCAACATTGCTCCATCAAACGTAGTAATATTGCCCTGGTATAAAAAATGGAGCAATGTTGCCCCTCCATTAGAAACCCTAACGGCCAACGTTAAGTCAACTAACGCTGACCGTTAGGTTTCTAACTGAGGGCAACATTGCCCGCTTTGATACTTCAGGTAACATTGCTCCGCCTAAAACTTAAGGGCAAAATTGCTCCCGGCGCGCATCTGGGGCAAAATTGGTACTTAACCCAATAAATAACACATTTTAAAAAACCCAAAGATTGTCTCAACCTTCTTCTCTCTCTTCTCTTCTCCTCACTCTCTCCCACACTCCCACTCGCTCTCTGCTTCTCGTGCACACACCTCACACATATATATACATGGCAAAAGAGGGGTGAGTCACCCCTCATTAATTGCCAATTAAAGGCGGTGGAAATTTAATCATTTGTTTTTTTTTTCTTCTCTCACAACTACAATAATCATATATAATTATTTCATAATTACAATTAAATCTTAAAAATAAAATTAGGATGTTACAACCGTCACTTGACTACTTTGTTTAATTAAATTAAGCCTGAGAAAGTTAATTTATTTGTAGAACTTTGATAAAATTATGTTAAACTTAAATTTTAGGGATTAAATGGATGGTTTGTTAGTAACATAAATATATAGTTACTAATATAGCATTGTTAAATTAAGGTTGTTGCTTGATGTTTATTTTCTATTAATTGTAGCAAGAGATTATGCATGTTAATTGAGGATATAGATTTGGTTTTTACTTGAGAAAACTTAATCAAATGCTCTTGAACTAACTCATTATGTCATTTAATCACTAATTGAGTGGCAATTACTTAAGATGTGTTTGATTTGAAGGGATGAGAGGTATCATCTTTAATGTGAAAAGTCAGATATGATCATAATATGACATGCTTCCAAACTATTTATTAGTTAAAGTGCGAAAAACTAAGTAATTTTGAAAAAATTTCATAGACGTGGTCAAAATTTTCTCTCTCCTCCCCTCAAACCAACACACACCTTAGTCTCATGAATTGCAATGGTGAGAAATAATCTTATGCTTCTCTTGTTTTAAAGTAGAGTTTTAATTTAGTTTTAGTCAAATTATTTTCATCCTTGATAGAATTGAATTTGGAAATAGAAAAGCTTTTCAAATGGTTTCCCTCAATCAAATTGATTGCACAATTGTGAAGATTACTCTGCTTTTGCCTTAGTCCTCGAGGAACGACAACTCTTTATAGGATTATATGTAATTTTTCCCATATCTAAAACCTTGCAGCAATCTTTTTTTTGGGCCATAACCTCGCGGTAATCACATTATCCAAAGGCCCATAATGTTGCATTGGGCTTTGACACTTTAATTTTCTTGTTAATTGAGTCCCAATTTAAACTTTTCGCACACTCCTGCCTCAATTGGGCCTCGATCCACATTCACAAAGGGGGACGAAGAATTAAACAGTTTTAGGGCTTTTAGCACAGCGTAGCTTTTGAACCAACAAGTATTCGTGCGTGCCTATGCATTGTATATGTCTTTTTTTTTTATATTCTGCTCACTCATATTTTTTTCAAGAGCATACAACATTAAGAGTGAAAGTGAATTTCATAAAGATTTTGAATTTCTTTAATTTAAATTAATATTTTCTTACACTCAAGTTCAAACACCTATAATGAATACAATGTAAAAACATAATCTAAACAAATTAGAATCAAATTAAGAATATAAAAAAGAAATTAGAGAATAATCATCAATAAATTATATTTATTGATTAATGGATTCAAACTGAATCTCCTAGTATTTAACACCAAATTGATATTATTTATTAAGTTTTTCGGAAAAAAATTAGAAAATAATCATCAACAAATTGTTTTTATTGATTAATAAGGAGATAAAAATTCAATTATTAAGCAATATAAAAAAATAAATTAGAAAATAATCATCAATAAATTATATTTATTGATTAGTGGATCCAAACTAAATCTCATAGTATTTATTATGTTTTTTGGAAAAAAAAATATAATTTTAAATTATGATAACTCCTTGATTAATGGATATAAAACAAAATTCAATTACTAAAAACAAAGTGAAATATAACGGTGTTCGATCCACATTCTTGGAGGTGGACCAAGAATTAAACAATTTTAAGACTTTTAGCACAATAAACTTTTAAGTCAATTAGTCACGAACTGTAAACTGGATACCGATGATAATATAAAAAAAAAAAATAGATTTGAAGCTGTACCAAAAAAAATATTAGAAGTGTAATTTGCTTCCAATAAATAATATCTATCTAGTAAAAAAATATTAAATGTCGTCACAATGTAAATATTTAATAACTTTTATGAATAATTTTATTTTTTAATAAATTTTACATTTTATTATATTTATGAGGATTTCAACTGTAAATGAAAACTACTTTTTTTTTTTTCCAGACAAATCAAAACCGAGTTTTATAATATTTATCTCGGGGTAATTAAGTCAATTTTGGATAAGGCATCTACGAGTTAGTAAAGCTAAAGCTATATATGTTAGTACAATATGTACTTACACAGATTATTGTACTATTAAAACATGCAACTATAAGTGAAACTCAAATGATCTGCTTTTCATTACTAAGAGCCCATAAAGTGTCCCATTCTGATTAATCCTTCTTAAACTCTGTCTCGTGGATTCTTCTTTCTGTGCCTCTTCTTGCTTAAGTTTGCCTGATTACTTGTATTATAATTGAGTCATTATATTCCTCATGGGGCAAGCTGGCTTCGATTTTGAACCAAGTTGATTGAGAGAATTGTCGGAAACCACCAAGGCTTTAATTTTTTTGGGTAAGTTGGCAACCTTGTTTTCCTTTCTCGTATTCGTTTGTTTCGAAATTTTCTATGAAAATGAACTGTTTCTCATGAAATGGGATTTTGCCAGAAGCTCATAGTTTTATCCATGTATATTAGGAGGAAAAAACTTTGCAAGTTTTGGATTTTTGGGTCAGAAACTGATCTTATATGAGGATGGAACTTAAAAGTGGATCATTATATTATCTTTTACTCAAAAAAGAAAAGAAAAGTGGATTATCTAAAATAAGTGAGGTTAATTAAAATAGAGAGCAGGTTAGATAATGCCATGAGGATAGAACAATGTGTCGGTGTAATATAAAAATGTAGAGTGGGAGACAGACATGAAATTCACCTCTGTAAAACTTAACTACAAGAGTGGAGTGGAATCTAGCTAGCCACTTGTTTTACTTCCTTCTGTTTGCTTTTCATTTTTTTATACTTTCAATCGGTATTCAGCTTCAGGGTTTGTAGTTTCCCCTTCTAACACAAGATCTCCTCTAAGACTCGAACTCGAGGCTAGAGGAATCTAACAGTACGTTACATCACTAGATGAACTTTGTGTTGATCTTCCTTCTCTTTTCCACTTCCAAATGAATTATTGTTAACAAACTAATTAATAACTTCCATATAATAAATATAATTAAGAAAAAGAGGAAGAAAAAAGTATGAGTTTCATTCAATCATGTCAGACCTATATATATAATAAGAGAAGTGGAGTTCATGTGGAGCCGAGGGCGGGTGATCCTGATTCATCAAATGGTAGTGGGGTTAGTTTTAGGAGCGGTCCTTCGTTAGTCCGGTCTAAATGAGGCGGTCTTAAAACACTTTAGCGTATAAGAAGTTCTTTTTATTTGCAAAACTGCCACCGGTCACACCTTTAAGAGCGGGGCGTCGATAATCCGCTCTAAATGAGGCAGTCTTAAATCCCTTTTTTGCACTAGTGGGATTTGATATATTTGTAGGCAGATGTGCAGCTAAATCAGCTTCACTTAGGCCACCTAATGTTGTTCGGTGTTTTTTCTAGATCCTATAATTAGATATTGAGTAACTGACTAATCTGAATTTGTTAATAGGATGCCTCTCTAAAGAATACTGGTATTTATAAAAGGTGAGATTCAAACTCAGTTTATCACTTTGTGGTCTAACTATCTACTGCTAAACAAAGACCTTTGGTAGCTTCACCTACTATGTGAAACGTGATTCACGAGGAATCTTGTTCGAATGATGATCTCCAACCTGTCCTCGTTGAATTGGAGTGGGGAACAACAGAAATGATTCTCGTTTGTTGTGACCCCACACGTTTTAATAATTACTAGTATTACTTTCCCCTCTTTGGCTTTTTTATCGGATGTCCCCGAAGGGACCTAGTATTACTTTTATCTTTAGTATAAGTCATTTATATCATGAGCAAAAATAAGTCATTTATAAATCTTTCTTTCATAATCATTTATTTTTATTTATAAGTTAGATCATTAATTTGTTATATGATTTTACTTTCATTTGTTATTATGTTGAGTTTATTTTTACATGATATTTTATATATTAAATAGGACTATAGTTGAAAATTTGTTAACTTTTAATACAAGAGTTAATGAGGTTTATTTTTTCTTAGTCTAAGACCACAGAGTATCAAGAAATGTATTAAATCGAACAAAATTTTTAAATTTACCTTTAATAAATTTTCTCTCTCTACATGTACAAAATTGTTTTCATATTGCTTCCTTCTTTCTCTCTTTTCAATGATAATTAAATAAAGGTAAAATTGAAAAACTATAAATTAAATATCTACAATGCCCTCTTTGACATGGACAAAAATTTTCCCTACAATAAGAGGCATATGAGTAATAAGGACAAGAGTAGTGTTACCATTTTAACAAGGAAATTTTCGACACAAAGAATCTTTTTTTATTAGGGGGGACCAGATTTCACATATATATGCATGTGCAATTTCAAGTTTTGAAATTTTTCTTCCAACTTGTTATTACCTGTCTCATTCATTGATTGAAGCACTGAATATAATAGGACATATATATGTTACTTCATGATCCAACAATCAATCTCTTCCTCCATGTTTAACTACCGGTCAATCAAGTTTTATAACTAAGAGTGATTGATTTGAGTAATGAGCGATTTAAAAGAATAATATAAAGAGAATAAATTAAAAATTACAATTAATAGGCATTCAAAATCCAAGTGATGATTTGTTGGTCTTAACCATTATTGTCAAACTCGCGAGTTGATTCTTTGAGTTTACCATTTTTATGTTCATACCTTATTAAATCGAGTTAAGTCTCTAGTAAAATCGTGTCAGCTATAAACTCAGATAAACTTACGAGTTTACATACCGAATTTACCGTTTCTACGTTTGCAGCTTACAAAATTGTGTTAATTTTTTTTCAATTTTGTGATCCTCAACGGCTTTATATATGAATTTTATAGAATTTTTTTTATTAAATATAATAAATTATGAATGTTGATATATTTAATTTCAATTATTTAGATTTAAAATATATTTAAATCAAATTATTGTCATTTTTATGTTTAAATTATTTAATTATACACTGTTAATACATATTGAATGATAAAAGTAAACTCTTACGAGTTTACCGATTCGAGTTCACGATACGAGTTTATACCACTGTCACGAGTTTGTTTAGACTCGTGAGTTTGACAACCTTAGTCTTAAATATGTGAATTGGCTAAAATTTAAGTGACAGAGTGCTTTAATCATCTCTCGAATTTAAAGAGGCACATTCGTATTTTTAAGTTACTTTTATTAATGAGGACTTCATATTTAACATCGAACGAATTCAAACCCAAGTGGGTACTTCAAGATTTTAACATGATGTCATAAACAAAAAAGCCGCAGCCGCTTCAGTCTTCTCCTTTTTATAATGTCGTCACTTGTTAATTCCTTATCACCTCAAATCAAGTTTGCATGCAGCGCAGCAAAAGCAGTGTTATAATAACATGTTTTTTCGGCCAACGAGTTAGAATAACTACTCACGAGACATTATGCTTCTTGCGAATTTTATAGTTGAATAAAGGGTGAATTCGAAAAAAGTCATAAGAAAGAGAGTTAATTATCAAAAGTCTCAACAATGACTAAGCATCATAAACATGTTAATTTTTGCACCGAGACTTGTCATTGCATACTCCTTAATTGTTATCTAACTTTTAAGTGATTAATTTCCCACTTGGAAACCTTATAATAACTCCCATGAATAAATAGCTCTATTCTGACTAACATAAAGTTGATATAGCGGTATAAGGTCCTATTAGATTTCTTTGGGTCTTGAGTTTAAGTCTTAGATGAGACATTTATATTGAAAGGGGCAACCATAAACATTGAACTGGATACGAGAGATAACATAAAAAGTAGCTCTATTATGAAATCTGACTTGATGCCTTTATCCAAATTTGTTTCATGCTTCATATACATATAGTTATTCAGTTATTCTCGTATTTATGAAAAATTTGAAGTGGAAATGAAAATCATATGAATATGTATATAGTATATATAGCAAGTTCATCTATACTTCCTCCATTCCTTATTATAAGACACCAACTACCAACATTTTTGGTTCTTATTATAAGACACCAACTTACTTTAACTAACTCATCATTTATTACTATTTTTCCATTATGTCCTTATTTTTAACTAACTCATTTAAATCTACATCATTAAAGTAGGGGTAAAGTTGAAAACATTTATTACTTTTAGATCTCATTAATGACCTAACCTTCATTCCTTAGTCCGTAAGAAATGATAGTTTGTGCCTTATAATAAGGATCAGAGGGAGTAATATTTTGCAAATGTGTGGAACAAAGTTTCTTGAAGCGCCAAAAATGTAAATTGACGACCGAATCAATAAAGCGCCAAGTTGAAACAGCAACGTGCAGGAAAAAAAGTACAATAATTGAAGGCAGAAATAATGTTCAGGCACGCGCATATGTTGAGTTTATATTGATTAAAATATATGATCACGTGAATTTAATTTTAACAATTATATATATATATATATAGATATATATCATTGAGCAATTATACATTAACTAGGGGATGTCTATGTTATTTATATATAGAAGTCATGTGTGATGAAATGAATTGAAGAAGCCATAGAGAGAGAGAGAGAAAATGGATTTGAGGAAACAAATTGTGATGATAGTCCTTCTGTGCTTCCTTCTTCTCTGTAAGGCTCAAGCCGCTGTTCAGTACTATGACTTCGTTGTAAGTTCTTCCTTGTCACAATATCCTTCTTAAAGATCATATTTGTAATATTGCAATTGTAGCTCGAGACCATCAATAGAATGCTCAATGCGCGCGCGCACACACATGTATATATATTTTTCTCTCATATTCTAATTAATCTAATAACTTATAAGCTCTCTGCGGTTTTGTCATTGGAAGGTTAAAAGTGTTTTTCTTCATCTTCATCCTACAAAAACTTTAGCTAGAAGCGCTAATAATGCTCGTGGTGCACTTAAATTACTTGTCTATACTCCTAATTCATCCTCTAAGATTAGATGTTATGTATCAACTTGAAAAAAAATACAAAATATATAGATTATACTTTTTCATTAAACTTATAAAATGAAAAGCTGGACTAGACTGGCTTGGTGAGTTCGATTGGTAAATTGGCAAACTAGATAGGTGGCAAGTCCAATAATTTGTCTAATTTGGAAAATTTGTTATCGGGTGATGAATTGATCAACCCGAAGGAGGAAGAAGAAGATTGAAAATCGAAGTATGAAACTTAAAAAAGAACAAGGATATAATGGAAGGAGATGAATTTTCAGTAGTGGAAACTGAGACGTAGGTAATGAAATTAAGCACTCCCTTTCTGCTCCTTATTATAATATACTAACTAACAGTTCTCACAAATCAATAAAACCAGTTAAAGTCAATAAAGTTAGCCTACAATTTAAGTAACTTCCAATATTACTCCCACTAATTACACTAAACTCTAATATTATATTAATTATTACTCTCACCCACTACCCTTATTTATTAAGGACATACATGAAAAAAATAATTAATATTTATTAGGAATAAGCAAATGCTTTATAAAAAGGACCAAATAAACTTGTTAGTTTGTGTCTTATAATAAGGATTAAAGGAAATATAAACTAATTAGCCAATGGTCTTGCAGCTAGTTGCATAAGAACTCCGTGAGAGGAGAGGTTGCAGGTTCAATCATGGTTATAATTTCTATTTCTGATTATGATTACTGGGGTTTGCCTTTTGATTATTAAAAAAATGTGTGAACATAACTATTAAAGCATCTCACATATCCATCAAACCCTCACATTTTTCTATGCTTTTCAATTGGTTAAACAATAAATACAATTTTGTTCACCTTCTGCACGTTACACAGTCATTTAAATATACTCTATAAATATGCATCTATATCTTTTGCTTTTCTAAGAACAATATTCTGATACTTAATTAGCTTACTTTGTCACAAACACTTAGCTTTAGGAGTCTAGTAGCTAGGGTAAGTTCTGCTTTATTAATTGGCCAAACGCAAACCAATGTTATGCAAAGAATACCTTGGGATTACAGCTAACTGTGGATATGCTAATTAATTTTATGATTACGGTGGATTACAGCTGAAGGAAAAGAACTTCACAAAGCTGTGCAGCACGAAGAGCATCTTGACGGTGAATGGTAGCTTTCCAGGGCCAACCATTTCTGCTCACAAAGGAGATATCATTTATGTCAAAGTTCACAATGAAGGAACTTATGGTGTCACTATCCACTGGTACTCATTTTTCCACAACCAAATTATTAACTACGTACTATTTTACAAATTTTCCCAAGACAAAGATCCGGTTCCATCGTTTAATTTTTGACCCATTTGAATGGCACGCAACCGATTATTATTAGAAGTACCTTCTTTGTTTTTTATTATAAGACGCGAATTAATAAATTTATTTGGTCATTTTTATAAGACACTTATTTATTCTTAAGAAGTATTAATTATTATTTTTTCTATGTATGCCCTAATAAATAAGGGTAGTGAGTGAGAGTAATAATTAATATTCCCTCTGATCCTTATTATAAGGCACCAACTAATAAGTTTATTTGGTCTTTTTTATAAGACACTTGCTTGTTCCTAATAACTATTAATTATTTTTTTCCATGTATGCCCATAATTAATAAGGGTAGTTGGTGAGAGTAATAATTAATATGCTATTAAAGTTTAGTGTAATTAATAGGAGTGATATTAAAAATTACTTAAATTCTAAGATAACTTTATTGACTTTAACTGTTTTTATTGATTTATAAAATTAGTTAGTTGGTGTTTTATAATAAAAATTAAATTATTTGAAAGTGCGAAAAAGTGCATTGACTGTTTTTTTGCATTGACTGTGGTTATAATGAAAGTGGTTATTGGGGTTCGGGGGGTAAATCTCCGTATGGTTGTCGGGAGGAAAAAGGAAACAAGTGGGGGAATGGGGGGGACTGGAGAGGAAGAAAGAGGACAAAAGAATGATGTTACGTATGACTGAAGCCTGCCATGTGAGGCTGCAGCAGTGCCGCGTCCTCCATCAACCCCCTCGGCCTCTCCTTCTCGTCCTCTTCTACCGCCAAATCCGGACTCCAGTCCCCCAATCATCCCATTTCCACCCCTTTTCCCTTTTTTTTTTTTTTCTCCTCCAAAATTTATTAGGAAAATATTGCTAAAGTTTTGAGGAAGAGAAAAAATATCAACCTCAAATTTCTTATTAAAAAATTTCTAGGGACTTTTTTGATATTAATCATGAAAAAATATTAAAAAAGTATCATTGTCAAAATATTTTTTCCTATTATTTCCTGTTGTTAAAATTTTTTCTAGTTTTTCCTCATTTAGAAAATTTTTTACAACAGGAAAAACTATTTTGACGAGACTTTTTTGATATTGGAATTCCGTAATTAATATAAATTGATAGGAGATTTGAGGTTGAGACTTTTTAATTTTTTTTTGGGACCTGAGTGATATTTTCTCAAATTTATTCTCATTAATTAAAAATATTTAAACATAGTTAAAGATTCCTTGAAAAACCTATTTACAATTGCCTATATACTTTCTTTTCATTTTTAATTTAGTAGTGACGTGTTTTTTAATTAATTATTAATTTTACTCTAACAATATAATCAGCTCCTGTAATTTTGCGTTGCTACCATGGTTGGCTTTTATATATGTCAATTTGGTACTTCACCTAATGTGAACTCTTGTTTTTCTCTTTATTATTTTAGTAAGACATTTAATAATAAAGAGATAAAAAAGTACCAAATTACTTCCTCTTGTCCTTATTATAAGATACTAATCAGTAAGTTTATTTGGTCTTTTTTATAAGACACTTGCTTGTTCCCAATGAGTATTAATTATTTGTTTTCATATATACTCCTAATTAATAAAGGTAGTGGGTGAAAGTAATAATTATATAATATTAGAATTTAGTGCAATTAGAAAGGGTAATATTGGAAGTTACTTAAATTGTATAACAACTTTATTGACTTTAATTGTTTTTATTGATTTGTAAGAATGGTCAGTTGATGCCTTATAATAAAGACCAGAGGGAGTATGATATTAGAGTTTAGTGTAATTAGTAGGGGTAATATTGAAAGTTACTTAAATTGTATGTTAACTTTATTGACTTTAACTGTTTTTATTTATTTGTGAGAATTGTTAGTTGGTGCCTTATAATAAGGATGAGAGAGAGTAACTAGTTTAAGGGACAATGCAAAAAGGGAGTTGATTCTTATATATATGATCAGCATGAGTTAAGTATTAAAGCCGCAGATCTTATTTGAAAACTTGTTTCTTAATTTTGTTTTATATTATTTAATTTGATTAACATTTTTTAGCCAATATAATATTGTTAATCGAAATAGATCTGTAAGATTTCAAAGAACAGTATCCATATTTTCCCTACAGGGAAAAAAACTCAACATATTAGAAAATTAAAGAAAAACAAGGTACTCCCTCTAGTTTCGAGTCCGGTTTCTCTTCATATCCACTCTCTGCCCATCCCTCATCATCTGCAAATCTTGACTTTCGAAATCTTGATCCAAGGGCCTAAAACAATTTTAAAAAAAACCGCATGCGGTTTTTTAAAAATTTGTTCTGGGCACTTGGATCAAGATTTTAACGGCTAATATGAGACTATGAGAGATAATGAGAAATTTGTTCATGAGAGAATCCTCTTCCCTCTAGTTCCTGTTCTTATAAGGTGCCTTCTGGAAGGAGTTATAAGGCATTTGCCTGTTTTAAAGAATATCAAATATTTTTTCTTATATGTCCATATTAAATAAGGGTAGTGAGAGAGTAAAAATTAATACTACTCCTTTGGTCCTATTTATAAAGTCAAGAGGAAAAGGTTTTTTGATCATATTTATAAGTCATATCATAAGTCAATATTCGAGTGTTGTGTTATCACCTGTCGAACTTGACATACCCAAGTCACATCATTAAATGTTATATGAATGCATAATTTTACCTTTCATTTATTATTGTATAAACTTTGTACATATATGAAAAAATAATACTTCAGGAGTTTGGATGCATCTTAACCATAATAAAGTTCAAGTTCTTTCTTGATTATGGTAAAACATATTGGAAGTATCTTATAAATAATAGGACAAGATGAGTAGAATATAATGTTGGAGTTTAGTATAGTAAATAAGGATAATTATAAATCACTTGCATTTTATATTTTTATGACAAATAAGATGTTTTCAACTATTTGATGTGTGACTTATATTTGGGAGTCCGGGGAGTATCAGAAAAGGGATCTAGATTCTGTGCACATCTTAAAACAATCTATTTCTTTATATTCATTCCTTCACATATATCATCAAAACGCAGGCATGGAGTGAGGCAACCAAATGATCCATGGTCAGACGGACCTGAGAACATAACACAGTGCCCTATCCCTCCAGGTTCAAGCTTCACTCAGAGTCAATTTGGCTTCCGAAGAAGGAACTCTTTGGTGGCACGCTCACGGTGATTGGACTCGTGCCACTGTTCATGGCGCCATTGTTATACATCCTCCTCATGGAGCTTTTATCCTTTCCCTAAGCCCCATGGCCAAGAAACACTCATCATTGGTCTGTCCCATTTCTCTAGTAATTCATCTCTTAATGAGTTTTGGAGGAAGTACTATGAGGTCTTAAGAAAGGAACTTAATTGTCAATTACCAAAAAGTCCTCATAACAACTTTCAATATAAGAAATTGTAACACTTCATTTGTTATTGGGACTTTTTGGTAATTAAGCTTATTCCTTAGGACTTCATAGTAATTCCCCGAGAATTTTTAGATCCCTCTCTAATCTTGTTGGTTCTTGCGTAAACAATTAATTATAGGGGAGTGGTACAAGGGAGATGTGATGAAAATCATAAAAGACGCTTTGGCCTCTGGTGGAGAACCAAATGCTTCCGATGCTTACACCATTAATGGCCAACCTGGAGACTTGTATGCCTGTTCTAATGGTGACATATCTAACTCTATAAAGTTACTCCCCTTATCATATTTATAGGGCAGAGAAAAGAAAATTTTTAGTTCTATTTATAAAGCACATTGTTAAATTTTGTATATGTATATACAATTTTACCCTTAATTTATTATTATGTTGACCGTGTTCTCATGTAGTATAACGTATATTAAATAAAGATAAAATTGGAAAGTTATTGAATTTTAAAGTAGAGATAAAGAACTTTGAGGGTTTTTTTTTTGTCGACGTGAAACATGATAAATAGGACAGAGGAGTACCACATAGACAACAGTAATCTAACTTAACGGTAATTTTGCATGCAGGGACGACACACCGGTTTTCAGTGGTGCCCGGAAAAACCTACCTGATTCGCATAATCAACGCCGCCATGAACGAAAACCACTACTTCGGAATCACCAACCACACACTCACACTAGTAGGCACAGACGCAGCCTACGTCAAGCCCTTTACCACCCCATACCTTCTGATAACCCCAGGCCAAACCATGGACGTTCTGCTCAAAGCTAGACAGAAACCAGGTCTCTACTATATTGTCGCTTCGCCCTTCCACGACGGTACATCTCCATATGATAACACCACAGCCACAGCCATTTTGCAGTACAATCATCGTCATCGTCATCGTCATCCTCCGTTGGTGTTTCCAGATTTCCCTGAGTATAATGATTCTTCTGCTGCTTTTAACTTCACTAAGAGATTAAGGGGTTTGGGGACTAAGGGTCACCCCATTAATGTTCCAAAGAAAGTTAACAAGAGGATTTATATGACTGTTGCTGTGAATCATCTAACATGCACTGCTAGTACTTGTGATTCAACCACCAAGCAAGCGGCTAGTTTGAACAACGTGTCGTTTCAAACCCCAAGTATTGATATATTGGATGCTTACTACTGGTACGTGTTATATACCCTTCGGTCCTATTTATAAAGCACTTCCAGTATGTTTCACAAATAAAAACACTTATAATTTCATTAACCCTGCCTTAAAAGTCAACAACTTTTCAACTTTAACCTTATTTAACTACACACTTTCCAAGAAAATAACAATCTACACTACTCCTTCCTGTCCACTGTCCACAATATAGGGTACTTCTAAAAGGAAGACATGATCAAGAATACAACTCACTCTCTAGTTTAATTAATATTTTTTTTCCTTTTTTGCCCATGTAATTAATACTTACTTTCCAACTTTACCTACTCATTATATCTATTCTCTCTTTCTCTCAAATAATATTCCTAATGTAATTAAACACGTTTCTCAAGAAAGGTAAAAGTGAAAAAATTTACATTTAATGACATTAAATGACTTAATTGTTATTTCTTATTTACCGTGATATAATTTAAGTGCGTTATATTGTACTCCCTCTGGTCCTTATTATAAGACACCAATTAATAATTCTCACAAATTACTAAAAACAGTTAAAGTCAATCAAGTTGTTATACAATTTAAGTAACTTCCAATATTACCCCTACTAATTGCACTAAACTATTAATCATTACTCTCATCCACTACCCTTATTAAATAGGGGCATATATGAAAAAAAATAATTAATGCTCATTCGGAATAAGTAAGTGCCTTATAAAAAGGACCAAAAATACTTGTTAGTTGGTATCTTATAATAAGGGCTAGAGGGAGTAGATCAAAGAGAGTATAATAAATGAAGGGTAAAATTGTACATTCTTGTAAAAAATTTAATGACATACCTTATAAATAGGGCAAAAAATACAAACACCCTCTCTCTTGTGAATAGAACCAGAGAAGTATTTTTCTGTATTGATTTTGCATCTAAATCCAACTTCAATTTTCACAGGTTGTGTTGTGTGGGTTGTTTTTGAGTTAAAAATGTGGATTCTAACCCAAATAACAATCGACTTTTGCAGGAACAAGACGGGTGTTTTCACTAAAGACTTTCCAGAAGAGCCTCCAAACTACATCAACTTCACAGATCCTTCTAATAATGCATTTACTACCACGGGAACGAGGGTGATAATGCTGAACTACAATGATTCAGTAGAGATAGTATGGCAAGGAACAAATAATACGATGGATACTGCTGAGAATCACCCAATGCATCTTCATGGTTTCAGCTTCTATGTTGTGGGACAAGGTCTCGGAATTTTCAACAACAAGACACATCCTAAATCTTATAACCTCCATGATCCTCCAGAAGTTAACACCGCTAATCTCCCCTCAATGGTTGGCTGGCCATGAGATTTGTCGCCAACAATCCTGGTACGTCTTCTAATGTACTCCCTCCATTTCTTTTTAGAAGAGACAGTTTACCGATTCACGTTGATAAAAAAGTTGGTTATGTAAAAAATATAACTTTTTGTCAAAAATATCTTCATATAAGTGGAAGAGAGACAATTTGTGGTGGGGAAAATGTGTAGGAATTAAATATAATAATATGGGTCCTATGAGTGATTAAATAGGGGTTAAATGAGGAAAATCAACAAAAAAATTTGAGACAACCTGTAAATGTTTCTGATATAGGTGGTTTCTTAGAAAAAGGAACGGAGGGAATATCTTTGAATTACCATTCATAATCATACTGACGTTATATTGTTGCAAGAAATACTCCTTTCGATCCTTAATATAAGACATATTTATCTAATCTTATTAGATTAAGAAAGCAAGTTAAATTAATTAATATGATATTATTTTTTAAAACACCCTAGTCATCTTCAATTCCCTCATTCATATACTTCTTCTTGATTATAGTTCAGATCAGAGTATCAATAGGGATAAATTAGAAAAAAATTGACAAATGAAAATTATGTTTTATATTTTATTCAATATCAATTTCTCAAATATAACTTAAATTAAAGACCGGAGAGAGAATAATGTAAGCATACAGCTTTCATATTTTTACACTTTAATATTTCTGTTTGAATTGGGCCAAAAGATATTGGTTAGTATAGAGCTCTCATATTCTTGTGCATAAATAATTTGCAGGGGTATGGTTTATGCATTGTCATTTTGAGAGACACAGTAGCTGGGGAATGGAAACTGTGCTCATTGTGAAGGATGGGAAAACCAAAGAAACAAGCATGCTTCCACCTCCTAAGGATATGCCTCCTTGTTCCAAATGAGGGAATTGAATGATTACATCATCATTCCACAATAATGCTTTCAATCAATAATTAATTATTATCTACGTATTAAATAAATCTAATGAGTTTGATTTCAGACTCAAATTTGGGATTCAGATTCCTGAGAAATTTAATTACGTTTCAACTGTTTTAGAAATGTGTAATATCCTAGCGACGGTTCATGTTTTTGTTTGGTGCTATGCAGTGTAATATTATTTGAACTCTTCAATTTTCTTTAGGCTTTGATTTTCCTTCCTCATGTGTTTGTGGGTGTGCAGTGTTACAAAAATAAAGAGTTCGAGTGTTTTTTATTTTTATTTTTTTCAACATGAACTTCAATATCTGTATTTGGAAATTCTTTCCCCGGTCGCCCCCCTCCAAATAATAATCATTTCGAATAAAATAATCTTTTAGTTGTTCATAAAGGGTCAAAATACATAAAGAACTAGGAATGCATCATACGATGTACGAGAAGTCAAGTCGAGATCAGTGTTTTGAAAAAATTACCAGATGAAAATTTAAAAGCAAATTTATATTCAAATATTCAATTTTTTTCCCAAATCAATAGTTTCTATCTTAATTCTTAGCCAAATGCCGAAAATGTTTTGAACATACACTGACACGAGGGTTACTTTCTGTTGGTTATAGATTGTACTTCTCTATATTGAAGTATTGTAGTATAGATTACTACTTCACAATTGTTGCACAATATATAAGAGCTTACTAATTTGATGCTGTAAACCAATATAAATTAAAGTGAAGTGGTTTAGATTTTAGAGTCACAAAATGACATGCATATAAGCTCCTATATATATGTCTCACAACTTTCTCTCATCACAAGGTTCCTTCTCTCCCTCTAGCGTGTAGTGTTTGGATTAGCCTATTTTAAGTGATTTTGAGTTACATGAGGTAAATATGTGAAAAGAGTTTTGCCTTATAATATGCAAAAGAGTTTCTTAAAGCTAAACCAAGTTGGCTTAATTTGTATCACCTTGCTGAAGCTGTAACTTTCTTTCCTTTATATAATTAAGGTAAGTTGGATTTGCATTTGAACCATTCCTTATAGAACACACAACACTCTTTTGTTTTTCCTGCGCTTGTTATATTCTTAAAAGGAAGTGGTCAAAATATATCATTTGAATTAATGTTGGTCCAAGTAATAAAAAATAAAAATAGTGGCTTATTTATGGCTACTGTTAATAATAAGCAAGAGATAGTAGCAGAGTGAGTTGATAAGCAACCTTGTTTTTTTTTTTTTTTTTATTTGTTACTTTTTAACACGAATAAAGCCTTTCACACCAAGCAAATTAGTTGTGGAAACATTATTATATATGCTACTAATATTATGTATATTCATGTATATGTATATATGTGTGTGTAAACTAAAAAGTGTAACATCCCGTTTTTTAAAAGAAGTATAAAATTTTTTCATCAGAGTAGAGCATCGGAGCAAGAGTGTAACTGATATATATATTCAAAATGCCCACTGGCTATTTACAACAGCGGTATAGAAACCGAGTGTTTTAAAAGTGAAGTACAACAACAAAAGGCTTCCGCCGGAACACCAAAAGAAGTCTTCAGCCGGAACTTCTACGCGGGCTGCTTGTCTCTCTCCTCGGTCCTCCGGAATCTGACGCTATGTTAAGGGCTGAGATCCAACGCACCGGATCTCAGGTAACGGTTAACCTCATGTCTATGTATACACATACAAACAACAGACATCCACAATATCATCACCACATACAATCACTCTTTCACAACCCATGCATATGTATTGCCCCAGCATGTAGACATATTGCCCCTAGCATACAGACAGATTGCCCCCAGCATACAGACATATTGCCCCCAGCATACAGATATATCCTCTAACCACTATATGCATTTCAACAGTATAACACCTATACAACACACATACCACATATATGAATACCATAAACATCAGAGCTAGTGTTACAGTACGCGAACGTACCTTCGTTGACGGTCGTCGGTATTTCTAGCGGAATACGGTACGACAGTAGGTCAGAACCTTATAAGAGATATCCTATCAATATAACAACGTACTTGTTAAGGATCTATCATTACGACAGACATTTTTAGTCATAATGACCATTTTACCCCTGACCCCCTAATCGGCGAAATTTCGCTAGCACTTCGTTACTTTGACTCTAATCTTCCAAAATTTTGCCATAACTCTGACCCCATCATGAATTTCGAAATTAATGACTAAAATACCCCTAACATATGATATCTAATCATACTTGGAAGATTAAAGACTAAACTAGCATTTCTACTATAACTACCGAATCGAAAACTAGAACTTAAGACTCGATACCGAAAAACTTACCCAGAGCTTCGCTGCGAATTTCCCCGGACTCCTCATTCTCTCTAACCTCTCTCTAATTTCGAAATCCACAAGAGAATTTGGTGTGAATTTTGCAAAGAAGGTGGAGGCCTATTTATAGGAAAATTCCGAGTACTATTCATGCTTTATCAGACGGATTCTGGACCGTAAGATCGCACTTCGTTGGAGTGGCACAATCTTGGCCTTACACCTCACATGCCGACCTGCCCCCCCAAAAGTCAACCAATGAGCCAATCATGTGATGCCACATGTCTTGCTTCCAGAAGGTCCTATACCGATAAAGTCCCGATCGGTGTTCAAATCGCGCAATCGCGTAAAATTTCAGAAATCCGGAATCACAACTTTGAAGACCTTTTCTTACTCATTAGAAATGTCTAAGTTAACTTAATTTTTGATTCCATACAGGGTTTCAACGGTCCTGCTGAAGTTTTACGGAAAAACGTGCCGGTTACGGAACTAACTTCCGGAATAATTAATCTTTGGACAAAAATTCACTGATTCCAAATATGTCCAGATAATTATCAACTCATCCCTAGATGTTGAGTTATAATTTATTTTCTTCAAACTCCAATTTGTGACTATCTGCCTTTTTCACAGAGTACCCTATTTCGTCTTATTACTTAAGTATTCTTCCGATCACGGAAATGACTTCTGAGACAGCCCATTTCGAGATAAAATTATACTTGTCCATAAAATTCTCTGACATTAGAAACCTTGTTCATAGTTTTCTAGAGTAAATACCCTTTTTGGTCCTTGGAAAAAACACGGATGCCCTTTTTGGTCCCTGAAAAAAAATAAGTCACTTTTAGTCCCTAAAATGGAAAAATAAGGTCCATTTTAGTCCTTTTGATCATTTTTTTTGCACATTTTAATCCCTCAGAAATTCCCAAAAATGTCCTTTTTAGTCCCTAAAAAGGACCAAAATGACATTTCTTTTACTCAGGGACGAAAAAGGGTCAAATGTGTTTTTCTAGGGACCAAAAAGGGTATTTACTCTAGTTTTCTAGATAAGATTTAATTTCTATCGGTGGTCATTTATCCTATTTACTTTTACACTTAATTAATTATTAATTAAGAATTTCAAATTTCCTTCCAACCTCTTATCCACCAATTTCTTCTCCACCTTGTCGGCACACACACACATTTATTTTATATTTTCTGTTTTTATTTAATAGATAATATATTATAATTTATTTTATATAATTATTTTACAAAATTTCCCTATTGGTCCATTCTTAGATTTAGGCTCAAAATTACTTAATCTCACCAATTTTTCTTCCAAATTTCCAATTAATTAACAAATATATTTTATGCTAATCCTAGCCATAAACCACTATTTATAGGGTTTTACATAATTATCTTTGGATTTTTCTTTGTTTAAGCTTAAGTAATTAGTCAATAATTACTTAATTAATCCCCCACTAATTGTTGATAATTTTATTATTTATAAATAATTATTTCCTCACAACAATTGGACTTACATTGATATTTTATGCTTTACACAAAATATTAAAAATCATGGGGTCAATAATGATCCCGGAATACTTTTTAATTTTTCTCTCACTATTTCCCAAGGAAATAAATTCCAACAATTGTCCAAATTAGAGACAACATACTCTCTAATTTTTAATAAATATTTTATTGCCTCTAAGGATTTTTCATAATTTCCTTAAGTCACTTTATGCTCCACAAGGGCATTTTCGTAATTTTGGCACTCTAATTTTCAAGCGATTTTTCCCCACAGATTTGATACCACATATTCACCTATTTCTAATAGGTATTATTTATTAAAATATAATATTCCAGATAAATAATTATCCGGGTATTATATTTCTCCCCCGTTAAACAAAATTTCGTCCTCGAAATTTGCACTCTACCCACTAAACTTCGTACTATCCTGTTTTCGGACTATACGCGTCGGATCTTTATCCTATTGGATTACTTCCACGTCGTTCAATCGAGAATATACTCCAGCCCGACTGCAAAGATCTTTGTCATTTTGTACTTTGGTATATAGTGTTTTCCATGGATCCCATACACCGTGGTCAACACCACAGATACCAAAATGTCTCCATGGCTCCCATACACCATGGTAACACAAGATACATTAAATGCTTCCATGGCGCCCACACACCCTGGTAACACAAAGTACCTCCTACTCAATGACACGATCGCGGTCGGATTGTAATAAAGAATCATGGAACACGTGTCTAACGTCTAATTCATATATCGTCTAGAGAAGATTCCGTCTAAGAGAGATAGTACCTTGGACCATCCCCGGAAGTTCTCTGTCCCCCGCACTGGTTATTGCGTACATTCGGCCCGAGCTCTGTGGCCTTAACTTCGCGGCTACCTCAGGACAGTTGACACTGATGTGTCCAGGCTTCCCACATCTGTAGCAGACCCGTCTCTCCATAGTTTTCTCGGGACAGTTTGAAATAATGTGTGCTGTCTTTCGGCATCTGTAGCAAACCCGTCTACCACTACAGCTACCAGAATGGTACTTCCCGCAGTCAGGACACGATCAGGATTCCAACATTCTTTGGTTGCTCTGTTGCGATCTGAAATGGCCTTTTACTTTCTCTTTGGGAATCAAGATGTCAAAATTTAATTACAGATAGAATTGGTGAGTGAAAAGAATGAAACTGAAATACACGCGCGCGCGCGCACACACATATATATATATAGATACACATAGATATATGTATATTCATGTATATGTATATATGTGTGTGTAAACTAAAAAGCAGCTCACGTAGTTTTAATTAAAAAAAGTTGTGATAAGATGTGCTGTTATTTTCAGTGTGAGGCCGCACAATAAAGTGATGGGCACCAAACTTGTTCTTCAGTAAGCAAACAAGGAATTTTAATCCTAGACGCAAAGCAAAGCAACGTAACTCTAATAAACACAGAAAAAAGGTGATGTGTAGTGAAAATCAAAAGGCAAAGGTGAAATATGGGAATCCAAGAAAAAAAGATAATACAAATCACTTTTTGTTTAGCCCCTTTACAAAAAGTCAAAAGTTAAAACTGACCCATTACTTGATATGATAAAGATTATTATGCTACTAATATTCCTCGATCCCACAGATTTTTCATGGTGAAAGCAAGTATTCAGCCTAAAATTATTTCACTCCCTTTTTTACCATAAGAGTTTTTTAGCATCAAACTTTAATGATTGAATTGCTTTCAAGCTTGTTTCAAAAACAACACCAAACTTTCAAGCACATTATTAATTCAAGGAAAGTAACAAAAAATTTAAGTGAATGTTATGAGCCAAATGTTCAAATTTGATTCTCAAACCATGAAATATGTTCGCATTTCCATGAGCAAAATAAGAATCAAGATGTCAAAATTTAATTACAGATAGAATTGGTGAGTGAAAAGAATGAAACTGAAATACACGCGCGCGCATATATATATATATATATATATATATATATATATATGTATATTCATGTATATATATATGTGTGTAAACTAAAAAGCAGCTCAAGTAATTTTAATTAAAAAAAGTTGTGATAAGATGTGGTGTTATTTTCAACGTGAGCCCGCACAATAAAGTGATGGGCACCAAACTTGTTCTTCAGTAAGCAAACAAGGAAATTTAATCCTAGAGGCGAAGCATAGCAACATAACTCTAATAAACACAGAAAAAAGGTGATGTGTCGTGAAAATAAAAAGGCAATGGTGAAATGTGGGAATCCAAGAAAAAAAGATAATACAAATCACTTTTTGTTTAGCCCCTTTACAAAAAGTTAAAAGTTAAAATTGATCCATTACTTGATATGATCAGCATGATTATGAGTGGCTGTGTTAGAAAAACATGATGAGAAAAAGGTCAATGTTGATCAATATTAGAATCAACCTAAGATATACTTATTTTTCCATAAAAATTCCCTCAATTATTCTGTCCTCGTAGTGCAGCATAATGTTTTTTCCCCCTTAAAAAAATTGGTATCAAACCACATTATTAAGAAGACACATTGAACTCCGGCTAATTCAGATTGAGTAAGGAAGGACCGCAAGGTAAAAAAATCATTAAGAAAATACTTAACACAACTTGCCCAGAGCTCAAAGCCAGGACTACTTATTAAATTAGGATAACATAGGGCTTGTTTGATTTTAAAAAACATAAAAACCATAAACCTTATTTAGAAAACTGTTTTTAACAAGTTTTTTCTTTTTAAGAAAATAGAAAGTTCTTTTTTAAAACTAAAAAGTAAAAGCAGTTTTTAAGCGTTTTCTTGTTTTTATTTTTCTATTTCTTATTTTTTGAGGCCACTACTTGTTCATTATCGACACTACACCACCGACGCCAATTATAGGCAATGTCCGCCACCACGTCACTTCAAAATATATATTTTTAAAACAACTATCCAAACATTTTTTTTTTTTTCAAAACTTATTTTTTTTTTTAAAATTTTATAAAACAATTTTGAAAAAAAAACATAAACCAGAAACAAAACAAGCTCATAACGTTTACAAGATCAAGAAAATTACTGCCAATCCACATTTTTTAGTCAATATACGATATATGTTACTGTAGACCCTGCTTTAGGGCAAGTAGGAGGATATATTACAAAGAAAACATTGCTTTCAAGTGAGAGTAAAGTGGCACAAAGCCACGGTACAAAAAAAAGTGGCGCCAAAGCAGTGTCTATTTTATAATATTTGCAACAAAGATTGAGAAAAACACCGTTGAGAAATCCATCAGAACCAAGAACTTGCATGTAGCTTGCAATTATGGAAAAACTGAATATATGTCTTGAAATTATATATAAAGCTATACATGTTTTGTTGTCTCTAATTGCTACTACTATGAAGAGCAACCAATATGGGAAATTGCTTGGAAAATCAAGCTTTGCTAATAACTCTTCTAGGCTTCATGTTTTTTTGCAAGCTGAGCCAATGCAACGTTATGATTACCTAGAAAGTCTTGAAAATCCTTGTGAAACTTTGTCACATCTTTAGTATATTTTTCTCATGACGTGACAATTTATCCTTGTTATCCCGTCAAACTTATTTTTGTGTGAAATGTGAATAATATTAATGAATATTAACTACGTACAGGTGGAAGAAAAGAACTTCACAATGTTGTGCAGCACAAAAGCATATTAACAGTGAATGGGAGCTTTCCAAGGCCAACCATCCTCAGCTGAAACTCATGCCTCAGCTTTCATCCCTTCCTCCCGCAGAGATTCCTCTCCGTCTTGGCCCTTGTCTCGTTTAGCTGGAACCATCGCGAGCAGTGGCAGAACCAGAAATTTTTTTTAGCCCGGGTCAAAAAATAAACATATTGAACTATTTACTAAATAATATGATTTAACATTGAAAATATAAATAAATAATAACCGACAATTATAAATTAAAACAAGATATATAATGATAATAACTTTTTCAGTAGGTATCTCAAACATGAATTTTACTTTCCTCTCACAGTCCAATGAGTAATGAAATAAACATTGTCCTAAAGATATCACAATGTTTATCCTTACTCATCTTTTTCAACCTACAATGAATTTGTCACTAAACATAAATTCTTATACTACTACTTAATCCACAAACCTAACATTTAAATTCTTATACACCATTCAAACACAAAATAATAGTTATTTGAAATTAAACCAGCCCAAAAATTCATCACCAATCCATAAAATTACTACAAAATCCATTAATTGAATCCATTAAGTTTAGAAATTCATCACCAATCCAGCCAACATTTTTATCACCCAAACATACAACAAAATTGAAATAGAAATTGAAGCAAATTGATGGAATGAAGCCTTCAAAGGTGGTTTTGATTTGCATAAATTGAATCTCAACTGGAAATCGAATGAACATAATATTAAGTAATTTGATTTCATTTAACAGTTATTCCAAACAACACCGTTGGCATTCAAATACCTGGTCGGACGGTCGGTCACTGTGGTCGTTGGTCAGTGGTCAAGTAGTTGTGAGACACTGAGACAGAGGTCAGCTGGTGTAACATCCCATGTTTGAAATGCGGATTTTTTTTTTTTTTTTCAAACAAACAATCAGAGTGGAGTAATAGAGCGAAAGAGCATTTGGATTCTTAGCCAAAACATCAACCATTGTGTAACATTGTAATGATTACATTAGTCCTATGGCTTTAGCAAGAAACAACAGATAGAAACAGAAAGCGGAAAGGAATGCGTAAAGCGATAAAGATAGAAACAGTCTTCAGCTGCATGCCTACTCCGGGTATTTGCCTCGGTTCACGATCTGTGGTCCACCGACTGAGCTACACTGAGATTCAATTCACCATATTGAATCTCGTGTAACGGTTAACCTCATACCCAAACAATACAAGTATACGGACAATGATATTTCTAGAGCTAATACAACAAGATATCATAAGCATACTAGAGATGCATGATCATTATGCCGACAAAACATAAGCACGAGCAATATGTAAAGCCCCATAAGGTAAATAACAACAACAACTGCACTATTCACCGGTGCCACGATAATTAGTCGTGTCCTCGCCGCTAGGAAAACAAAACGGCGTTATCAAAACTATAACCCGTATAACTGTCTGTATAACGGTCTACGAACATATCATTGACATATAAGTATTTAAGATGTGCAAGATTAGTGTTACAGTACGCGTCCGTACCTTCGTTGGCAACGTTAGGTACTACCAGCGGAAAACGTACTTTCTACGGAAAAACGTGAACTTCAAACAGCGGTTCGTCGGGCAGCAAGGACGGCAGAAATCGAGATTCTGATATCCTATAAGAGTAATATCACTTCCATTAGTGATTTGACACAATATCTGGCATTTTAGGTAAAAATTACCATTTTGCCCTTCTACCCCTAATCGGCGAAATTTCGCCAGCACTTCGTTACTCTGACAAATTTTCTTCCCGAAATTTTGCCAGAACTTCGACGCCATTATGATTTTCGAAAATAATGACTAAAATAGCCCTCCCATATGATACCCAATCATACTTGAAATTTAAAGGCTATTCTAACAAATTATACCCTTACTTTTAAAAGAACCGCGAAAGCTTCAACTTTTCGGCGACTCGATCCCTACTATGTTTACACCTCTGCATATTTTTTCAACGCAAACAAGGCTCTAAAACATTTGTAGGAATCTTGTCACCTACTTCCTAAATCTAACTAACAATTCTACTAACTACTAAACTAAAAACTAAAGACTAAAAGACTTACCCGTTGAAGACTTTCCAGACAATTCTACAGGGCTTCGCTGCACAATTCCCCCAGAGCTCCTTTCTCTTCTTTCTCAACCAAAAATTTCGGCCAAGAGAAGGAAGAAAAGGTGTGAGAATTATGAAGGAGGGGGGGTATTTATAGGGTTTTGAAGGGACAATGTGGGAATTTCCAAAATTGTTACTTTATGCCCAGTCCACTAGTTTTTCCCCGATCGGTACCCGATTCGCGTGATTTCGGAGAAATCTCAAAATTCTGGATTTACAACTCAAGACATGTTCTCACTTAGTAGAAATGTCCAAGTTAACCTAAATTTTGGTTCCATATAGGCCTCCAACAGTCCAGGTTGAAATTTCCTCGAAAACGTGTCCGAACGCGTCCGATGTGTCGGATTGCGTTTTGAGATATCAATCTCTTCGAAATAATTCACTGATTCCAAATATGTCTAAACAAATTCAAACCCATTCCTAAATGTTGAGTTAGAATTTATTTTCCTCTTTTCCAAAATTATGCCTATATGCATTTTTCCCTATTTTGTTTTATTAGGAAAATGCACAAACGGCTTCGGAATTAACTTCCGGAAGAGGTCACTTAAAGGTAAAAACTCACTGATCAATATTTTACCTTGACCTTGGGATTCCTATTCCTAGATCTCTAGATAGGATCCGTTTCCTAATTTTTAATTTACTATTCACCAAATTTTACTTTAATTAATTATATTAATATTATAATATCAACTTGCAAAAACCTTTATACATATATATATACATTTTTTTTTCTCTTTTTCTTTTGGCCCAATTCGGCTGGCCCTATTTTAAATTAATAAATATATATTTTTTAATTAATTAATTAATTAATTACTTATTTATTTAATTTTTCCAAAAATTCCACAAAATTACCTAATTGGTCCATTCTTGTATTTAGGCTTAAAAATACCTAAACTCAACTATTTTTCTCCAAAATTTCCAATTAATTAGTAAATACATTTTTACTAATTTCCACCTAATTTACACTAATTTTTGAGCTTCACATAATTATCCCTTAATTTCCTTTGTTTACACTTAAGTAATTAGCCATTAATTGCTTAATCACTCTTTTAACCATAGTTGGTATTTTTCTTAATTAAGATGCCTTATTACCTTCATATTCTTGCATTAACCTTAGTATTTTCATACCTCCAACATTATTCCATAATTACAAGGGTATTTTGGTCTTTTTACTACTTTTTGAACACTCTTATACAGTTTTCCCAAGTTCATATTTTATTAAATTACCATAATTATGGATAATATACTCTCCTAATTCACTTGGTCATTTTACTGCCTTTTGGTATTTTTTCCATAATTTCCTAAGTGGATTACCCTTTCCAGGGGCATTTTGGTCATTTTGGCTCTTTGATCCTTAAATTCCCTAATTTCTTGTAGAAATTCTACTTAGAAAATATGCTATAATTATTCAAGACTGGAGATTGACTTTTCACTTATCAGAATTATCCAACTTTTATTTATAATATGCCAGATAAATATCCGGGTATTACAGCTGGACTCTGGTCGGACGTCGCCACACTTGTCGGAGACTGAGGATGGAGAGCAGAGCACTCAGAGCAGAGTGCAGTCCAGCCGTGTGGACGTCGGACGTTGTCGGAGGCTTGCCAACTCGGAGGAAGAGGGAGACTGACGGTGGACTGGATGGTTGAGTCGGGGCGTGGAGAGCCGTGAGCCCGTGAGAGGAGTCAGAGTAGAGGCGATGTGGGAGAGAAGAATGGAAGCGTCAGACTCAGTATGCGTGTGGAGGAAGCAAAGCTAGGGAAAAATGAAAAAAGAAAAAGGAAAGAAAAGAAAAGAAAAGAAAAGAAAAGAAGAGGGAGATAGTGGAATTATAGAGAAGATAAAAGATTAATTAGGCTAAATTATTGGTCATAATAAAATGTAGAATAAATACTCTTTCTGGTCCCTGAAAAAAAACACGGACCCCATTTTGGTCCTTGACAAAAAAACCGACCCTTATTCGTCCTTTTTATGGGACTAAAAAGGATCTTTGGAAATTTGTGAGGGATCAAAATTTCCACCAATCGACCCTTATTTGTCCTTTTTATGGACTAAAAATGACCTTTTTTTTGTCACAATAAAAGGGTAATTAATGCTGAAGAGAATAGATTTCTAGTTATATTTCTTCGTCTACTTCTTTGGAGCAACACTGGGTTTAGTATATCTGAACATCTTGGGGAAAATTGTTGAATTTAGAGGCTCCTCTACTTTGTCTCTGGTGTCCGTATCTTCATCTTTTTGGTTTGTTCGCCGTCTCATGAGAAAAGAGGAAAGTGATTAAGGAATGAAGATTTAACATTAGAACTAACTTAGTGTTCTTTGCCAATTTTTTGGCAGTGTCCTCTAATGAATTTTCTATTCTTAGTTTTTTATGTAGTGCGTGATATTGTTCTGTCTTCAATTTTACTTTTTTTTTTAAATAATTAAGCGATATAAAGGTAATTTGGCCCTAATTCTAAATCTCTAATTGTGTAACCTAATCTAATTAATAATTTATTAAGTTTATTAACCCAAATTAAATTTTGGGTAATTCAACTGTTTTTATATAAGATTTTCCCAAACAAATTTTAATGTTGCTGATTGAAGCCACCAAACGCTTCCGTTTTCTTGTTGGACAAGAGGAAACCTAAAGACACAAGAAAAACCACGAGTTTGAAGAGTAGAGGAGGCGGATACTATTCATAATCTCTTTGAATTCAGCATCTCCTGAATCTAGCGAAAAGAAGGGAGATACCAGAGGAAAAGTTGAGAAGCAAGTTAACTGGTTTTCCATCTTAGTAATCAGATTCGGGGAGGCAGCCATCGTCTTCTTCATCCCCTGAACCAGAACGAGAGAGCGAGGAAGGAGGGAGGGCGCTGGGTTCAGCTTCGGGGTTCGTAGTTTCCTCTTCTAATACAAGTGTCTTTTCTAGGATTTTAACTCAAGACCTAGAGGGATCTAACGGGTCCTCCTTCTCTTTTCTATGTCCAAATGAATTATTATTAACAAACTAATTAATAACTTCCATATAATAAATATAATTAAGAAAAAGAGGAAGAAAAAAGTGAGTTTCATTCAATCATGTCAGACCTATATATAATGAGAGAAGTGGAGTTCATGTGGAGCCGAGGGAGTACGGGTGATCGTGATTCATCAAATGGCAGATGTGCAGTTAAATAGCTTCACTTAGGCCATCCAATATTCGACCTTTTTTTTTGGATCCTATGATCAGATTTTTGAGTACTCGACTAATCTGGATTGAAGTTTTATTAATAGGATGCCTCTCCTAAGAATATTTTTAAACTCGGTGAGATTCGAATTCAATTTGTCACTTTATGGTCTAACTAGAAAAAGACCCTTGGTAGCTTTACAATTACCTGCCATGTGAAACGTGATGAACGAGGAATCTTGTTCGAATGATGATGTACGTCCTGCCTGTCCTCGTTGAATTGGAGTGGGGAACAATAGAAATGATTCTCGTTTGTTGTGACTTGTGACCCCACGTTTCAATAATTACCACTTATAACTCATTTTTACATACTCATTAGTTCTATTTATAAGTCAGCTCATTAATTTTTATATGAATTTATATAATTTTACATTTCATTTGTTATTACATTGATTTTATTTTCATATAATATATTGTATATTAAATAGAAGTAACATTGAAAATTTGTTAACTTTTAATTCAAGAGTTAATGAGGTATTGTGTTTTTCTTAGTTTACATGAAATATACTAAAAGTGAGTTATAAATAAGACCAAAGAAATATCAAGAAATGTACTAAATTGATCAAAATTTACAAATTTACCCTTAATTTTTTTTCTCAACATGTATAAATTATTTTCATATCATATCGCTCTCTTCTTTTTCTCTTTTAAATGAGAATTAAATAAGGATAAAATTGAAAAACTATAAATTAAATATCTACAAGTGACGACCAACGTGTGACATGGACAAATTTTTTTCCTACAATAAGAGGCATAAGAGTAACAAGGACAAGAGTAATGTTATTATTTTAATAAGGAAATTTCCGACACAAGAGTCTTGTTTTATTAGCTGGGCGCCAGATTTCACACATGCATGTGTAGTTTCAAGTTTTGAAATTCTTCTTCCAGCTTGTTATTACCCGTCTCATTCATTGATTGAAGCAACGGATATTTACTTCATGATCCAACAATCAATCTCTTCCCCCATGTTTAACTAATAATCAATCAAATTTTACAACTAATTCGAGTGATCGCTTTGAGTAATGAGTGATTTAAAAGAATAATATAAAGAGAATGAACTAAAAACTACAATTAATAGGCATGCAAATCCAAGTAATTTGTTGGTCTTAAATATGTGAATTAGCTAAAATTTATGTGACAGAGTGCTTTAATGATCTCTCTAATTTAAAGAGGCACATTCGTATTTGGGAAAATATCATTAAGGTGCTAAGGAAGAGAAAAAATATAAAAAATGTCTCAACCCCAAATCCCCTATCAAAATAGTCCCTAGGGACTTTTTTAATATTAATTACGGAATTCCAATATAAAAAAAGTCTTGTTGTCAAAATAGTTTTTCTTGATGTTACAATTTTCCTATGAAAAAAATTATTCTCAAAATGGTTTTTTATGTTATTAAAATAGTTTTTTCTGTTGTAAAAAATTTTCCAGGTGAGGAAATACTCGAAAAAATTTTAGTAACAGAAAAACCTATTTTGACAACATGAAAAGCCATTTTGACAATCAAAAGGCAATGAGGCCGCACAATAAAGTGATGGGCACCAAACTTGTTCTTCAGTAAGCAAACAAGGAATTTTAATCCTAGATGCAATGTGTGTGTGTGTCATCGAGCAATTATACATTTACTAGGGGATGGCTATGTACTATATATAGAAGTCATGTGTGATGAAATGAATTGAAGAAGCCATAGAGAGAGAAAGAAAATGGATTTGAGGAAACGAAGTGTGATGATAGTTCTTCTATGCTTCCTTCTTTTCTGTAAGGCTCAAGCCGCTGTTCATTACTATGACTTCGTTGTAAGTTCTTCCTTGTCACAATATTCTTCTTAAAGATCATATTTTTAATATTGCAATTTCAACTCTAGACCATCAATAGAATGCTCAACACACACAAACACGTATATATTTTTCTCTCATATTCTAATCTAATAACTTATAAGCTCTCTGCGGTTTTGTCATTCGAAGGTTAAAGTGTTTTTCTTCATCTTCATCCTACAGAAACTTTAGCTGGAAGCGCTAATAATGCACGTGGTGCACTTAAATTACTTCTCTATACTCTTAATTCATCCTCTAAGATTAGATGTTATGTATCAACTTGAAAAAAATACAAAATATATAGATTCCCGATGGAGGAGAAGGAGGAAGAAGATTGAAAATCAAAGTATTAAACATAAAAAAGAACAAGGATATAATGGAAGAAGAGGAATTTTCAGGAGTAGTGGAAACTAAGAAGTAGGTAATGAAATTGAGTATAAACTAACTAGCTAATGGTCTTGAAGCCTAATGGCATAAGAACTCCTCTATAATTAGGAGATTGCAGGTTCAATCTCGCTTATAACTTATGATTATTGTGGTTTGCCTTTTGATTATGAAGAAAATGTGTGAACTTGACTATTAAAGCATCTCACATATCCATCAAACCCTCACATTTTTCTATGCATTTCAATTGGTTGAACAATAAATATAGTTTTGTTCACCTTCTGCACGTTACACAGTCATTTAAATAATAATAAAAAAACAAATGCATCTATATCTTTTGCTTTTCTAAGAACATTACTGTGATACTTAGATAACTTTGTCACAAACACTTATCTTTAGGAGGCTAGTAGCTAGGGTAAGTTCTGCTTTATTAATTGGCCACACGCAAACCAATGTTATGCAACTTTTCCCACGCGTAATCTAAATTATAGCTAACTGTGGATATGCTAATTAATTTTATAATTACGGTGGATTACAGCTGAAGGAAAAGAACTTCACAAAGCTGTGCAGCACGAAGAGCATCTTGACGGTGAATGGTAGCTTTCCAGGGCCAACCATTTCTGCTCGCAAAGGAGATATCGTTTATGTCACTATACACAATGATGGAACTTATGGTGTCACTGTACACTGGTACTCATTTTTACACAACCAAATTATTAACTTCTATTTTACAAATTTTCCCAAGACAAAGATCCGGTTCCAACATTTAATTTTTGACCCATTTGAAGTAATAATTTGATTTCATTCTTAAGATTTGTAAAGGCACGCAACCGATTGTTATTAGAAGCTACTAGTTTAAGGGACAACGCAAAAGGGGAGTTGTTTCTTATATGATCAGCATGAGTTAAGCATTGAAGCTGCAGATCTTATTGGACAACTTGTTTCTTAATTTTGTTTTATATTATTGAATTTGATCAACTTCTTTTGGCCAATATAATATTGTTAATAGCTATAGATCAGTAACATTTCAAAGAACTGTATCCATATTTTCCCTACAGGAAAAAAAAAACTCAACATATTAGAAAATTACAGAAAAACAAGGTACTCCCTCTAGTCCCTGTTATAGGTGCCTTCTGGAACGAGTTATAAGGCATTTGCTTGTTTTAAATAATATTAAATATTTTTCTTTATTTGTTCATATTAAATAAGGTTAGTGAGAAAGAATAAATATTAATATTACTCTTGGTCCTATTTATAAGGCAGAGGAGAAGATTTTTTGATCATATCTATAAGTCACATCATTAGTCAATGTTCGAATGTCCTGTTGTCACCTATCGAGCCTGACATTTCCAAGTCACATCATTAAATGTTACGTGAATGTATAATTTTACTTTTCATTTATTATTGTGTAAACTTTAATTTGTATACATATGAAAAATATTTTAGGAGTTTGGATGCATCTTAACTCTAATATAGTTTAAGTTCTTTCTTGATTATGGTAAAACATGTTGGAAGTATCTTATAAATAATAGGACAAGAGGAGTTGAATATAATGTTTGAGTTTATTACACTAAATAAGGAAATGTAGAAATTACTTGCATTTTATATTTTTATGACAAATAAATATGATGTTTTCAACTAGATATTTGATATGTGTGACTTACATTTGGGAGTTCGGGGGGAGTATTGGAAAAGCGATCTAGTTCTGTGCACATCTTAAAACTATCTATTTCTTTATATTCATTCCTTCATATATACATATATAAATATATCCTCAAAACGCAGGCATAGAGTGAGGCAGCCAAACGATCCATGGTCAGATGGACCTGAGAACATAACACAGTGCCCTCTCCCTCCAGGTTCAAGCTTCACTCAGAGAGTCAATTTGGCTTCCGAAGAAGGAACTCTTTGGTGGCACGCTCACAGTGATTGGACTCGTGCCACTGTTCATGGCGCCATTGTTATCCATCCTCCTCTTGGAGCTTCTTATCCTTTCCCGAGCCCCATGGCCAAGAAACACTCATCATTGGTATGTCCCATTTCTCCAGTAGTTCATCTCTCAATGAGTTTCGGGAGAAGTACTGTGAGGTCTTAAGAAAGGAATTTAATTGTAAATTACCAAAAAGTCTCCCTGACAAGTATCAATATAAGAAATGGTAACACTTCATTTGTCATTGAGATTTTTTGGTAATTAAGCCTATTCCTTGGGACTTCATGTTGGGATCCGTACACGCAGCGGAGTAAAAAAATTTTACGAATCCCTTAGGCGGATCGCTCAAAGGCGTTTAAATCAAGGTTTAGGGTTTCCGAATCGTACCTTTGCAAAACAATTTGAACTGGTGGGCTACCTTCTCGATCAGCAGAAGCCGACTCTTTAGAATCGCCTTCCTCTACCGATATCCACACGAACGGCCTCCAACACTGACGGCAGCGTGCTAGCGCCTCAGTATTCTTGCGTCTCTCTCTTTTTGAGATCCGATATCTCAGTTCAAATTAAATATGATATGCAATATCTTTATTCGAAAATTAAATCTGAGATACAATATCTCAATTTATTATAGTTATTTAATTTATCAAATAAATTAAATACTATATATAATAATATTATTGTCAATAAATAATATCATTATTATTTTCGAATTTAATATATATTAAATCAAGATATGATATCATTATATTTAATTTAAAATGAGATTCGACATCTCAGTTCAAATTAAATCTGATATGCAATATCTTTATTCGAAAATTAAATCTGAGATACAATATCTCAATTTATTATAGTTATTTAATTTATCAAATAAATTAAATACTATATATAATAATATTATTGTCAATAAATAATATCATTATTATTTTCGAATTTAATATATTTATATATGCATATATATATATACACACACACATCCTAGATTAAATAAGTATTCATTAAATCTTAAACACATTTAAGATTCAATGAATCTGGACACTCTTGCTCGTGTTGGGCCATTCTTGTGTGCGACCCTGTAGGCCCACATGAGATTGGCAGCGGGCCAATACTGTACCCACAAGTTGCAAGCGGCCTCTAGCAAGACATTGCGACTACCCAATTCATATGGGGATCGTTGATAAGTACAATGACTTGCCCCTAGGGCATAATTTCCAACAGACTCCCACTTGCACTAGGTGCAATCATTAATTACTCTAATTCCCATTGCCCTAACATGACGCTCATGTTTTATTTGTGCAAGCGGCTTAGTAAGAGGATCAATGTCATTGTTTATGCGATATAACCTATCGTATAACCATGTCACGTCCCTTTTGTCACGCAATAATTTGGTCAAGGATGAGGCATGGAAGATGTCAACTTCCTGTTCTTGACCATTACTTTCTCGATTCTTGAGTAGTCTAACAATTGAAATGGAAACTCCTTTCCATCGTAGTATGGCCATACATTTCTTAGACTCACTCATCGAGGGGCCCAGATTATCTCTCTACAAATGTGAGGACAAATCCCATCTTGACCACTCACATTCCTCCGCATGAGAACCACCGATCCCGATCCTAGCCTTTATCATCACCCGGTCAAAGGTGACTTTTGACTAGGTCAAAGACCAGCGACTCATCATGTAGGAATCCATGATGATCTCAGTCAAAGGGCGTTGTGACGCGGTTATACATGAGAAAAGCTTATGACTTATTCCATGCAGCTTTCTCATAGTGGGTCGGTCCAAAGACCTTGTACTCTTACAAGTGCCTATGACTTTGACTCGTATCCCCATACTCATCAAAGTCACACTGGTCTTATTTCATCTTCGCTCCGCGAGATGACCGACCAGGGACATTTAGGATAATCTATTAGATATATCCAAGGATACAGTTATCACTATAAACATGCAAATGAAATGATAACTAAAGGAGAATACTTTAAATAACATTAACGTTTAAAGTATAATGACTTGCTTTCTCCTGGTACTTTGCATAATAATTTTTTTTTTTGTATCACCTCTATCATTGATTTCTCTGATAAGATGAAATCGCTTGAGTATATGGTTGGTCCTTTGATGTGACCTAGGCTCCTTGGTCTGCGCAATAACGCCGCTATTGTCACAGAGCAAGTCTATTGGATTCGAGATGGTAGGAACCACCCCCATTCATTAATGAACTTTCGATCCAAACGGCTTCCTTAGCCGCATCCGATGCCGCTATATACTCGCCTTCATTGTAGAATCAGCTACAGTGCTCGCTTAGAGCTCTTCCACCACCGCACCACCATTCAACAGAATACATATCCCGATTGCGATCTTGAATCATTTTGGTCGGTTTGGAAACTCGCATCTGTGTGACCTGTCACACATAGCTCATCCTCCAAGCCACCATATACCAAGAATAAGTCCTTAGTCATTCTTAAGTACTTAAGGATATTCTTGACAACAGTCCAGTAACCCTCACCGGGATCTTGTTGATATCTGTTGGTCATACTCAAGGCACATGAGACATTCGATCGAGTACATAACATGGCATACATGATAGATCCAATGGCGGAGGCATATGGAATCTTACTCATGCGGTCTCTTTGATCTTGTGTAGTAGGACACAAATCCTTACTGAGATGAATGCCATGAGACATGGGCATGTAACCCCTTTTGGAATCCTGCATACTGAATCTATGCAGTATCTTGTCTATGTATGTGCTCTGACTTAGGCCTATCATCCTCTTAGATCTATCTCTATAGATCCTAATCCCAAGGATGTAAGTGGCTTCGCCTAAATCTTTCATTGAGAAAGACTTTCCTAACCAAGACTTGACACTCGCAAGGTAGGAATGTCATTCCCAATGAGTAGGATGTCATCAACATAAAGCACTAGAAATACAACTGTGCTCCCACTAACCTTTTGTAAACACAAGGTTCATCTATGTTTTGAATGAATCCAAACTCTTTGACTACTTCATCAAAACGATGATTCCAGCTCCGAGATGCTTGCTTCAATCCATAAATGGACCTTTGAAGCTTGCAAACTTTACTGAGTCCTCTGGACGCTCAAAACCCTCAGGCTGTGTCATGTACACATCCTCAAGGAGCTTTCCGTTAAGGAAGGCTGTTTTGACGTCCATCTGCCATATTTCATAGTCATAATATGATGATATGGCAAGAAGGATTCTGATTGATTTGGCCATTGCAACTGGGGAAAAGGTTTCATCATAGTCCACACCATGAGTTTGAGTGAATCCTTTTGCAACCAGTCGTGCCTTGAAGATATTTACTTTGCCTTCCATGTTAGTTTTCTCTTTGAAAACCCACTTGCACCCAACGGTTTTTACACCTTCAGTGGATCGACTAAGGCCCATACCTCACTGTCGTACATGGATTGCATTTCATCAATGAGCAAAACATCACAGCTTCCAGTAATCAGAAATCCATATCTCGAGGCCGTAGTCGTGTTCTATCGGACCTTCGTGGGTCTTGTGTTACATGAGTAGGCTCAACAACTTGTTGTGAGTCTTCTCCGTTTTCCATCTCGTGGTTCTATGTCGTCTTGTGACTCTTGAACTTCTTCGAGGTTCACCTTACTCCCACTGGTTCTTTTAGAGATAAACTCTTTTTCCAAAAGGACACCATTCCGAATAACAAACATTTTGTGATCGGTGGGATTGTAGACATAGTATCCTTTAGTTTCCTTAGGATACCCCACAAAAAGCATTTTGAGGATCTCGGATGATAATTTATCAGAGGCTTGATGTTTTGACATAAACCTCACATCCCCAAATTTTAAGAAATGACAAACTGGGTTTCTTCCCGACCCATATCTCATATGGTGTCTTTTCAACTGCATTTGACGGAACATGGTTTAGTGCGAACGCAGCTGTTTCTAGGGCATGGCCCCAAAAGGAAGGTGGAAGATCTGTTTGACCCATCATAGATCGAACCATATCTAATAGAGTTCGATTCCTCCGCTCAGAAACACCATTCTATTGAGGTGTTCCTGGAGGAGTAAGTTGCGAGACGATCCCACAACTCCTAAGATGGTCAATGAACTCTTGGCTCAAATATTCACCACCCCGATCGATCGAAGTGTCTTAATCGTTTTGCCAAGTTGATTTTGCACTTCATTTTGGAATATTTTGAACATTTCAAAAGATTCCGACTTATGTTTCATTAAATAGATATATCCATATCTACCGAAATCGTCTATAAATGTAATGAAGTACAAATGACCTCCTCTCGACAGATGTATTCATTGGTCTACACACATCAGTATGTATGAGGCCCAATAAATTGGTGGCTCTCTCACTGTGTCCAGTAAAAGGTGCCTTTGTCATCTTTCCCAATAAACAAGACTCGCATGCATCAATTGATTCAAAATCAAATGAGTTAAGAAATCCATCTTTATGGAGTTTCAAAATGCGTTTCTCATTTATATGGCCTAGACGACAATGCCATAGATAGGTCGGATTCAAATCATTTGACTTGAACCTTTTAGTAGTTATGTCATAGATTCGTCCATTCAATTTTCTACTGTCCTTGAGACCCTACATTTATTCAAATATGAGATCCACATGTAGTATCCAATACCCATGTTGAGGAAGTGGAAAAGCGAATATCTATGACATAGATACTTGAAGCGATAGCCCCGCTATCCTTCTTGTTCTTCTCCAGATCTTCGAGGTAGAGTTTGCAATTCCTTTTCAAATGACCAAGTTCATTGTAAAAGAAACAGACTCTATCCTTCGGAGGTTTTGCCTTCTTGACTTTCTCATGAGGACTAACTGATGCACCCTCAGCCAGCTTGCAGGAATGAAAGGCCTTTGTGGTCTCATACCTCTCTTGCCTTGCCTGTTACTGGAACATTTACGTAGGATGAAAAATAATCCAGAGGCCTCCACATGTTCTAGATCTCTATTGAGGTCTAGAATCATAGTGGCAAGCATCAGGCATCCTGTATCCACAGAGTCATCCTTATGCTTCGTATAAGCATTAGTCAGAGCTCTTGGATCAGCAGCTACAGGCTCGTCAGGAATGGGTTAATTGATGAGATATTCTTTTCTTTCGTGTTTAGGATCAACGCTTAAGTTCCCAAACATGTCAAGAAATTTTCTCTGTTTAATCCCATCTAATGCCTTGAGATCCAAAACCGTTTTGATAATCTCAATTAAGTCGACAATAATGAATATTGAGTATCACCATTACTCACTCTTGTCTCACCAAGATAACTCAGATGCATCCACTTTGGTGGAACATACAAATGGGCGATCTAGGTTTTGACAAGTATTCATTTATTGGTGGCATTATGACTTAAGATTTTATTTAGAGGGTATAATTAGATTAATCCTATTAATTATACTTATGAATGCAATCACTATTGTATCTCATATAATATCTAAATTAAGTATGAGTGATCTAGTCAAAACATAATTAAAACTCTAAATTGATTATGGGTGATCTAATCAAATCATAATTAAAATTCTAAATTAATTATGAGTGATCTAATCAAAACATAATTAAAATTCTAAATTAATTATGCAATGATGAAATCAAGACATAATTAAAATTGTGACACAACATGGCTCAACCTTAACCTAAAATCCTCTCAAGCCAATGAGAGGACTTCTCTAAAACAAAAAGAAGTACATCAAGAGTATTTAGAGAGAGAGAGAGGCATGACTCATGTGCTATATTTAAAATTTACAACAATTGTAAAACTCTAGAGCCATGTTGTTCACCATACCCAAACAACATTTGAAAGGTAAATCACAACATATATTAAGTCATACAATTATGAAATAAAATATTATGATTAATCTTATCATGATTTAAATTTTCTAATTTATATTATATTATAAATATAATATAATATCATGATTTAAATTCTCTAATTTAAATTATATTATATACTATATATAATATAATATCATGATTTAATTCTCTAATTTATATTATATTATAAATACAATATAATATCATGATTTAGATTATCTAATTTATATTATATTATATACTATATATAATATAATATCATGATTTAAATTCTGTAATTTACATTATATTATATACAATATATAATATAATATCATGATTTAAATTCTCATGACAATCAATGGGATCCCTACGGCGGTCTCGTTAGAAATTTCAAAATAAAATATTATTTTTGAAAATAATTTCTCAAAAAAAAAAAAACGTGATTTTTTTTCTCTCGAAAATTTCAAACCATAACGAACTGATCGACATCGGATCTGAACGTTTGCATCCACGCGAATAAGCTACACAACCCGATCTGAACAATTCAGAGAACTGCTGCAATATCCGACTAGCTATCCGTAGAAACCCTAACGCGAGTTTTGTAATTCAAACGCATACAAAGATCGGTTTTAGCATATATATCATATATATAAACACGCGTAAAACCTAATTTAAACGCACGGTTGAGTTGGCTCTGATACCACTGTTGGGATCCGTACACGCAATGGAGTAAAAAATTTTACGAATCCTCAAAGGATCGCTCAAAGGCGTTTAAATCAAGGTTTAGGGTTTCCGAATCGTACCTTTGCAAAACAATTTGAACTGGTGGGCTACCTTCTCGATCGCCAGGCCGACTCTTTAGAATCGCCTTCCTCTACCGATATCCACACGAACGGCCTCCAACACGACGGCGGCGTGCTAGCGCCTCGTATTCTTGCGTCTCTCTCTTTTCTTTCTAGGGTTTTTCGCGGCTTTCTAATACGCTCGACAAAATGTCCCGTAGGTTTTCTAAACCTAGCGCGTATTATATTCAAAACCAATTTTGAATCTGGATTAAAAAATATATTAATTAAATCTATCTGATAGATCTAATCAAATCTATTTATTTAATCCGAATTAAAAACCCTCTGATTTAATTTATATTTATAAATTAAATCAAGATATGATATCGTTATATTTAATTTAAAATGAGATCCGATATCTCGGTTCAAATTAAATATGATATGCAATATCTTTATTCGAAAATTAAATCTGAGATACAATATCTCAATTTATTATAGTTATTTAATTTATCAAATAAATTAAATACTATATATAATAATATTATTGTCAATAAATAATATCATTATTATTTTCGAATTTAATATATATTAAATCAAGATATTATATCATTATATTTAATTTAAAATGAGATTCGCTATCTCAGTTCAAATTAAATCTGATATGCAATATCTTTATTCGAAAATTAAATCTGAGATACAATATCTCAATTTATTATAGTTATTTAATTTATCAAATAAATTAAATACTATATATAATAATATTATTGTCAATAAATAATATCATTATTATTTTCGAAATATTAATATATTTATATATGCATATATATATATACACACACACATCCTAGATTAAATAAGTATTCATTAAATCTTAAACACATTTAAGATTCAATGAATCTGACACTCTTGCTCGTGTTGGGCCATTCTTGTGTGCGACCCTGTAGGCCCACATGAGATTGACAGCGGGCCAATACTGTACCCACAAGTTGCAAGCGGCCTCTAGCAAGACATTGCGACTACCCAATTCATATGGGGATCGTTGATAAGTACAATGACTTGCCCCTAGGGCATAATTTCCAACACTTCAGAGTAATTACCCGTGAGTTTTTAGGTCCCTCTCTAATCTTGTTGGTTCTTGTGTAAACAAATAATTATAGGGGAGTGGTACAAGGGAGATGTGATGAAAATCATAATGGCCTCTGGTGGAGAACCAAATGCTTCCGATGCTTACACCATTAATGGCCAACCTGGAGACTTGTATGCCTGTTCTAATGGTAACATATCTAACCATAAAGTTACTCCCATGATCATATTTATAGGGCAGGGAGAAGAAATTTTTTTGTCCTATTCAAAAGGCACCTCACTAAATTTTGTATGTGAATGTGCAGTTTTACCTTTGATTTATTATTGTGTTAACTGGGTTCTCATGTGGTATAATGTGTATTAAATAAGGATAAAATTGAAAAGTTGTTGAATTTTAAGGTAGAGTAAATAATGAACTTTAAGGTTTTTGTTTTGTTTTGTTTATGTGAAACATGATAAATAGGACTAGAGGAGTACCATAGAGACTAAAGTGTACTTTAAGAGTAATCTAACTAACTTAACGGTAATTCTGCATGCAGGGACGACACACCGGTTTTCAGTGGTGTCCGGAAAAACCTACCTCCTTCACATATTCAACGCTGACATGAACGAAAACCACTACTTCGGAATCACCGACCACACACTCACACTAGTAGGCACAGACGCAGCCTACGTGTAACATCCCATGTTTGAAATGCGGGAAATTTTTTTTTTCAAACAAACAATCAGAGTAGAGCAATAGAGCGAAAGAGTAATTGGATTCTTAGCCAAAACATCAACCATTGTGTAACATTGTAATGATTACAGTAATCTTAAGGTTTAGAAAGGAAATAGTGTAATAACAGAATACGATAAGATAGAGATAGTCTTCAGCGCACGCCTACTCCGGTACTTGCCTCTATCCACGAACCGTGGTCCTCCGACCTGAAGCTACAAACAGATTCAATTCAACGCATTGAATCTCGTGTAACGGTTAACCTCATACCCAAACAACACAAGATATGGCCAACGAGATATTCAAGAGCTAATACAACAAGATATCACAAGCATACTAGAGATGCATGATCATTATGCCGACAAAACATAAGCACAGAGCAATATGTAAAGCCCCATAAGGTAAATAACAACAACAGCTTGCACTATTCACCGTGCCACGATAATTAGTCGTGTCCTCGCCGCTAGGAAAACAAAACGGCGTTATCAAAACTATAACCCGTATAATCGTCAGTATAACGGTCTACGAACATATCATTAACATATAAGTATTTAAGATGTGCAAGATTAGTGTTACGACGCGTCCGTACCTTCGTTGGCAACGTTAGGTACTCACCGGCGAAACGTACTTTCTACGGAGAAACGTGCAAAAGTCCTACAATGCACGTCGGGCAACAGAACGGCAAGCAGTAATCAGCGTTTCAGATATCCTATGAGAATAATGTCACTTCTATTAGTAATTTGACATTATAATCGGCATTTTAGGTAAAAATTACCATTTTTCCCTATACCCCTACTGGGCGGAATTTCGCCACGCGCTTCGCTACATAGGCTATTTTCTTCCCAAAATTTTGCCGTAACTTCGACGCCATCATGATTTTCGAAAATAAAGACTAAAATAGCCCTCCCATCCAATATCAAAACATAAAAATAAAGACTACTCTAGCCTTACTAACTATTGAACTAAAGACTAAAAACTAAAGACCGAAAGACTTACCCGTTGAAGACTTCGGCAGAACTTCCCCCAGAGCTTCTCTCTCTACTTTCTCTCCCTAGAATTTCGAAATAGGCAAGAAGGAATGGTGTGAAGAAAAGTGAAGGAGGGGGGGTATTTATAAGAAAAGGTGTAGGATTTCGGCCGTCGGATCAACTTTGTGAGAATCGATCTGGACCGTCCAAAGCAACTTTTCCAAAAAGTTTTTCCTTCTTCTTCCTTCCTCTTGGACGACCTGCCCTCTTGCTGAGGTGGCACCAATTGGCCAATGGGAAGTGGCCATGTGGCCCTTCTAGAAGCCTACCCGGATGAATTTCTCCGATCGGTACCCGTTTCGCGTAATTTCGGAAAAATCTCAAAATTCTGGATTTACAACTTTGAAGACATGTTCTCACTTAGTAGAAATGTCCAAGTTAACCTTTATTTTGATTCCATAAAGGGCTCCAACAGTCCAGTTGAAGTTTCCTCGAAAAACGTGTCCGATCGCGTCCGGTTTCAGAACGCATTTCTGAAAATACCAACTTCTTCAGAAAAATTCACTGATTCCAAATATGTCAAAATAAATTCAAACCCATTTTTCGGCTCCCCCTTCTTTATTTTAATAAATATTTATTTATTTTTATTTAATTAATTATTTAATGATTTATTTACTTTTTCCAAAAATTCCACAAAATTATCTAATTGGTCCATTCTTGTATTTAGGCCTAAAAATACCTAAACTCAATAATTTTTCATAAAAATTTCCAATTAATTAGTAAATTCATTTTTACTAATATTCCACTAATTTCCACTAATTTTTGAGCTTCACATAATTATTACTGAATTTCCTTTGCTTATGCTTAAGTAATTAGCCCAATATTACTTAATTATTTCATTATCACCTGTTGATAATTTTCTTAATTACAATGCCTCATTACCTTCATACTCTTGTAAACATTAGTATTTTCATGCCTCTTGCATTTTTAGAAATTACAAGGGTATTATGGTCATTTCACTTCTTTTTGAGTATTTTCCAACAATTTCTCCAATTTCATAATTTATAAAATTACAATAATTAGAGATTATATAGTCTCCTATCTCACTTGGTCATTTTACTGTCTTTTAGGATTTTTCATAAATTTTCTAAGTTATTTATGTCCCTTAGGGGCATTTTGGTCATTTTGGCACTTTGGCCCTAAATTTCTCTAATTTCCTACAGAAATTCTACTTAGAAAATAGACTGTATTTATACAAGACCGAAGATTGAAATTTCACTTATCAGAAATATCCATCTTTTATTTATAATATTCCAGATAAATATCCGGGTATTACACTACGTCAAGCCCTTTACCACCCCTTACCTTCTGATAACCCCTGGCCAAACCATAGATGTTCTTCTCGAAGCTAACCAGAAAGCAGGTCTCTACTATATTGTCGCTTCCCCCTTCCACGGCGGTACATCTCCATATGATAACACCACACCCACAGCCATTTTGCAGTACAGTGGAAGCTCTAATACTTCTCCTCCTCGTCATCGTGTTCGTGTTCGCCGTCATCGCCGCCGCCGTGTTGTTCGCCGCCGCCGCCGCCGCCGCCATCATCATCGTCATCATCGTCATACGTCATCATCATCGTCATTGTCATACATGCAGGAAAAGAATTACAATAATTGAAGGCGGAAATAATGTTCAATCAAACATTTAAAGATGCAATGTGTGTGTGGATTGGAATTATTGTGATTGGATGATTTTTAGTTAAGTATTTTCTATTAATTCATTGAGATTGATGCAATGTGTGTGTGGATTGGAATTATTGTGATTGGATGATTTTTAGTTAAGTATTTTCTATTAATTCATTGAGATTATGCTTGATATTTGATTACTTGTTTGTGTAATTGATTTGGTTAATTTGAGTGTTGCAATTGTGTATTCATATTTAAGGAAACAATTGCATTAATTTATTCCATTTCACACATCAAATGGTTCTTGAATAATAATTCTAAGCAATAGCTATGAATGCGATCGTAGGAGTAGTTAGACTCAATGTGATTACTTTAGGGGTTTTTAATTAAGACTTGATGGATTTCAACTCCCATATTATTTAGTGAGCTAGGATAGCCATTGAACCAATTTCTCAAGAGAATTCACTTTATTCATATTTCATTAACCATTCCATTTTATAAAAAAAAGATCTAAAATAGAAGTTTTAGGATTTTAATTAAGTTTTGCACTTACTTACTTTCAACAAAATTCAAAACCAATTTCCCCTTGTTTTCATTGCATTTGTATGTCATTTATATTACTTAGGATTCAATGAAAGGCTCCTTGACAAGAGAGAACGATTATATGTTTGCCTATACACAATCCTTAGTTAATTTTTTATTATGGACAAGCTAACGACAAAATGCCCTTATCAGTAACAACCACTGTTAGAATGCCTGAAGGTAAGGCAAAGGACTTTCCTATATTGACCTACATTAGGGATCCCTTATTTATTCAACCTAGTGGTAGACATTTTAACTGAGCATATCAAATACGAAATCTCTAACTGCATGCTTTTCGCTGATGATATAGTTCTGTTGGCTGAATCTAAGAAAGAAATTAATTATAAATTTGAGAAATAGAAAAGGACTTTGGCTGAATCCCTAAAATCAGGACATATAATCAATAATCTACTGCTCGATAGCTGTCTCCACTATTAGCTTATCCTAAAGACCAAATACAACATTAATGGCTGACACAACACAAGAAACATTGCAGTGGAAGTGCACGATTGTATCTTCACTTTAACCATGGTTCACCAAGAGAAACCAAGCATAAAACTTATGCAGAGCAGTGGAAGGTGAGATTAAGATATCAAGGATTTGCAATTCAATCATGATAAATGGTTTCATTAACAAGGATAAGAATAAAACCTTCAAGGTTGTGTTTAAATTATTTCTTGCATTGCTAAGTAGCTTTATCTGGTCATGGTTTTCAATTAATGTTTCGCATTCCTGACAAAACCTGATTCACACAAAAAAGTACATTATGCCCAAAGTAATCGATATTGCAATGCTAAAAAACATACCCTAAGAAGTCATAAAATATATTAGTCCATCTTTGTAACATCCCATTTTCAAAAGCAGTATAATTTTTTTTTCATCAAAGTAGAGCAACGGAGCATAAAAGTAACTGATATATATTCAAAACATCATCCATAATGTAATGTAACAACAGTACATTCCTCCGGGTGTTCTCAAAAGTAATACATAAACAAAACGGGAAATCTCCAGCCGGGCCTCTCAAGCGTGCTGCTTCCTCTTCTCTTCCGCCCTCTGGTCTCCTGACCCTGACGCTATGTTAAGAGCTGAGGTCCAATGCACCGAACCTCAGGTAACGGTTAACCTCATGTTTACATATACAATATATGGATTGCGGACAACCACAACAACAAATATATCACACACAACCAATGCAGATGTATCGCTCCCAGCATAACAGATGTATCGCTCCCAGCATTACAGATATATCGCTCCTATCGCTCCAAGCATTACAGATATATCGCTCCCAGCATTACAGATGTATCGCTCCCAGCATGCATACAGTTATCCTCTAACATCAATATGTATTCAAACAATCATCAATCGTACCATCTATACGCATACAATACACCTAATACATATACGCATACAATAACCATCAGAGTTAGTGTTACAGTACTCGAACGTACATTCGTTGACTGTATTCGGTATGTCTGTTAGTCAGTACGTAATCACAGGTATCCTATAAGGACAATAGCGTATTTGTTACTAATCAATCATTATAACAGTCATTTTAGTCAAAAAGGACCATTTTACCCCTGACCCCACTAATCGGTGAAATTTCGCCAGAGCTTCGCTACTTTGACTCTAATCCTCCAAAATCTTGACGTATCTCTTTCTCCAACATATTTTTGAAAAAAATATCATATTTATCCCTAAAATATGATATCTAAACTAACTTGGAAGATTAAAGATTAAACTAGCATTTCTACTATATCTACTGAAAGAACTACTAGAACTTAAGACTAGGAACCGAAGAACTTACCCAGAACTTTGCTACACTTTCTCCAGACTCCTTCTTCTCTCTAAAATATCTCTCTATTTCAAAATGGGTCAAGGAATTGGTGAGGAAATGAAGTGAATGGAAAGGCCTATTTATAGGCAAAGCTTAAGGACCCAAATGGTATAACAAATTTGCTCTTCTTTAATCTTGGCCATTAGATTAGGAAACACTTTTTTAAATCAAATCATCATCTTCCAAGCATGTTGGCCGACCTCCATGCCCCCAATTTCAACAAAAAGATGTCATCAAAGTGATGTCATGCACCCACTTTATGAGCTTTTACCGATAAGTCTTCCTGTTCGGTGTTCTAATCGCGTAATCTTAACAAATCTCAAAAATCCAACAACGTAGTCTTGAAGGTCTAATCTTCCTCTTTAGAAATGTTTGGGTTAACTAAATTTTTGATCCCATTAAGCGTATTTCCTAGTCTGCTAAATATTTTCGGATAACCGCCGTCGGTTACAGAAATTACTTCGGGTAACATCAACCTCGGGACAAAAATTCACTGATTCATAATATGTCCAGATGTTTACTGATAGGGACTTCGGCAAGTGCACCGGTCGTTACAAGTAATAAAGTAGTGAGTAAAAGATCGTTCCCACGAGGAATAGTACTCCAACCACTAATTCGTTATTTCAGCTTTAGTTGGATCAATGAGTAATAGGGGGTGAGTTGTAACCAAACAGAATTTTTAAGGAATTTAATCAAAGACAGGTAGTCAAGATTAAGAATCTCAAAAACGATTGTTTAGAAAAGATAATCAATAGAGAAAAACGCAGCTAGGGCATAGAAATCCCCCTATGTTCCTTCAAGTATTTGAATTAAATCCCTAATTGACTATTATTCCCATGATTGACGATAAATTCTCTAAAATTAGACTAAGTCCCAATGTCTTGACACTACCTTAGTCTGTTATCTTTGAAAACAACCTAATGTCTTAGTATTGTTTGGAAAGATCAATGTATTTAAGCCAGAATTATGAGATCGCATAAACTCGTAAACCTATGTCTAGGTCATGCAACTCTATGACGAATTATCGGTTCCAGTTAAATGCACCAACATCTCTATTGTCATACACCAACCTATGAACAATCTAAAAGGTGATCAATCTTTAAGAAAGCTTTAAGCAAAGATAATTCATTCAATCATGGTAAATAACATTCAATCAAGAATTCAAACAAATACTCAAATTCGCATAGGGTTCATCCTCGCCTAACTACTAAAGAAGACTAGCCAAGCATGGCTAGGTTAACAAAATAGAAGAAGAGAGATGAAAATTAGAATTGTTCTTGCGTCCTCTTTCTTCCTTCAGCCGTCTCCTTTTTTTCTTCGTCCTTTCTCTCTAAACCTTTGGTAAGTACCGAGATTTAGAGAGCATAAGGATGTGTTTTTCTTTCTTCTGTGCTTTTCTCACTTGAGTGTCTTGTCTCTCCGGTGGTCTAGTGTGTCTCCCTTGTTCTTTATATAGAAATTCCCTTAGGTTGACTTGGGCCGTGATCTGATCCTGTCTTAAATCAAAGATATGCAATATCCTTTTGAGATCTCCAATCACTTCCAAATATTTTGTAATCCACTCTCTCATATTACACAATTGATTCAAATTGATTTCCTTTTTCTGCTCCTTTCTCAATCAGCTAATAACTCCTGCAAGATATACACAATAGTGATAAATTTAATCCAATATATCTCAGAATTGATACTCATTTAATTATAAAATATGCATGTATCATTTACCACTTAATCCAAGGATTTCAAGATAGGATTTAATTTCTATCGGTTCTCATTTATCCTATTTGCTTTTCCAACAAATATCTCTTTATACTTTATCACTTTTCCACCAACTTGCTTTATGCTTTCACACACACCCTACATACATATTTTCTCTCTCCTTCCCTCTTCATATTTCGAAATACATGCATGTTTTTGACAAAAGATGTTGCTTTCCCTATTTACAAACAACCCATGTTCTTGTGTTCTCATTGGTTTGTTAAACTTTTGACTTTTCAACTTTGCTTTATCGATATACACTATGTTAACTATTAAACAATTCTTCACTTCTTTTACAAGTTTACAAAACCGTGTGTGATCCCCTTTTTGCTCTTCAACTTAGTTTTTATATTACTTTATATTATTTTAGAAATAAGTTCCCCATTGGTTCTTTTCATTTTCACATGGATCAAGCTTTGAATTATTAGGACCATTAGATTAACTTTATTAACTTCAATCCATGCCTTTGATTCTTGTTTGACTTGTCAAAGTTGTTTAACAAGATTGCTTAGTATCTTAATCTCATCATTAGTTAGGGTTGTTCATAATTATCTTTGATTATTTCCATGGTTATGAAAACCGGACCGGACCGGCCGGTTCTGACCGGAAACCGGCGAACCGGCCGTGGGACCGGTCCGGTCTGCCTTAGAAACCGGAGTTAGGCTTTTTTTGGTCGCTGCAAGAGAAAATCGCCGGCAGTGTCTGTTGGATATGATTAGTTTTGATGATGTCTTATATAGATGTCACTCTTAAAGAGCAAAAAGTTTACATACTACATTTATCTTATACTTTGACTGATTCTTACATTTAATGTAGATGTAATGTTGATATGAAGAAGATGGAAGTTGGAATGGCTAAATTCAGAGTTAAAATAAGGAAATTCAAGCTTCCCGATGAATAGAAGTTGCTACAATTTAATTGCTACAGTCTTGTGCATGAATAGCTCTTCGTTGCGTTTGAATCTCGTCGATACTCAAGTATCAAACATGTACTCATGAGTATCAGGCTTCAATTGTTGAGTATGAGACTTCAATACTCGAGTATGTCACTTAAATACTCGAGTATGGTGCATAAACAGCTGCTTTTATGCTTAAATCCCGACAATACCCGAGTATGGATCAACAATACTCGAGTATGACACTACTCTGATCAGCTCTGTTCTACGTTCAGCTTCGGGCGACCTCTGGTAATTCGACAATATCTCCCAAACCAGAGATCGGATTGAGGTGAAACCAATTTTTTTGAAAACTAGACTTCCAAACAGTTCTAGTCGCACAAGAATAAAGTCCAAAGGAGGTCATATGAGAGAGATATGAATTGTTGAAGATGACAGTGACATCACCGTCACACTGCTGACCATGCCTCAATGTTTTGGGTATATCTCACAAACTAGAAATCCAATGAAGATGAAATCTGTGCCATTTTAAAGATGACTCAAAGGGCTTTCCATCAAGTCTCGAACCAACCTAAACGGAGTTCATAACAGGAAGTTATGATCTTCGAAAGTTGACACTCGAAATACTGGAAGCAATAGAGTTCAAATCAAAACTTCTGTTATATCTGAACCACATGATACCCGAGTATGAATATTGGATACTCGAGTATGATCGGTAAAATGCTTCTGATATATCGAGACGAAAGATTACAGACTGGGCATTCAATACTATTAATGATGATCCTTAATTACCTATTTCTAACCGTTTTGATCATAGTTTTCAAATGTTTAAGGTATAGGACAGAATCTTTTTGAGATCATCACGGGTCATGCTAATCTTTCCAAATCAGAGCAAAAACAGCAACAAGCAGAAATGACGCGTAATCATCTTCAAAACAAACAGAAAGCAACGAAGAATGATTCATTGACTCTATCTTTAGGAAAGCACCGAATCATGGGCTAAGATCATGGTTATGTCTGAAGCTCCATTGTTCCAACGGAAGATTTCCAATAAATATGAATGATGCAGCAAACAAATATGGAATGGATTTTTGAATTCAAAAGCTGCAACGGTCACCTACAAAGTAGTATAAATAGGTGAAGTCTTGGCTACTCAAGAATACACAAATACTGCAGAACAAACACGCAAAGAAAGATACTCTCGAGAGCTTAGTTTCACTAATCTCTTGACAGATACTTTCTAATACTTTCGGCCAATACTTTCAATACTTTCGGCCAATACTCTGCAATACTTTCGGGCAATACTTTGCAATACTTTCGGCTGATACTCTGCAATTCTTTCATCATATACTTTTGTAATACTCTCAGTCAATACTTTCTAATACTCTGTACTTCAGTGTTTATCACATATCTACTCAGTAAGGAGTTTTGTAATCATTTGATTATCTGTTTATCTGTAAATCTTAAGGTTGTGGAACCTTAAGTGTGGGTTATTCAATTACAACTTGTAAGGGGGAGTGAGTCCTAGGGAAAGGATCATCTCGAGTGCAGAGTGTGTAATTGAGATTGTAAAATCCCGAAGTGGTTCTGGGCAGTTGTAAAGTCCTGGAGTGTTCCTAGGCAAGAGTGAAATCCCAGAGTGTTTCTGGGTAAGTTAGTGAAATCCCGGAGTGTTTCTGGGGACTGGACGTAGGTCAAGAGTTGGGCCGGACCAGTATAAATTCTCTGTGTCTATCTCTTCTATTCTATCTCTACTTTGCCTTGATATATATCTATTGTGTGGGTGACCGAGTAACTAGCAAAAAGAATTTTTGTAATCACCTATTCACCCCCCTCTAGGTGATATTCCACCTTCAGTGTCAACAATTATGAAGAGAGAAAGAGAGAGGAGGGGGAAAGAGCAGCTCCCTGTTCGTTGTCGCGATGAAGATGATGAATAGTGTCATGTTCGCGTCCTCTCTCTCTGGTTCATATGCGTTTTAAGGAAAAAGGTGACTCCACAGTAAAGCCTTGCCTTCTTCCTTCTTTTTCTCTGGTCGTTCCTGCACCTCCTCCTCCATTCTTTCTCTATGGCTCCTGTGTCTCTTGCTCCCGTTCCTTTGTTTTTTTTTGCTCGAAAATCCTGTGCCTATGTTGATTAATTGATAAAGAGAAACTCATGGAGAGACGTGCTAGAAGCAGAGAGACGTGCTTAAAGCTGATGGAGGAGACTTGCCAGACTTGCACACCACTTCATGTCATATCATCTCAAAAGTAGTGCCATTTTGTCTTGCTTTTATTTTTTTAAAAAAATTGTGGACCTAATTAATATTATATAATAAGTCTCATATAGTTACCTACCCATAGATTCACTTAGAAATTCTTTGGTACTTTATCTCTTCTAATTCTAATAGAATTTACCTTAGAAAATAAGATAAATACTACACTAGCTTTGAGACCACATATTCACCTATTTCCAATAGGTATTATTCACTAAATTATGATACTTATCATATGTGGGATTTTTAGGATATTACAATCTCATTGATTACATACTTTTCAATAGTGATTCCAATCCAGCCTGTGCTTGCTCAACCTGCAATTAAGAGTATTGAGAGCAAAGAAACATAAGACATGAGATCAGAGTTCCAAAGTATCAACAGGAAGTGGAGAAGCACATGGTGATGCATATTCGACGGTATAAATATAATGCTGACACAACAATCCCTAAAGTTCATATAATATATGCCTTATATTGCTGCAATAGAGGACATGTGATACATCCCTTTTATGTAATGATTTTTTGATGTAGTGGAATAAGGTCAGTCAGAATAGAAATATTATGGGTTCTCCATTTTATAATTCTTCAATATTGGGCCTCTTTGGAGAGAGCTTCAAGTAGCTTAAAGCTAGAAAAAAGTAACATCAGAAAAAAAGCCAGAAGTGAAATGTTTGGGTTGAGCTTTAAGTTTACTGGGTTTTTTTTAAAAAAAGCTCATAAAAGTCATTTAAGGAAAAAGTTCCATGGGGTACTTTTTTCCAAAAAGCTCTCAACTTTTTGACGTGGATCCCACCACTTCTACCACCATAAATCCAAACAGAAATTATATTTACAACCTGACTTTTTTGCTATTGGGCTTCTAAAAAAGTCAGATAGAAAATAAGTCACCGCTCCCACCGCTAACCCAAACAGGGCATTATTATAATTACCTGCTCTGCAACCATTGTACTAAGCTGTGCATCATTAGCCTGCAAATAAAGCAGAGTAGCAGGGATCAGAACTGGTAAGCCCAAAAATTATGCATTAAAATATGGGAGAATCATTGCCAAGGCCCAATTAAGGTCCAAAATTATAAAAGGGGCCCCAACAACTTTCACATACCAAAAAGGGCCCTAGGGCCTTTTCTGGTATAAACGTTAACAACTAAAACAGCCAAATTGACAACAAAATAAATACCCATTAACAACTAAATCGATCATTATTAACAACAATATTTTAACAACTAAATCAATCACTTTAACAACAATATCAGCCCCGGTTAACAACTAAATCAGTCAAATTAACAACTAAATTTTAATGAAAAATCTCAGAAAAGGCCCTAGGGCTCTTTTTGGTATGTGAAAGTTGTTGGGGCCATTTTTGCAATTTTGGACCTTAATTGGGCCTTGGCAAGGATTCTCCCTTAAAATATGGGCAATTCTAATGAATTATGAAAAGAGACAGCACTTTTTTGTAGTCGTAAATCTCCATGCAGAAAATTTAACCCAAACAACTACAGGCTTTAGAGACAACATGCCTAATGGAATATCTGATTAGTATCTTCTTGTGATCACCAGTCACAAGAATCCCAACAGTGTGGGGACCCATAGCACTGTGCGCTGTGCCTCCCCAAATAGGAAGCCACGAGCTTTCAAATTTTCACTGTGTAATCAATTCTTTTTTTCTTCTCTATTTTCTAATATTGATTAAAGAATTATGCCAAGGTCAGAGTATAAACCCAATAGAAAATCCCAAGTTCTCACCCAAAGGGTGCAAAAGGAAAGGTAATGAAGAAAATATGCAAAATTCATCTTCAGCAGAAATGCACACCACGAAATTCCTAAACAGAGAACGAAAGTGAAAATGGTTCTTGAAAATATGCCCCTTCGCTCTGCAACATATTTCATCACTTTTTAAATATCACATTTAGGGGAGAAGCTATAAAAATCGGTTGTTTCCTCCCTTCGTTTGATATCTCCCCCTCTTCTTGGGTGTGTTAATTGAATTAGTTATAAAAAAGGAAAAAGAACGTCCGCAGACTTCATGCATAGCAAACAATGATCATACTCGTTTATCTGTCTCCTCCTTACCCCGCAAAAAGAATTCTGCTGCCTCAAGATTTTTACATCTATAAACGACATTGCCCCATTCCAGTTGGTTGGAAAAATGGATAAGAACGAAATTGGACCAAACTATCAGCTATATACCAATGCAAATAAAGTCCATTGCCATAGTACACCTTGTTGAATATAAATTGCATCATTATTGATAAATCACAAACATGGCTCACCAAAATCCTCAGCAAAAGCAAAATGCAGAAACGCATCAAAGACAATAAATTGAATTCAACTAGTGCCTGTTGACGTGAAATGTAATCGGCCTTAGTAGATGAGATGGACTGCAGAAGCTCAGGAAGTGGCAAAAGCTTTGCCACGTCCTCGCGAACTGCTGCCTCCTTAGCTTCAACTCCAAGATCTTCAACCATCATTTTGTCGTCACTATTCAAAAACCGCCCACGTTGAGAACACGAGAAAATCGGATGTGGCTTCTATCCTTTGCAAATTGCAAGTTAGTGTCCGCTGCATCCTTTGCATTGAAGTGGCGCCGTTTTGCGCAAAAATTGAAGCAGTGCTCTTTTTTCCTTTTTTCTTTTTTAAATTCAGGGTATTAACTTATACTAAAAATATATTTTAGGATACTAAACAGCGCTGAAAAAATACTTTATGATTTTGAAAAATTATTTTAAGATCTTGAAAAAATTATTTTAGAATCTTGAAAAAATTATTTTATGATCCTGAAAAAATATTTCGAGTCTTGATGGCTCTTGAAAAGATACTTGATAATGCTAGCTGGTAATGAAAAAAATACTTAATGATTTTAAAAAAATATTTCAAGGTACTAAATGGTACTAAAAGGATACTTCAGAATAGTTAATGGTTCTAAAAAAAATACTTCATGATCTTGAAAAATTATTTCAGGGCACTGACTGGTACTAAAAATATACTTCAGGATAATTTTTCAAGATCATAAAATAAGTTTTGAAGATTATAAAGTATTTTTTCAGTACCATTCAGTATCCTAAAATATATTTTTAGTACCAGTCAATACCCTGAATTTTTTTTTTAAAAAAAATTTAAAATCCTAAAATAATTTTTCAAGATTAGAAAGTATTTTTTCAGTACCATTTAGTATCCTAAAATATATTTTTAGTATCAGTTAATGCTCTAAATTGTTTTTTTAAAAAAGAGCACAGCTTCAATTTTTGCGAAAAACGGCGCCGTTTCAATGCAAAGAATGTAGTGGACACTAACTTGCAAAGTATAGAAGCTAGATCCGAGTAAATCGAGTTTGTAAGCAAAATTCTCCGATAGGCTCAGCACCCGATACGAAAAGAATCCGAGTTCAACTGAAATGGAATTGAATTTAACAAAAATGAACAGAGTAGAGGCTTTAAAAGCACGAATTTGGTGTATAACGAGAACGAAGATCCACGACCCTCTTGCACTCTTGGGAGGGAGGGAGGGAGAGAGGAGAGGGATAAGAAATGTAGTACTCCTAGGAATATACAGGGAGAACAGTCAAGGTCAGGGCCATAAAAACTCTGGATATGTTAAAAGGATAAAGATGTAAGGAATAGACCATTGCACCCTTGTTTGAAAGAACCGGGCCAATTGCATTCGCTTTATTATTCCCTCCTTCTCAGATTTTCCCACCATATCCACCGATCAACAATTATTGGAACTACACTCATATCGAGTCAAATCTTAACCAGAATAATAACTCCTTACTTACATAAATACTACTCCCTCCCTCCAGTCATAATTATAAGACTAAGTTTATAGTGCAAATTATTCTATAAACTTGATAGTAATTACATAGTTTGTTTCCACAGTCATTAATTACACTTCTTTTTTGTTAGGCTCAATATCGTTTTATTGGATTGGAAGTACTATTGGATACTAAATGTGAGCATCAAACCTCTCTCTCAACTGAGATTCTAACCTTGGTTCGTCATAATATAATAAACTAGCATTTTCCATTAAACTCAACCCCCGTTAGTAGTAATTGCACATTTTAACTGAACCATCAATATTCCTTCTAATCCACAATATAAATCAATGGGAGAGGAATCAATGTTTTTTTTGTCAATGTTACCCTTATAATTAATGTTTAAATATGACTAAAAAGTCACTTGCATAGAAAAAAGTCTCTTATTTGGGAATCGATGACTCCTCATTTTTTATTAGATTTGTGTTATATTATGATATATTTAGGGAGTCATTAATACTAACATAAAGGAATTTATTGAAAATTTTGATAAGATATCGATTTAGTACCGTATTTAGGGGATTTTATTGCAACTATCATAATTTTAAATTAAATTGGAATAGTTTAGGATTATATAAAATAATAAGTAAATTATAACAAGTTAAGAAAAAAAAAAGAATAGAGAAGAGTTTATGTATGGTTTTGAGGTGGGGATAACAAATCGGGAGAATCCAAAAAAAAGACAGTTGAAATAGAAAAATCCTATATAAGGTTGGTAAATTTAAAAAATCTTAAATTTGTTCGATGATCAAATGTAGAATATTTAAAAGTTGGTTATTTTCCAATAATACCCCTATCTCATGTTTTAAAGAAAAGAGGAAAGGAAGAGCCATCTTACCTGATTTCATTTGTCTGGTTCTGTAATCATAAATCCATGAAGGATTCATTATTAAATGAAAAATTTCCCTTTTTTCTTTAATTCCTGGATTTCAGACAAAGAATAAGAATCTAGCTATCAAATTGAAGCATCTTGACCGATCGGACTTTGAATTTCGCCGCATTTGAATAGTCGGAGATGTGCAGAAGAAAAATTCTGTCCTTTTCTCTTGCCTTTTTTTTTTTTGGGTTCCAATCTTGCAGAAGTTCAATGACTGGGTGGGGTCATGGCAAACTCACAAAGAAGCAGTAAGAGTCCTTCAGCAGAGAGTTTGATCATGAGGTTCTTCATGTTATAGAAAAAATCGGGGTGAAGTTAATGCTGAGAAGAATAGATTTCTGGTTATATTTCTTTGTCTACTTCTTTGGAGCAACACTGGGTTTAGTATATCTGAACAACTTGGGGCAAATTGTTGAATTTAGAGGCTCCTCTACTTTGTCTCTGGTGTCCGTATCTTCATCTTTTTGGTATGTTCGCCGTCTCATGAGAAAAGAGAAAAGTGATTAAGCCATTAAGGATTAAAGATTTAACATTAGAACTAACTTAGTGTTCTTTGCCGATTTTTTGACAGTGTCCTCTAATGAATTTTCTATTCTTAGTTTTTTATGTAGTGCGTAGACGATATTGTTCTGTCTCCAATTTCTTTTTTTTTTAAATAATTAAGCAATATAAAGGTAATTTGGCCCAAATTCTAAATCTCTAATTGTGTCACATAATCTAATTAATAATTTATTAAGTTTAGTAACCCAAATTAGAATTTGGGTAATTCAACTGTCTTTATATAAGATTTTCCCAAACAAATTTTAATGATGCTGATTGAAGCCACCAAATGATGCTGTTTTCTTGTTGGGCAAGAGGAAACCTAAAGACGCAAGAAAAACCACGAGTTTGAAGAGTAGAGGAGGCAGCTACCTATGTAGCACGGAAACACTAATTTTCAAAATCAAAACATTTCCGAAACGTGAATCAGTCGGAGACGCAGGGAGACACTGAATTGATGAATCGGATGGGTGAAATGCTCATAATGTCATTTCTGTAATATTTTAAAAAACAGAGGGCATTTTGTAACTTCATTTTTTGCCAAACAATAATTTACCAGATCTGGAATGAAGCTGTGTTCCTTTTCCTCTGGTGATATTCAGTATTATTTAGTACTTTAAATGTCATATTCTTTGCTTGCTAAGGTATTAGTGTACAATACATAGCTGATAGCTGATATGTTAACGAAGGAATTGAAATATACTTCAATTCCATTTTTCTGGGATCAATATTTACATGTTAATTAGGGGAAAAACTAGTGTCCCCTTGTGTTGTGTAATATTCTTTTATTTAATACTAAGACGTTTCGGAACGTCTCGAAATATCAGTATTTTTCAAGTAGCGTTTCGATGTCACGTAGCTACGTCTCGAAAACGCCGTATCAGTTTCGGTGCATTATAGGTGGCTACTATTCATCATCTCTTTGAAATCAGCATCTCCTTCATCGAGCAAAAAGAAGGGAGAGACCAGAGGAAAAGCTGAGAAGCAAGTTCACTGGTTTTCCATCTTAGTAATCAGATTCGGGGAGGCAGCCATCGTCTTCTTCAACCCCTGAACTAGAACAAGAGAGCAAGGAAGGAGGGAGGACGCTGGGTTCGTCTTTGGTGTATCATCTCCTTGAGCTACTGGAATAGAGCATATCTTCCGTTATTTATTTTGCTATTTCAGTTCCCTTTTTACTTTCCTTGAGTTCTTCTATGACTTTTAACTCTGAGTTGATTGTGTCTGAGATGATGTTTAAGAGTCCACATTATGTTCACATAATTATGTGCTTTTTGCTTATACCTCTAATTAGAGGTATAAGCATATTTTTTGTTTTAATTTTTTTTTTATATATTGTATTTATATAAATTTAAATTATATGCTACTTTCTGTGATGTTTTTTACATCCAATATCTCAAATTAATTAGTTTCCAGTTCTGCATCTGTCTGTAACACCAGTATTATGGAAATTAATTAATTTGAGATACTGGATGCAAAAAAAATCCTAGAAAGCAACATATAATTTAAATATATATAAATAAAATATATAAAAAAATTTAAAAAAAATGCTCATACCTCTAATTAGAGGTATGAGCACATAAGAAGCACATAATTATGTGAACTCGATGTTTAACCAGTAGTTAGCTGGCATTAGGATTATTTCAAAGCATTGGGAGCCTTGCTGACAGTTAGTACTGGTTTTATTTATAAGTCTATTTTGACCAAATCTCACATACCAAGAAAAAGTTGTTACCTTAATGATTATGGGGTAAATTTTCAATTTTACCCTCATTTATGATTGGGTATTTTTCAATTGTTTCTTCTCTCTTTATCTTCATGAGTATAATTAATATGGATAAAATTGTTACAATCTCATTTATTACATGAAACTGAACTTATAAATAGAACCAAAATTTTTTATCAAACTAGATTTATAAATAGGACCAGAGTGGTATGTATTAATTTTACCTTGTGCGCTTCTTTGTGTTTGATTGCTACTTGTTCAATTAAATTAAGCTTGGGAAAGTCAATTAAATTAAGCTTGTCAGTTTTCTTTTAATCTCTAAACTTCAAGTTTAGTGTAATTGTACCTAGATATAGTTACTGATTTAACATTATCACAGTTGTTGCTTAATGTTCTTTCTTGTCCTTATTATATAAGGCACTAACTAACTATTCTCACAAATCAATAAAAATAGTTAAAGTCAATAAATTTATCCTATAATTTAAGTAATTTTCAATATTGCCCTTACTACTTGTACTAAACTCTAATATCTCATATTAATTATAACTTTCACCTACTACCCTATTAATTATGGACGTACATGGAAAAAAGTAATTAATACTCCTTGAGAAAAAGCAAGTGCCTTATAAAAAAGACCAAATAAACTTACTAGTTGGTGTCTTATAATAAGATCAGAGGGAGTATTTATTTTCTCTTAATTGGCACAAGAGACGTTAATTGAGGATATAGATTTGGTTTTGACTTGAGAAAGCTTAATCAAATGATTTTGAACCTTAAACTAACTTATTAAGTCATTTAATCACTAATTAAGCCGTAATTACTTAAAGTCGGGTGAGAAATAATCATATGCTCCTCTTGTCTTGAAGTAGAGTATTAATTTAGTTTTAGTCAAATTATTTTCATTAATTTAAAAATATAAAACTTTTCAAATGGTTTCACTCAATCTAATTGATTATATAATTGTCTTAAGTCCTAGTGGAAATGACAACTCTTCATAGTATTTGCGACCTATATATATATATATATATATATTTTTTTTTTGATATAAAGGAGGCACAAGGCCTAAAAGCAAATTACATAATCAAACCAAAGGGGAAATTAATCCCAAACACTCTTGATCCACCCAAGCCCTAAGATGCATGGGGCATTCACTCAAAATACCAAATTTAGACAAACCCAACTTTGCAAGAGCGTCAGCAATCCGATTACATTCCCGAGGGATATGGCGAAGAGATATACTCCACTCACGACCCAATTAGACCTGAATCTGAGTAAAAAGCAAACTTCCAGGATTGAAGTTCCTGTCTAATAGATTAGTGATCAGAACATTGGCATCTGACTCCAAAACAATCTTCTTAAACCCTAACTCCCAAGCAAGATTAAGACCCTCCAAAATAGCCCACTCTTCCGCACACTGAGCATTGCAGATACCAACACTCTTTGAAAAGCCAGCTATCCATTCACCTTAACAACCACGTAATACTCCCCCAACTCCCGCTAAGGACGTCCTTAGACTAACCGCCCCATCCACATTCAACTTGACCCAATCCGCAGGAGGTCTAACCCATATTAAGGACCCATCTGTGACAACATTGGACCTATGGGAATCCAAAGCCAACTCAGGGACAATAGAAAAACTCCTCCAAGAATGGAGAATGATGGCCGCCGGGTAAGAGGTTTTAACAAAATTGGGAACAAAGATAGAAGAGTTCCTCCAACCCCATAGCCTCCAAATAGCAACCCCAAAAATAATATTCCAACTTGCTCCCACACCTCTCCCAATTTTACTTGTGAGGTTCATGGCTACCCAATCCCTAAGCCGAGCAGAGAAAAAGGAAGAAACATAACTAGGCGAAAAAAGAGAAAGCCACATTTGTCTCGCATAAAGACAATCCCAACCCCATTCCTGCAAAAGTCATATAAAGCCGACGATCAGGACCATCCACTCCTCCACTCATTGGTCAGGAGTTTATTTAAGGCAGTCATCCACATAAAACACCTTAATTCTCTCTGCCCCTTTCCATTTCCAGATTCCTTTATGAAGATTAAATCTGAGATGTTGGGGGTTTGATTCAAGAAGAAAATAGGCACTTCGAATAGAGAAAGTACCATCAGCAGTGGCACCCCAAACCATAACGTCATGCCCCGCATCCACCCTAGGAGGAAGTACATACATAAGTCTCTAAATTACCTCAGGGGTAACACACTCAGCAAGTCTAGTGAAGTCCCATGAACCTCCCTACACCCATTCCCTCACACACGAACCTTCCTCTTCAGAAGTAAGGTGTCTCGTACACAACCCCTTCAGGCCCTGACCAACAATCAACCAATGATCATTAAAGAAACTCACAGATTGGCCGTTTCTGACATGCCACTTGGTGCCCAAATCAATAAGAGCACTCTGAGAAGAGATAAAATGCCATAATCTAGAATCCCCTGGATGATAGCTCAAAAGAGAATCCTCATCTCTCATCATATAACGTTTGAAGAACCTCAGTCCATAAACCATTATGCCCCACCACCAACTTCCAAGCCAGCTTTGCCCCACACGCTTGGTTAAAGGAAGAAAGTCTTCAGAACCCCAGACCACCAAACTCTTTTGGCCTCGTAATACATTCCCAACCAACAGGATGAAACTTATTCTGCGAGCCTTCATGTCCCCAAATAAAATTTCTTTGTAAGCGTTCCACCTTGAGGCAGATACTCCTGGGGATTCGAGCAACCTGCATTGGATACAACAGAATAGTACTTAAGACATATTTTGCCAGGGGAATACGACCGGCAGTAGATAAACAACTTGCTTTCCATGCCGATAGCTTCGAGTGAACCCTCTCTATAATATAATGAAATGTCTCTTTCCTCCTCCTATTTATAGTGAGAGGAAAACCAAGGTATTTCCCTATTTCACCAGACACCTGCATTCCCGACACATCCTTAATCTTTGACTTAGAGACCATCGACACCCTAGGTGAAAAGTAAATTGAAGATTTAGCACGATTCACCTTCCCACCGGATGCCTTAGTAAAGATATCCAGGCACTGCATCATACACATTGCTTGATCCTCAGACTCAACCCCAAATAATAAAAGATCATCAGCAAACATAAGATGAGAGATCTTCGACCCATCTTTAGAAGTAAAAATAGGTTTTCATCTACCATCGTCCACAACATCACAAATTACATGGGAAAGTTTATCCATACACAGAACAAACAAAAGAGGGGATATAGGGTCACCTTGGCGAAGCCCCCTTTGAGGACGGAAGAATTCAGTTTGATTCTCATTCCATAGAACACTATAGGAGACCGAAGAAACACACTCCATAATAAGACGAATGAAACCCTCTTCCAACCCAACCTCACTAAGAACCTGTTTCAAGAAATCCCATCGAATTCTATCATAAGCCTTTTCGAGATCGATTTTCATAGCCATAAACTCACGCTTACTTCTATTCGTACTCATGATATCCAGAAGCTCTTGCCCAATAACAATATTATCCTGTATGTGCCTACCTTTAATAAAGCTGGCTTGGAAAGGAGACACCAAGTCATTCAAGACCCCTTTGAGTCTCTGAGTTATCACTTTAGCAACACATTTATAATGAACTGAGCATAAAGAAATAGGTCTAAAATGGGACACCAACTCAGGGTTATCTCTCTTAGGGATTAGAGATATAAGAGTCTTGTTAGATCCCCTTAGAGAAGCCACACCTTGAAAATTTTGCTTAACAAAGCCACAAATGGAATGACCAATAGTGTTCCAATTATTTTTAAAGAAGATAGGAGGGAACCCATCCACCCCTGGGGCCTTGTAGTTCCCCATAGAAAATACCGCTCTTTTGATCTGCTCATCATTCGGGGTACCAAAGAGATTTCCCAAGGAAGCCTGGTCAAGGCAGGGGAACTTAGTTCTGGTAGGCAGGATCCAAGAGTGACAATTATCATCTTGGTAAAGAGAGGTAAAGACGCCAACCACCAGCTGCTTTAATTCCACTTCATTATCAATCCAAATACCCTCCTCATTTTTAAGAGAGATAATTCTATTCCGGCGACCTCTCATTTTTGACTTAAGATGGTAATACCGAGTATTTCGATCACCTTTCGAAACCCATTCAGATCTAGATTTCTGGAGCCACTTAATTTCTTCCAGTTTAAACAATCTGTCTAATTCATCCTGGAGTTCAAATTCAAGATTGCACAGGTAATCAGAATAAGGATAGGCCCTGGATTTTTGGATACCCTTTAGGCGTCTCATAATTTGATGAATATGTTTTTCCACCAAACCAAAAACCTCCCTGTTCCATATAACAATAGCCTTCTGGAATTGAGATAAGGCAGAATTAATATCAGCATCAACTTCCCATTTATTAACAATAAAGTCACTATAATGCTCATGCTTAATCCACATAGCCTCAAATCTAAAGGGTCTACCACCAACTCTAGCATCATTCCTAACACCAAAAGAAAGACAGATAGGATTATGATCAGAATATTTAATCCGAGGCAAAACCTATAGAAAACATTCCGAGAAGCTTCATAGAAAAGAAGAGTTGACGAAAGCACGATCAAGCCGTTCAAATAAATGAGAGCAGCCAACATTTCGAGGACCTCTCCAAGTAAATCTTGGACCACAAAAACCCATATCTGAGAGATTACACGATAGGATTCTTTCATGAAACAATTGGATTCTTGCAAAATTGTCATCAGCTCCCCCTATTCAATCATTGGAGGAAAGAATATAATTAAAATCCCTAACACCACCCAAGGAGACAACATAGAGTCAGCAAGAATTTTAAGCTCAATCCAGAGCATCTGCTTAAAACGAGGGGTCGGAAGCGCATACACAGATGTCAAATGGAAAGGTAACTCCCCAGTGAAGCAACAGAGAAAATGAAGAAATTGTCTCTCTTCCCTTAAAACAGATACACTAATAAGAGCCTTCTTCCATACAGCCACAAGCCCACCAGAACACCCCACACTAGGCACAAAAACAAAACCATCAAACCCGAACCGCTCTGGATTTTCAATTTTTGTCTCAGATAGGATGACCATGCACGGCCTGGACCCACTTCACATAGAACCGAAATAATTACAGAAGCTCCTACTATTAGCTCCCCTGCAATTCCAAGAAATTATATTTTTTTGGAAATTAGACATAAAAACAGAATTAATAATAAAGATTATAAAATAAAATAAAGGCCTAAAAGAGAAAGCCTCAATTAAATCCCTGCAGCTTCTTGCGTCTTGTAATACCCTAAAATCTGACTTAGGGTAACTTCTCTTGAAAATAGGTGAATATGAGGTCTCGAACACCTTGTAATGAGTTTACCATGTTGTTAGGGTAATCTCCCTAGAAGTTTGGGAATTTGCAAATAGGTCCCTAAGCACATTATGGGTTATAAATACCTGTGAAAGCTATAAAAGAAGCAAGTAAAAATATACTTGAAATAGGGAAGGATATTGTCCCTAATTTAGGTAATTTATTAAGTTACAAACTTGGAGAAATTGTAGAAGAATACCCAAAAGTATTGAAATGGCCGTAATACCCCGTAGATGCTAAGATAATACGAACACATGGAAACAAATGTGTCGAGTGTAAAAGTCATGAGGTAATGAGGTGTGATAATTAAGAAAATTATCAACTATTGATAAGAAAGTAATTAAGTAATATTGGGCTAATTACTTAAGCATAAGCAAAGAAAATTCGAGAGATAATTATGTAAAGCTCAAAAATTAGTGATTTTTGTTTTAAAATTAGTAAAAACATGTTTACTAATTAATTGGAAATTTTGGAGAAAAATAGTTGAGTTTAGGTATTTTGAGCCTAAAATCAAGTATGGACCAATAGGAAATTTTGTAAAAATTATATAAAAATAATTATTAAATAATTATTTTATATAATATTAATTAATTATTAATTAAATAAAAACGAAAATTAAACAAAAGGACCAGATTTTTGACCGAAATGTTGGAGCAAAATTTGATAAGAATTTGCAAAATAATATCTAGATATTATTGTTGCAAGTTGTAATATTTTAATATTATAATTAATTAAAGTAAAAATAGTGAATAGTAATTCAATAATTAGGAAACGGATCCTATCTAGTGATCTAGGAATGAGATTTCCAAAGTCAGGGAAAAATAATGATCGGTGGAATTTTGTCTTCGTTATACTCTTCGGGAGAAAATTCTGAAGTCGTTTGTGCATTTCCTAATAAAACAAAATAGGGAAAAATGCATATAGGAATATTTTTGGATATAAGGAAAATAAATTCTAACTCAACATCTAGGCATGAGTTTGAATTTATTTTGACATATTTGGAATCAGTGAATTTTTCTGAAGAATTTGGTATTTTCAGAAATGCGTTCTGAAACCGGACGCGATCGAACACGTTTTTCGAGAAACTTCAGCCGCACAGTTGGAACCCTGTCTAAAGTCGAAATTCAAGTTTAAATAGATATTATTGATGAGGAAGAGAAGATCTTCAAAGTTATGAATTCAGAATTTTGAGATTCCTCCGAGATTACGCGATTCGAGCACCGATCGGGAACTTATCGGTAGGAAACTTCTCAAACAAGTAGATGACATCACCACCATGACATCATGGATTTAAATGATGATGTCAGCTGCCAAGTGGCCCGGTGAGGATCGTGACATGTGGCAAAGTGCGATCCGTGTGCCGATATCCGATATGAAAAAGTAGTGAATAGTGTCACATTTTCTTCTATAAATAGCCAAGTTTCCTCTTCATTTCTCACACCATTTTGAAGATCAAAACCGATTCTAGAGAGAGGATTTTAGAGAGAGAAGCTCTGGGGAAAATTGCAGCGAAGCTCTGGGTAAGTTTTTCTGTACCGAGCTTTAAGCTTCCGTAGTTCTTTCAATAGTTAGAGTAGTACTGCTAGTATAGCCTTTAATTTTCAAGTATGATTGGGTATCACATGGGAGGGCTATTTTAGTCTTTATTTTCGAAAATCAAAATGGCGTCGAAGTTACGGCAAAATTTCGGGAAGAAAATTTGTCGAGTAACGTAACGAAGTGCTGGCGAAATTCCGCCAATTAGGGGTATATGGGCAAAATGGTAATTTTTACCTAAAATGCCAGTTATTGTGTCAAATCACTAATGGAAGTGATATTACTCTTATAGGAAGTCAGAAATCCTAGTTTGCTGCCGTTACGCTGTCCAACGTGCATTTGTCGGACAACCATTGTTTTTCCGTCAGAAATACTAATTTCTGTTAGACGTACTATTTACCGTCAACGAAGGTACGTTCGCGTACTGGTAACCTTAACTCTGATGTTTATCGTATGCGTATATGTGTTAGGAGTATTGTATGTGTATATGTGGTGTTGTACGTTCGCGTACTGGTAACCTTAACTCTTGTGTTTATGGTATGCGTATATGTGATATGTTATGTACTGTTGATATGTTCACGTTTTCTAAGGGCCACACATTATATGTGCTATTGGGATTCGACTGCTATGGGCCAAACGTTGCTAAGGGCCATACGTTGCTAAGGGCCACACATTTTATGTCTTTGTTAGAATACGTTGCTAAGGGCCATACATCTGCTGAGGGGGCTTATGTGCTATTGGGATAAACTTCTTGTATGTGATACTTATGTTGTTAGTGATGTGAATGTATGTAATGCATATGCTGTATATGTAGATATGAGGTTAACCGTTACCTGAGGTTCGATTGCAATGGACCTCAGCTCTTAACATAGCGTCAGGTTCTGGAGGATCGAGGACCGAGGAAAGAGGCAAGCAGCCCGAGTAGAAGACCTGGCTGAAGACTTCCGTTTTGTTGTTCCAGCGGAAGCCTTTTTTTTGTTATATACTTTTGAACCACGCGGTTTCTGTACCGCTGTTGTAACCAGCCAGACTTACGGCGTTTTATATATACATATCAGTTACTCAATCGCTCTGTTGCTCTACTCTGATGATTTTAAATGAAAAAAATTTATACTGCTTGTGAAAAGTTGGGATGTTACATTTTGGTATCAGAGCAGTAGTCCTGGCATGAATTTAATTTTGTTATTACGGACAGTTTTGTGCCGAAGGCAAGGCTAGTCTACGTGGGTATGCCATTGAGTCGCCGTATAAGTCGGTGAGGCCCCCATGGTAGACACTTACCTGGCCATTCTGTTCTATTAACGGAGTTAGGTTCTAAGCCTTTTCAAAAATTTTGGAGCATATTTTGAAAATGAGTACTTCTCCGTATATGTTTTGAGAAGAAAGAACCAACGAGAATCTAACGAAGGAAATGTTGCGGGTATCTATGCGATTATGGTGTGAATACTAGAGTGATAAAAGCTGGGAGATAAAAATGCTCAGCGCGATAGAGTTTAGAGACTAATGTGATAAAGTCTGTGTTATGCGGAATGTCTTCCCTGTATCTAACGTTAACGTTTCCTCTAATCAAGGAACGCGACATGACGAATTTGAGAGGTGACAGTAGGAATATCACCTAGAGGGGGGTGAATAGGTGACTTTTGTTTTTCTTTCGCCCTTTTCTTGATAAATGAATGGTTAGAGTAGAGAGAGAGATGAACACAAGGAGATTTATACTGGTTCGGTCTTAACACTTTGACCTACGTCCGAGTCCTCAAGAACACCTTGAGATTTCACTAACTCTTTTAGCAAACGTACAATTACTCACTCTGCAACTTATAGGATGATCCTTTCACACTCGGACTCACTCCCCATACAAGTTGCAATTGTACACCTCAGCCAAGGTTCCATGACCTTAAGTTTGAGCATAAAAATGAAAGTGTTTTAACAGACTCCTCACGAGTAAATAAGATATGAACACTGAAGTGTGTATATGAATACTCAAGATAATCATAGTGATAAATTGAATATTGTAAATGCTCCTGAATGTTTTTCCATTTGAATCAGCTGTCTCTTTATAAGGTTCATGATTCGTGTCGATCAGCTGTCTTTCGGAAAACTAGTCGTTGGGAAATCTTGTTTTTTTTGAATTGCCGATGATTGCTCTGCTTTGATGATTATGACCGTTGCATCGTTTATCATCTTCTCTTTTATTTGATACGGAAATAAATCGGAGTAATTGATATATGAATTGTTTCCAAATGAAGATCTTTAAACTTTCCTACAATCGGACGACGCGTGAGAGTAAATGTGGTGATTCTCTCTTTGGTCAATTTTGATTCTACGAAACTTTACTTGAATAGAATCATTAGAAATGGAAATGAATCAATTTATATAATCGAGTGATAATGGCAAATCCAATATTTATAATATTTATAATTAGAAGCAAATCAATCACGAGATATCATATTCGGATTCTTGTTTGGGACGACCTTGCTCGAGCAAGAGTTCTTTTGTGCTCGGGAAAGTCTTAACAAGGAAGGAATTTCTCGCTGATGCTCGGGCATGTTATTTCCATTGCTCGGGCATAGTGCTCGGCATGGTTTACGAAGGTGCTCGAGCAAGCCTCGAAGAAATGGTTTTCGTTCTTTAACTTTCGGGCGATCTATTTTGTGGTGCTCGAGCAAGCCTCGGTCGGAAGAGGAAACGAAATATTTGGCTCTTTGCTCGAGCAAGTAATATAAGTTACTCGGGCATGGTGCTCGGGCGGGGTTTCGAGTTGCTCGGGCAAGCCACGGCCCGGGCGAAATCGAAGTATTTCGTTGGCAACTCGAGCAAGCAATATAGGTTGCTCGGGCACGGTGCTCGAGCATGGCGAAATCCATGCTCGGGCGATTAACACTTTAGAGCAAACTTTGGGAGGTTGCTCGGGCAACTATTTCATCTTTGCTTTCGAGCATGGTGCTCGGGCAAGATTTCTTTGGTGCTCAGAGCAAGTCTATCGCCTTTAACCTCTTTTCCTTAAATCCCGGTGTTGCTCGGGCAAATGGACATGTCTTTGCTCGAGCAAGGTTCTCGACCAAAGCTTCTTTTCATTGAATCCGATGTTGCTTTCAGGGCAAATTGTTTAATCCTGCTCGGAACAAGATTCGATGCACATATTTTCCACTCAATTTAATACTTTACATTTGTAATCATCAAAATATCGAGAGCCCAACATTCTCCCCCTTTTTGATGATGACAACTCTTAAGAATTTGTGTTTTGAAAAGATTTTTCTAAGTTGATTGAATTGAGAGAAATATGTGAAGCAGAAATGTTTTTAATGATAGGAAAGCCATAAAGAACCTTTTTCATTAATCTTTGCAATTGAGTACAGGAGGCTCCAAAACATAGATACAAGTAAAGCACAAAAGCTAATGCTAGAGAGACCCTATCTATCTATTCTCCCCCTTTGTCATCAGGAAAAAGGGGGGTTTGTTAGCGGCAGAAGGAAGGGCTTGATATAGAAGGACACCTTTAGGGTTGTTTCCTCATCCCCAGGAGCAGCGAGAGGGAAAGAGAATGAACCTGGTCCAGGGACGTAGATGAGAGAAATGCATTGGTTCTTTCCACTTACGCTTCTTTAGACAGTCGCGGTGTTATTACTCGAAGACGAATCGGGTCTTACGGCCCAAACGGGAGGATATTCTTCCTTGTCCTCGGATAAGTACCATCGTTGTTGACCTCCAAGATCCGGAGACCGAGAGAAGGATATGGAATGGTAGCCCTGAGTTTCACTGAGCTTGGGATATGAAAGAAATCATTTAGATCTAAAATCCACTTGCCCAGGATTCTTGGTTCCTTTGTAACTAGCGAGACCGTCTCAAATCCTTGGGACAAAATGGGTGAAGCTCGGTGACCCATACGGGCGAGACTCCTACGTAAATGTGCAGAGGCACCTGTGCTCGTCGCTCATGGATGCGGGAGTCAAATTGATCTTCTTATTCCCATCTACCGAGATAATTATGTAAAGCTCAAAAATTAGTGATTTTTGTTTTAAAATTAGTAAAAACATGTTTACTAATTAATTGGAAATTTTGGAGAAAAATAGTTGAGTTTAGGTATTTTTGAGCCTAAAATCAAGTATGGACCAATAGGGAAATTTTGTAAAAATTATATAAAAATAATTATTAAATAATTATTCTATATAATATTAATTAATTATTAATTAAATAAAAACGAAAATTAAACAAAAAGGACCAGATTTTTGACCGAAATGTTGGAGCAAAATTTGATAAGAATTTGCAAAATAATATCTAGATATTATTGTTGCAAGTTGTAATATTTTAATATTATAATTAATTAAAGTAAAAATAGTGAATAGTAATTCAATAATTAGAAAGCGGATCCTATCTAGTGATCTAGGAATGAGATTTCCAAAGTCGGGGAAAAATAATGATCGGTGGAATTTTGTCTTAGTTATACTCTTAGAGAAAATTAAAGTCGTTTGTGCATTTCCTAATAAAACAAAATAGGGAAAAATGCATATAGGAATATGTTTGAATATAAGGAAAATAAATTCTAACTCAACATCTAGGCATGGGTTTGAATTTATTTTGACATATTTGGAATCAGTGAATTTTACACTAGAAGTTAGTATTTTGTAAATGCGTTAAACCGGACGCGATCGAACACGTTTTCGAGAAACTTGACCGCACGATTGGAACCCTGTCTAAAGTCGAAATTCAAGTTTAAATAGATATTATTGATGAGGAAGAGAAGATCTTCAAAGTTATGAATTCGAATTTTGAGATTCCTCAGGATTACGCGATTCGAGCACCGATCGGGAACTTATCGGTAGGAAACTTCTCAAACAAGTAGATGACATCACCACCATGACATCATGGCTTTAAATGATGATGTCAGCTGCCAAGTGGCCCGGTGAGGATCGTGACATGTGGCAAAGTGCGATCCAGCGCGATATCCGATATGAAAAAGTAGTGAATAGTGTCACATTTTCTTCTATAAATAGCCAAGTTTCCTCTTCATTTCTCACACCATTTTGAAGAGCAAAACCGATTCTAGAGAGAGGATTTTAGAGAGAGACGCTCTGGGGAAATTGCAGCGAAGCTCTGGGTAAGTTTTTCGGTACCGAGCTTTAAGCTTCCGTAGTTCTTTCAATAGTTAGAGTAGTACTGCTAGTATAGCCTTTAATTTTCAAGTATGATTGGGTATCATATGGGAGGGCTATTTTAGTCTTTATTTTCGAAAATCAAAATGGCGTCGAAGTTCTGGCAAAATTTCGGGAAGAAAATTTGTCAGAGTAACGAGTTTCGTCGAAATACCACTTCGTTAGACGTTACTATTACTGTCAACGAAGGTACGTTCGCGTCTTGGTAACCTTAACTCACGTGTTTATCGTATGCGTATATGTGTTAGGAGTATTGTATGTGTATATGTGGTGTTGTACGTTCGCGTACTGGTAACCTTAACTCTTGTGTTTATGGTATGCGTATATGTGATATGTTAATGTCTTGTTGATATGTTCACGTTTGCTAAGGGCCGCACATTATATGTGTTATTGGGATTCGATTGCTATGGGCCAAACGTTATAAGGCATAACGTTGCTAAGGGCCACAATTTTATGTCTTGGTTTTATATATACATATCAGTTACTCAATCACTCTGTTGCTCTACTCTGATGATTTTAAATGAAAAAAATTTATACTGCTTGTGAAAAGTTGGGATGTTACACGTCTCAGGCACTGCTGAAACAAAGCCCAATCTGTCACTTCCCTCTATAACCATATTTGAATCTGGATCAGAGGAAGAAGGCCCAGATCCGTCACTTCCCTTTATAGCGATGTTTGAGACCGGATCAGAACTAGAAGGCCTAGACCAAAACTTGCCCTGCAGCCCATCAAGTATAATCGACCCATTCCCATCAGCGGCCCAAACTGGATCAGGGTCCACATCAGATTGGATATCCACTCCAGACCGAGGCTCCTCAACACGCTGAATACCCCCTGCTTCTGTGATCTCAGCGTCTGCTCCATTTTTGTCTGTATTAACTCCATCTTCCCCATAAGTCAACCGCAGAACCTCAGAACTTTTCCTCCCTGCTTTCGCCGAATCCCTTGTCCTTTTCTCCTTCCTCGTAACCTGTCGACCATGTTGCAGATCCCCCTTTTCTCCCATCTGACTATTATCCTTCCTGAATGTCTTTTGTGTCTCACCTTTCCTATCCCTAGAAATCAACTCAGATTTGGATCGCTGGACGCTCCTCTCGACTGCCACACTTTGTACGAAAAGAGGGGTTGTCTTAGTCTTGAGACACATCACCGCCATTTTCTTCCTCGGCAAGCACGCCAAAACAGGATCCATTTTCAGCTCGCCAGAGTTTGCCCGACTGTTTCTCTTTGCTGCCTTTCTTGCTTCGACGAGGTCATTGAACCACTCTCCAGGTATCACCGTCATCGCACTTCATTTGTCTGGTATTCATTCGCACCACTTCACCTTCCCTTGCACTCCCATTGTCCTTGACAACACCACCGTCTGATTTGGTTCCTAGTCCAGAGTCCTTCTTCTTCAACTTACAATCATCAAGTTTATGGCCATACATGCCACATCCGAGATAGAGCCAATGCAAGCCTTCATACTCCAGGTAAAGATCTTCTCCATCCAAATCAAGCCCTGACATTAGTTGATTCTCTAAATTCACAATAACATAGAGTCTTGCAAAATGGCCACTTAGATGACTGGATATGTTCATGTCCACTTTTATCGTTTCCCCAATCCGGTCTCCAATCCAAGCCAGAGCCTCCTTATTG